>CAJGYO010000012.1:2054783-2577664 GCA_904845875.1 Miscanthus lutarioriparius
TAGACCATTAGGTGTCAAAGTGTTAAGGAATTCCTCAGGGTAGTAGTTGTGCGGATCGTCCACCGCACAGTCAAAGCTATGGTACACCATCTCATCTCCGTGGAAACGACCTATCATCTTCATATTAATCATATCAACCCATTCGTTCCGCGTAGATAATATCGCTCGAGAGGTGATATAATCTTTGCTTGACATATTTGTATTGAGGTTAGGCAATATGCAATCAATTAGAGTATCAAGATCACTATCTTTCCCGGTGTGCGGAACACATATATCATGAGGAAGACGGATTTCATCATCAACAGTCGCCTCCTCAGAACCTCCACCGACGCGCAACAAGTATTCTGCAAACCATAGGTCGCTCTTTGCCCTCATGTTGCGCACCAATTTTAGATGCCGCATGGAATCCCAAAGGTATGACATCCACAGTGAGGCACCAACTACCTGAGCCCTTGACCCTCTCCGAACAACGGGAAGACCTTGTCTGAAATCTCCACCGAACACCACGGTCTTCACCCCAAACGGCAACTCTGGTCGGTCCATTATATCTCGAAGGCTGTTGTCTAGTGCCTCAACACCTTGCCTCTTTATCATTGTCACCTCGTCCCAAATAATAAGGGATGCGGCCCGAAGCAGCTTGGCAGTACCACTCTGTTTCGTGAAGGTGTAAAAGGCCCCATTATCGATGGTGAGGGGAATCTTAAAGCGCGAGTGGGCGGTTCTGCCACCAGGCATTATTGAGGCCGCAACACCAGATGTAGTTGTTGCCACTGCAATCTTTTTCTAACTGCGTATAGTAGCGAGAAGTGCTATGTATAGATAAGTCTTTCCGGTCCCGCTAGAACCATCCACAAAGAAGAGACCTCCGTCCTCGTTATCAATCAAGGACATGATCTCATCGTATGCAGTCCGCTGCTCTTTGTTAAGGGTGTCTGACAGAGCCACATCATCCTCATTAGCCTCAATGCTAGCCTCCTAAAAAATCTCTCTAGGAATATCACGAGAGGCATCATATGTGTCGTCGATATCAGAAAGTGGGTACATCTTTATATCCTTCTGCATTGATTGTAGCAATTTTTGAATATCTATGAGGACCATCTGGTCCACCATGAAGGTGGATTGATTATTGCGCCTGTAATCCTCTGACATTGCCTCCTTATGTTTCTCCCATAGTCCAAACACATCACTGGGCTCACAAAATACCAATATTGTTGCAAAGAGCCTTCGCAGCGCATATGGCATCATCCACCCAGTTGCCTCAGCGAGACTCTCGTTCAGCGTATTGTCCTCTTCGATTAAGCCCCTTCTTTCTGTAGCTTCACGGAAGGTCGGTAGGATTTTGTCATCCATGGTCCTTAGACACTCAAACAAGGTTGCACCTGCCACGTGGTTCAGGAGAACCCTAAGATAGTAACGCTCCCCCTCGGCTGGATTGGCAGACACGATTCTTCCAATCTGTCGTAATGTATCACCACGTACCCTATTTTGCCAAACTTTGCCCTGTGATTGCCACATATAGAACTCGGGAAAGTCCCGATACAATATACCTCGAGCTGTTTCATCTGTCCTATTCTTCTCGAAGTACGCTGTAAGCATTGGCTTGACAGCACCTGGACGATCAAGCACTCGTCGAATCCCCTAGCGCCGATGAAATGACACCATGTGCATGTCTGGAAGATGTAGCTGTAAGAACAAAACAGAAGGGTACCTATCACTCAAATCAAACCCGTATATCCTCCACAAGGCTTCTGGGGGGGTTACCCATCTAGCATCTCTATACTGCTTGATTTCATCAATGTTCCCTTTCACTATCCTCCTTGTTAGCCTCTCTCATAGCCACAGACGCCCGGGCATGACCCTTGTAAATGTACTTAAACAGATACTTGACTGCCTTAATGCTCCCACATGCCTCAACATTGAAGTGGCAGTTGAATAGATGGAGGAGATACAGGTTGTAAGGCACGACCCATCTGATGTCAAGCTCGTGTCCACGAACTTTTTCTTTTCAGCCATCTTCACGCCGTCTGTAAACTGGATATGAATCCTTGCCTTGTACTATGACATCGCAGAAAGGTCTAGGGTAACGGTTCTTGTAGGAATCACGACCCTTTGTGCATGGACAATCGCGATTAAGCAGTCTGCAAGGGCCATGCATCATATGTTTGGTAACCATCTTGTACAAGACTGGGTACTTCTTGTTAGGGAGCTCCGCTGAGATGAGGCGATCATACTACTCTAGACACGTGATCTTGTACTTTCTATCCATGATTAGCAAAAAATGTGCATGCGGCAGACCCCTCTTCTGGAACTCCACAACATAAACATATGCTCGCACCTTTCTAAGGATATCCTTTTTTTAGTAGTCTATCCTTCAGCTCTTGTAGTTTTGCTCTAAAGACCCGAACAATGAGATCTGGACGATCCTGTGGTGTCTGGCCAGGATAGAGTTCACGCTTGATCTCATCCCAGTTTGGGTTACATGTCATAGTCAGGAAGATGCCCGGTTTACCAAACCTTCGTACCAGAGCCATGGCGTCCATGTACCGACGCCTCATGTCACGTGGGCCTCCAATAAATGATGAAGGCATCACTGTCCGTTTTTCAACAGCTTCTGATCTACCTTCACCGGCATGTAGGCTATCAACCAATCCTTGGTAGAGGTTGGCCCTAATATCATCTTGATGGTTGTGTATATAATCTAATCGAGAACTCTCGATCTTGATGTACGTGTCGACTGCAAACTGCTGGAATAGACGATTGCCGTACAGTATGGGGTTAAATATTCCTGGACGCATCTGAAACTTGAAGCAGTAGTAGTCACGCACAGACACGCATAGTCTACCAAGGGAGTCTACGAAAAATAGCCATGAATTAGAGTTGTTTGTAGAATAGCCACTGAAGTACATGTATGCGAAGTATTTAAATAAGAAGAATAACAAACCTATTTCTTCTTCTGATCCACTACGAGCCTTCTGTAGGGCATGATACTCGATGACTTCTTCCATACTAACTCCTTTCTTTGGAATATCCATGTGCCACCCAAGCTCACCCTTAGGGAAGAATAGAGGGTATGAAAGAGCATCGTAACATCCATGATATGAGCGGACGTCGTGTCTGCTTCTATCTTTCCCATGCAAGACAACACTATTCTAGAATTGACCAAGGAGTTCGCTTCCCTCGATCCAAATAGCAGCCACCTCTGAAGTTGATGGTACATTATATGTTCTCTGGTCCAACCTCTGGTCAAGGTTTAGTGTGACATGATAGTCCTCGAGGTGGTGAGCCTGGCCCACACTCCTAAGATGTTGTGAGTATGGGTTGTCACGAAGGATGGCCACAAGCCTCTTAATGACTTCCTTGTTTTTTGGCACTTCTCTTCACGACATCGTCGATAGCTATGCTCAAGGTTTGGATCATCATCGTAGAAGTAAAGCTCGAGATGTCTTGGCTCCTTACCCTCTTCTCTGCCAAATGACCTTATGTTGTGATAGATCTGGCCATGTGCACGAAAGGTGTATATGCCACTGTTCTTCCAGCTTGCAGTAGCGCTATCGAGGTGACAATATAGAGAAGTAAAAGAGAAATGGTCATTGAAAAACCTAATGTTGTTACGAAAGTGCCTAGCATCTGTGTCATTACTTGACCAAAGCCTCATAAACTCATTAGGTACGTTCAGTTCATTGAGCTCGACCTTTCCGTCGTGACAACAGAACCCACGTGGTTCATGCTCAAACCTTTTCGCATCGCAGTGCTCGCAATTTGCAACATGTTTTAACATATGGGTATCTGTAGGCATGTTACTATACACCTCATCGTATCGGTCAGGTATTTCAGGGATAGAAGTCGTGTCTTCCTCAAGGTCATTGTCTTGGACATCATCATCTTTCTCTTCTGAAATAACATTTAAGCCGTAATAGTTTAGATAAAGTAGTGGAAAATTTGATTTATATTCGGTCTTTCATACAAATACCTTGCCCAGCAAACAGGTATCCCTCATCCTCTTCGTCATCATCTTCAAATATCTCCCTCATCATCATCTATAGCTGTCAAAGATACGTGAGTTAGTAGAACTATGGATAAAAATAAACAAAGGAGTTCAAATAGTTTAAAGAATGTTACAAAATAGTGTAAATTACCACTGTCATCAAATAGTGGCGTCATCGGTGCATCTGATGCAGGCTGAGGGCTAGGTCCTGTCCTTTCTGATAATCATGTAATGACCAAGGTTGAGTTAGGTATAATATGGTATATAATATAGGTCACCTAAATGGGGTCATGAGGCATTAGTATTTACCGTTGTTGGTCAGGACTGATTGAGGCAAGGGTGTGTTAACATTCGGGTATTCTTCAGCCATGCATTCACAATCATCCAACAGTGGTGCCATCAGTGTGGATGATGTAGCCTGAATGTTGGGTCCTGCCCTTTCTGTTAATCACAGAATTACCATGGATCGGTTAGGTATAATATGGTATATAGGTCCTCTAAATGGGATAATGAGGCATCAGTATATATCTTTGTTGGTCACGACTGATTGAGGCAAAGGTGTGTTAGCACCCACTCGGTCTTCAGCCATGCAGTCACCATCTTTATTAGATACTCTTGTGTTCGAACCAATGCGACGCTCAAACATCATGTTACGACGCGTTAAAAACGCATGTCTTTGTCTAGATGGAACATGTGATCTTTGTGTCATATGGCCAAGCAGCAACTCATCGCATCCTTCATCATCGGCCTCCTCATGAGGTGGACACCAATAAAGAGGTGTTGCACTGGACTCTGAGATAACCCAATCACTGAATTGCACCATGGATCCATGAGCTCCAGATACGCTTACAGTGGACCACACAAGCTCAGGAACAAATAATGGGTTCTCCATGGCGATAGAATCCCGGTGTAGGGTGTCCTTTTGCACCTCCCTTCGTCTTTTATTACCCGCCACTTTGACCTCCTTTCGCCCAGGCGCCCTATAACTTTTTCGTTGTTGTTCGCGTCTAGCTTCCCTCTGTTTTGGTGCCATATTTACATATCATTCCCTAAAGTACTGTTGACGGGATTTATCAAAAGTAGCAGGGGTACCACAATCATGGTTGCGTTCGCTGGTATGAACCAAACCAGCCAGCCGGCTGGATTCCCTCTCACGTTACTGTTCATCAAACCAGTCGAACAGTGTTTTTCTCTCACAACAAACCAGCCGGAACAGTGTTTTCAGCCAAGTTTCAGACCAGCGAACAGGGCCCATGACTCAAATTGGTGTCCACAGTCTTTTTATATATAGTGTTTTATTCAAGTCAATGATGCTACTGTTATCTACACTCATCAACGAGCATTCACCTACATAAGAAGGAGCCAATCATTATTCTCGGTGTCAACTGTGTCTTCAATGTCGGTTGCAACGTCACCATCTACAAACAAGTTGCATGTAATTTTAGATTATTAATATTACACACACGGGCATTACAGGTAGTGTGACATAATAAAGCTAAGAATGTCACCTATAGATAATTTATCATTTTTAGAATTGGCCTTTTTCTTGGGATATGCTTTACATCGTTTTCTATTAATTTCGCTCCGTTGTTCTTCAGTCATTGCCGCACGACGCTCCGTAAGCCTTGCTCTGTCCCTTTGCCTTTTAAGTTCCCGAGGATCGGAGACTTATGTAAGTGGATTAGATCCACTTTCAATGCCTGCTTTTTTTTAAAGACAGACTTAACATCATTAATTATAATTATCAGATGTTAAAATTTTCACATACATATACACATCGACATCAGTATTTACCTTCATTTATCTGGTTTGACAAGTCTCTCAATGGCATGCAACAACTGTGATTTTCATTAGGCTCCATACAGAAAAGAGGTCTAAAAATACATGAAGACAATTTTTTTTAAAAAGAAAATAGTCTTTTAGATATAGAAATAACGATCTTCACACGTACACCCGCTCTCGTCTCGCTCACCCTCTTCGTCCCTCAACGCTTAGCGGGTGAGGATGCAGCGGAGTGTGCTGCGGAGATGAGCGGGCACTCGCCCCCAAATCCCAGCCTGCTCTGAGTCCCCTTCCCGTCCCTCTCGCCTTCCTTTGCTCCCTTCGTCATCTCCGACGACGACGAGGTCGACGAGATCGTGGACCCCGACGGGGACTCCCCCATCGTCGACGCCCCCGAGGTCTTCTCCCCGCCGACTCCTCCCGCACGCACCGCTCCCGCTCCCCATGCTATGACTACACCGTCCCAGTCCCCAATGCCGACTCCACCTCCGGCCCGGACCCCAACCCCGACTCCGCCTCCGGCGTGGACCTCGGCATCAACAGCGCCTCCGCACCCGTCCCCGCTGAGCGGGCGGTTGCGGCCGGTGGACGAGTACCTTCGGCGGCTCGGGTTGCTTCTGCAGCCGGACTGGCTCGAGTCCTGCACTGCGGCACTTTCCCCAGGTAATTAACCATTTTCCCTCCCTCTGTATGTTCAGTTCCGCCAAAACGTATCTGTTGGTGTCTTTGCTAAAGGCTCTTGCATCGCGGTGTGACGTAGTTGGGGATTTGGGATGGATGATGCCACCGGCGCCTTCTCTGTCACCACGTACGACGCAAATCACTGCCCTGGTAATGTGTCCGTTCTAATTATTCCATTTCTGTCAGTGTCATAACTTTGGTAATCATAAGGGAGTGGAATTTACTTGTGGTAATTAGACAAAAATAATTAATTAGGAGCTTGTCGTGAATGCTCTGTGATTTATTTGATATGGAACCTAATAAAGTGTAAATGTATTGTGATGATATCTCTTTGTGTAGAGAACATTCGTCCATTGTTCTGTTTGATTTGAGCTCAGTACGCTCATTATATGCTTCTAGGAGTGAGGGATGGCTTATGCTTGGCCTGTTTGGTGATTTCAGGGGCAGTCAAGTTCTTGTTTGAGGGTCAATTTGGTACCATACTTCACACAGGGGACTGTCGGCTTACACCAGATTGCGTACAGAATTTGCCAATGAAGTACATAACAAAGAAAGGAAACAAAAACATTTGCTGACTTGACTTTGTATTCCTAGCTGTTGTTTGGTTGGCTGGTTCGTTTATGTGAGAGAGAAGTACTGCTGGCTGGTTCAGGTGAACAGTACTCGTGTGAGGGGGCTGGCCAGCCCAGCCAGCCCCAGCCAGCCCAGCGATCACGCTTCTCCAAATGCTTCCTCAAGCTACCGAGCAAGGAGTCAGAAATCCGACAGGTTGTTCTCTGTGCTGTGGTTAGAGATATTCTCTCCTCTATATACCTTGTAGAAGTGCTCTTCTGACTACATGGATAATTACAATTGAGAAATGATTCAGTGATTGCAGGTTATATCTTGCATAAGGAAGCATCCACATGCACCATTTGTTTTCCTTGCTTGTGATCTGCATGGGCATGAATGCGGAGGCTCAGACCTGGCGGTGCTTCGAGCAATTCCTCTTCGCCGACATGATCTCCTGCGGGGCTGGGGTGCCAGAGGGCGTTGGGGGCATGCATGCTGAGTTCCTTGATGGCCCCTTCGTGCTTCAGGTTTGACATTGCATAATCCAATTTGGTGAAATGGTCACTATACTTTGCCCTGGTGAGCTATTTGCAATTGAGATCCATACTGTTTCTATGCTCCTATTGGTGATGAGAATGTTTGATCGAGAAAATAAGAAGTGAATTAAAAAAGTGAATCAACTTTACATACTTAAATCATCTTCAAATTTATGATGAAATCCAAAGCAGTGCTTAAATCATCTTCAAATAGAGATAAAGGCCTATATCTGTAACCTAAGGCTACCACCTGACTCAACGCTAGGCAAAGCAACAAATTTGAAATTCAAAGTCAAGTTCTAACAGATTATCTACTAAGACACCAACTGTCAAGCTGCCACATCCGGGTGAAGACTCTGATAGTATTCTAGCAGTTTACAACCTTGATTCTTTTTGATACACCAATATGTGTCCCACTGTCTGGGACACGTTGAGTAATTTTTTGTCTTTCCAAAGATTGCTCCGCTTTTGGTTTTCTACATATAGTTATTTTTAACCCAAAAGCAATGCAAAGTACAAGCAAAAATATGCCCCAACACTAACATACTACATGTAGTTCTTGTAGTTTCGCAGGCCCTTAATTATGTTTGGTCTTAATTTCTGAACTAATTTCAGAAATCCGTGGAGGAATCTGGAGGAATTTATGAGAGGAAATCAGCCGTGAACAATAACTTTCAGTCATGAACAGTGATTTTTTTTGCACCAACCGACGGGGCCAATGTTTGGACCGTGAGTTAAGATCCATGCTCTGAAAATAGTGATCCAAATAGCAAAATAGGAGAGAACATCTCACTCAGGATTTCAGATTTGTGCCTACAGGTGCTTATTGTGGTTTAAATCAAAAGATCCCCTTTTTACCTTCGATACAACTATTTCCGTTCTTTTCTCCATGGATATTGTTTTATATATATTTTTACCTTATGTCAGTTCTACAGTTTATGTTGATGTTGAGGGTGATATCGAAACCGTGGTCTACAATTACAGTGTTAATGACGAAGTCCAAAAACATACATGAGATGAGAAGGCTCCACGGTGTTTGATGCGCACAGAACACGGGAAGAGAAGCCGTTGGTAGTCGCACGCTCCCACGGTGGAAGAAGCTGTAGGTAGTTGTGGTCCACGGTGGAAGAAACCGTTGCAAAAATAACCAGAAAGAGGAGAGAACATAGGGATCTCACCAGAGTGCTCAGCACAGAGGGGATGGCTGGACTGGCCGGTTTTTGTTATTTCCTGATTGCCGAGCGCTGGTGGAAGCTGTTGGCGGCCGGGTGATTCAGAGAGGCGGCGGCATGGGTGTTGCCTACGGGCGCGAAGGAGTCGACTTTCTCGTCGTGTGCGCACTCGCGGATCGAAGACCAAGCGGGGAGGTGGCTCGTGGAACCGATGCGAACCTCGTTTAGTATTTGTTGCAGAGGAAGAGGAGAGGCAGGCTGCATGAATTTCGGGTCATCGTGATCTGGTGAGGATGCTGTGCGGAGGGATCATGGCCCTGATTTGCTTTTGCATGTGGGCCGACCTGCATGATTTTCGGGTGATCGTGATCCGATGACTATGCTACGTGGGGATCGTGGTGCTAATTTGTTTTGCATGTGGGCCGACCCAGCGTACAGTGGGATTTGTTTTGCATGTCCCGACGAGATTGCATGTGGCGCTTATTTGTTTTGCATGGCACGAAATTCTGGTGATTAAACATGAAGGGCTGATTTGTTTTGCATGTCCCGAAATTCTAGTGATTGAAGGTTGCCGCACGGGTGGATGCATGGGAGCTAGCGGTTTTGGTGTCGCACCTGTGGACGGAATAGTTATGAATGTTTTAGTTGTAGATAGATAGATATATATGACTAAAATTTATATCTACACATCTAACATCTACGTGTTGGATGTTGCATTGTTTCATCGCTCATCGTTTCCCCCACATTTCTAGCCCATCTCCCTCTGTCTTTGCCTCTGCGTTGTTGTTGCGGTGATTTGACAGAGACAGCAAGCCTCTTGCGTCGTCTCATCTGTAAGTCAACAAACCAACAGACAAATCACCACACCACCCAAGCTCGCATTGCTTATTTATCAGCCATATGAGACTATATATGAGACGTGGCGAGAACGCAGCAGGGTGACCACAAAACCGAGACCTACCGTTTACCAAAGCAGTTCCTGTCTTATATTCACTACTTTTCTCTTCGGAACACGTCATGTCCTCTTCACTTGTCCATGCATGACCACATGCACTATTCTACTGCACCGTCTCTCTTCAGCTCAAGATCAAATGTTTTGGTTGCGTAGACGGTGACCAGCAGTGATGGAACCCTAAAACATAATACGAGTTAGTTGAGGAGATTTCTCGTTATCTTTTGGTTCAGTTCACCTAGAGCAAGAAAACAATGCACTTCTGAGTTCTGAGGTCAGACCAGCCATATGCTTGTTGCTTGCTTCATTTTTACTCGCCACATGATAAGATCCTCCTACCAGTGCAACTTAATTAACTATTACTAGTAATAAGAAAAAAAATAGAGTGGGTTAACCTAAACACATGTGGACTAGTCAAAGATGCTACTATACTAGCTCGTTAGTCAATAGAGCTTACCTATGCAAATTTCCCGTTCCTGCCTAGTAACTCACCACACGTCCGTCGTCGTCAGCGTACAAGCAAGAGGAGCCGGCCAAAAAGCATTGAGAAATACGTACAAATTTACAAACCCAAGCAAGTTTAAACTAGACCAACGCATGCATACCCGGCCTCCTAGGCGTTGGAGACCTCCCATTGTTGGTCATTTCCTCACACACAAGTACACAACTGTTCCTCTCTCAGTTGGTGGTCAACTCTTTTCAGCTGCATGCATGCATGATGCATCTGTGTTGTTCTTGCATGCTTGACCTCCATGAATCGGAAATAAATTAGACAAAGTTTGGTACAAAAACATCTCAAAACCAGAGTTTGGCACAAAGTGGAAGCTAGCACTCTGCTCTTCTCTGTATTTTGAAAAGCAGCACCAATCAAAAGTGCAGAGATCTATTGCCAGGAGTGCTAACAGAGCACGACTTATAGATCCTAATAATAAGTAACAAAAGTATAACCAGGGGCGGACACACCCCCCGGGGGGTAACTTAAGATCGGACAGCAGTGTTGTTCAGCCCCCCCTGAAATATTTCCTGGATCCGCCACTGAGTATAACATATACTACGTCCGTCCTAAAAAGATTATAATTCTAGTTCTGAGCAAAATCAAACTATTGAAATTTTAATTAAATTATTTAAAAAATAATATCAACACATACGATCCTAAATAAATATACTATAAATATGTTTTATGATAAATTTTATTTAATATGATAAATATTACAGAAATACTCAGACGCGGGCGTTCGTCCGCTCACGTCGGTTCGGACACGGCTTCCTCTCTGCCTCGCCCATCCCTCTATCTCTCCACTCCGTCTCGCCCTCCCCATCTCCAGGTCTCTCTCGTCTCCACTTGCCGCAGCAGAGCCCTGCGCCGCTACCGTTGCTTCCTTCCTCCACCCAAGCTGACCATGCCGTCTCCTCCCTCAGTTCGCGCAGTGCCTCCCCGGCCTCTTTCTCAACCCAACGCTGTCAGGATGCGTCGCCGCCGCCGCCCCTGCCAATGGCAGCTGGGCGTAGGTGTCGGGGCGCCTCATGTCGTCTCCAGCGACCCAAGGGGCACTCATGAGCGCTGTCGACGGCAAAAATGCGCGCGGCGGGGAGCCGCCGGCACGTGAGCAAGCCGAGAGAAACCGCGCGGGGCAGATCCCGAGTTCTCTTCGGACTTAAAAGGTGAGGCGCTGGACCGAATGGTCGTGACAGAGGGCGTGCCAGTCAATTTGACCCTGCAATTGACAATGAGAGAAAGTGATCAGTAATTTAAGGTGGAACATGCCGGTGTTTGTCCAGACAATTCTAAATATACGGCCAAGTGGCCAGCACAATAAGGCTATCAACTAGAAAGTCGATATCCAGCATGTTCATGATGTTATGTAAACAAAATAGGCATATTGGCAATTATTATTTACTTAGTTACATAGATCTAACTTAGCCGATGATCATGAAAACATGCAAAAGATGTAACGATAGGCATGTAAGCGAACATGTGAGGAACATACTAGCTTTTAACCAGGACAAGAACAAGTAAAAGCATATAAACAGCCAATACATCCTCGACAAAGCGGGTTATCGGCTAAAACAGTCGATTCCGGTGATCGTGTCGTACGGCACGCGATCACTCATCCGTTGGATATAAATAAACCTACAAACGACTGGACTCAAATCTATTGTACCGTCAACAGGTTGAGTCACCTGATGCAGCATTGACGGTAGGATCTTAGATCGGAGGCCAACAATCGATAGACCTACTTACATCGCAACGAAATCATGAAAGCATGTCGTACGCGTTATAGCTCAAGCCATCGGCTAAAGGGCCGATGGAGACATAGCGGGCGGCTGACGCCATGCTCTTCTTAGCAGATAGATCTACTAACCGCCAACATCCAATCTGACACGCTATCAACAGGTCGAGTCGTCTAATGCAGCATTAATAGCAGAGTCATACTGAGTACTGGCGATCAATGGATCTATCTCCTAATAGAACATGACTTCAAACACCCGCCATGTATGACCAAGACGGAGATGGATTGGTCATTAAAACAGGAGTAATCATCAGACGATAGATCAAAACAGATAGGACCAACGAATCTCAATCTAGATCGTGCGATTGGTGATATTGTATTAAACAACGAACTATCTAACACAATATCGGTAACTTTGATTAATACCAACGTTTACAAGAGATCAATCGTCTGTTGCAGCCTTGTAAAAGTTGATACGAATCGATAACTAATCTATACCGCGATTTGTAAGAGATCAGTCGTCTGTTACAGCCTTCCAAATAACAATATAGATCGATAACTAACTTATATCGCGACTCACAAGATATTAGTCGTCTGTTGCAGCCTTGCAAGTAACAATATAAGTCGTGATGGATACTCACAAACAAGCTGGAGGTCAGGTCGTCCGATGCAGCCCTGTTTGCCCGAAGAACTAGCCAAAATCTACTATACTCCTACTCCTAAGGGGTGGTCGGAGCCAGAAAAAGTAAAGGTACTAGATTTGTTTGATCGACGTGAGATGTTTTTTTCAATAGTCGGGGTTAATATTTATACCCAAGGCCTGACTGTGAGTCCTGGTCGAACAAGACCGGTTACAAACTTGAGAAAGAGAACAAAACTTCCTAATTTAAGATAACTTGGACTCCAATCTTTCCTTTATATGGAGCCCGACGCGTCTTCTTGTTTATATCTTGCTGATCGTGCCGACAGGGATCATTCCCTTGATGACGTCATATTGCTAGCTGATCTGGCAACCTGGTTAGCCGATTTGATTAAAGGTCTCGGCTTTCTTTTGACTAATCTCGACCTTGGGGTCTTTTCTTTTCGAACCAAATTTTGGTGTCAACAAGCGCGGCCGGTGATGGTGGTGCTCGCACGCCATCGGCTCGATACCAGCCTGACGGACGGAATCGACTGGCCTCGTTCTCTCCCTCTTATGTTGCAAACGTATGTTTCAATCGTTGTAGATATTTCAGAGGTATGTTCCAAGTGTTTCGTATAGATGTTGCAAAAGTAGATCGGGATATTGCATATGTTGCAAGGCTATACACGTACGTTGCAAGCGTTTGTTTTAATTATTTCATCTGTTTTTTCAAACCTATGTTGCAAGTGTTTTTATTTGGATGGTGCGTATGTTTCACACATATGTATGCAAAGTGTTTTTGTCAGGACGTTGCATATGTGTTGCAATGGCTTTTCAAGTGTTTTTAGGTGTTTTCGTAAGTATTTCAGACGCATGTTTTAAATGTTACATCTTTCTTCAGACGCATGTTGTAAAAGTTTCATCTGGATGTTTCAAAAGTAGATCGGGTATCGTACATGTTGCAACGTGACTCACCTGCCATAGCCCTTACTTCAGTTGCTGGGGCACCGTGCATGCGTGTGGTAAGTGGAGGAATGGAGCGTTGCGCGGCTGCGGGCACGGGAAGCAGCGCGGGCGTGCAGTAGCCGCGGGCGTCCGCACCGGACGCTAGAGCAGCCCTAAATATTAGTATATTTTGTATATAAATTTAATTAAACTTGAAATTATTTGACTCATCATGATCTTTTTTATGGAGGGAGTATACTGTAGACGACCAAGGAAGGTTCAAACTTTTTATTGGTTAAAAAAGCCCGTACTATACACGACTAGTACATCAATTCATTGAGAAGAATAAAATAAATAATGGAGACGTCTCTTTCGTAGAAGGCGAGCACCAACCAATGAGCTACCGATCCAGCATGGGCTCTCATATTCATATCGGTGTCTATCTTCAATATTCGGTCAGCTCACGCTCGTGCTCGTCGCCGTGTGGACTCGCACACGTCTTTGAATCCCTCCTCTCTCCCCCTGGTCTCTTCTCCGATCATCCACCGCTCTCGGTCTGCCCGAGCTTCGGTCTGCCTACACTACTCTCCAACACCACACCATTGTAGCCAGCTTCGGTCTGCCTACTCTACTCTCCAACACCACAGCTAGCTCTGCTCTGTCGTCACCAGCGAGAAGAAGAAGAAGAAGACAGCGAACGTCATTGCTTGTAGCTCGATCGCGTCGTCGCTGTTGTTAGCAATAGCAATGGAGGAGGAGCTGCAGCTGCAGGTGGAGGTGCAGGTGGAGGTGGAGGTGCCCTGCTACTTCCTGTGCCCCATCTCGCTGGCCATCATGCGGGACCCCGTCACGCTCCCCACCGGCATCACCTACGACCGCGACGGCATCGAGAGCTGGCTCCTCACCGCCGCCACCTGCCCGCTCACCAAGCAGCCCGTGCCGGCGGACTGCGACCCCACGCCCAACCACACGCTGCGCCGCCTCATCCAGTCCTGGTGCGCGCTCCACGCCGCCGACGGCGTCGACCGCGTCCACACGCCCAAGCCCCGCACCGACCGCGCCGCCGTCGCAACGCTGGTCTCGCGGGTCCACGCCGCTGCCACCACCGGTTCATCGGCGCCGCAGCCGCAGCAGCAGCTCCTCGCCGCGCTGCGCGAGCTCAGGGACGTGGCGGCCGAGAGCGACCGCAACCGGAAGCTCGTCGCCGCCGTCCCCGGCGCGGTGGAGGTCCTGGCCGCGGTGTTCGAGGCGTCCGCCAACGCCAAGTCAGAAGGCACAGCCGCCGCCGTCCGCGACGAGGCGCTCGAGGTCATCTCCTCGCTCCAGGTCCCGGAGCAGTGCCTGCGCCGCGTCGCCGAGACGAACGACGCGCTGGTCTCCGCGCTCGTCTCCGCGCTGCAGCTGTCCAGCGCCGCGTCCAGGGCGCGCGCGGCGCTGCTCCTGGAGCGCGTCACGGCCGCCCTGCCGCCCAGCAGGCTGGTGTCCCTCCCGGAGCTGGCGTTCAGGGAGGCCGTGGAGCTGCTCCGCGACAGGCCGGCCGTCTCCAGGTCCGCGACCAAGGCGGCGCTGCACGTGCTCGTGCGCACGGCGGCGTGGGGCCGCAACCGCGTCAAGGCGGTGGACGCCGGCGCGGTTCCCGTGCTCGTCGACATGCTCTTCGACGACGGGGCGGAGCGCCGCGCGTGCGAGCTCGTCCTCGCAGCGCTGGAGCGCCTGTGCGGGTGCGCGGAGGGGCGCGCCGACCTGGTGGCGCACGCCGCAGGGGTGGCGGCCGTGGGCAGGAAGGCGCTGAGGGTGTCGGAGGTGGCCACGGACAAGGCGGTGAGGGTGCTGCGGTCCGTGGCGAGGCACGCGGCCACGGCGGCGGTGGTGCAGGAGATGGCGCAGGCCGGCGTCGTGGCGACGCTGTGCTTGGTGGCGCATTCGGAGCAGTACGCCGAGAGGACGAGGGAGCGGGCGCGCGAGACGCTCCGGCTGCATGCGAGGGCGTGGCGGACCTCGCCGTGCTTGCATCACCACCTCCAGGTCGTGTACCCTTGCTAGCAGCAGCAGCACGCCAATACACCATTGACTGATCTCCATGCAATGGGGACGTGCTCGACCATGCATGCATCCATTGCGGTCTTGCGGAGGAAACTCTTGCAATTTGATTGGTTCATCTTTTTTCCGCCTTTTGAAAGAAGGGTGTAGTTGTACAAAGAGGAACATAATTTAAGCAGAGATTTTTTCCCCCTACTGTGTTATTATTGTAGATTTGTTGCCGTTAGCTTGATTTTTTCCCACTCAAAACGTAATAATAACATAGACGCTTGTACGCCCAAATACACGCACATTCATGCCGGTGGCGGATTTATGATTTTACCTAAAGGTACGCCGCACAGAAAATTTCATATACATTCGGTAAACTCATTTACCAAATTGATAAAAGATCACATAATTTACGGCATAATTCGGTATACATGCACTAAATAATATGATAAGTCTTAAATTTAAAGATTAAGTTGGAAGCTTTCACATATTACAATATGAATAGTTTAGCACCATACTGATAATTTAAAACGAGGCATGAAAGAGAATAAAAAACTTACCATGCTATTTTCTAACATTTTAAGCATGCTTTCTATAAGAGAGATCAAATATGATTGTCCCTCTTCATAAGTGAACAATTCTAAAAAAGCAATGTAAATCACATGCGATCGGGATGATAGAATCATAGTTCATAGAATCACATGATGTAGTCTGCTACGACTATAATACATACATGACATGAATATCAGATACTCCCTCCATACTAAAAAATGAAGTCGTTTTGGATAGCGACACGGTCTCCAAAACATAACTTTGACTACTTATTTTTATAAAGATATTTATCAAAAAGTGATATATGTAAATTTTTGTGAAAGTATTTTTCTAGACAAATCTATACATATGGTTTTCACATTTCCAAACTCAACAACTTAAAAGTTATTCATGATTTATATTCCCAATGTTTGACCCAAGCCTTGTCCAAAACGACTTCATTTTTTAGTACGGAGGGAGTACTGATGTTTGGTGATATACACAAATAATGATAAGTAATCTTACAGGTCTCCATGATATACACAAATTAATTATAGGTAATTAATTAGGCAAATTTCTTAGAAAAGTGATAAGATCAAGTCAAGACATCGCAAAAATGTTACTTGTCAGATTTGCAAGCATATGCTTGCCAAAGTACTAGCAGTGGAATTATTGCAGCTTCTGGGTCTAGTTGTCAATTAAGTACTCTCTTCTACCCAAATCCTGATCCAGACCTAATTAACACCAATTAGCATCTGTACTATAAAGCTTGGTGTGACTTTGATCGGACTCCGCCTCCGCTGCCGGCATGGCCGAATCTGATGCTCTCGGTGGGTGCTGGGCTGCTGGCTTTGTTACCATGCAGACAACCGGACGACGAGGACAGTAGGCACGGGTGCGGCGGCTTGGATGGGATTGCGAGGCAGGGCAGGCGAAGCGTCAAGATATTTTCACAAATAGATCGATGTATCGTGATGGGCTGGACTGCAGGGTATGCCGGTGCAGTGCATACCTTGTACGTAGATCTGCCCTTGATTCCTGCATTTTAAACTCACGCGCACACACATCTTTGTAAATAATAAGGGAGTTGTTATAGTTCTCAGGCATCTGATTTTTTTGAGTTTTCATGCAACAACTCACAAGAGATAACTAGTACAATCAAAATGACAACTCACAAGAGATAATGAACATTTTTTTCCTATAATCAAATAATGACAAAATTGTATGTTGAAATCAAGTACCTGAGATATAGGAGAGGTGAAATAATAAGCATATGTGTGTGAGAGACAGATCAAGCATACGGAGTATCTTGTGATTGATAAAGTCTTTGCAATATGATGCTACCAGAACTACCCAAAGGAGGGTACGGTGTTAACTACACTCTTAGTCTTAACATATCTGAATTCCGTGTATAAGATAGTAGCGACGAGCAGCTAGAGGAACACATATAAGATATTTCATTGTCGACCTTTGCTGTTGTCCCGGACTGGCAACCAACACTACTGGCCGTCTGGCCCTGTCTCCGTCCCTGCCTGCCTGTACCATACCTGATGAGATTGGCGGGTGGATCCATAGCTAGTGCAATGCGTGCTGCAGAAAAATTGGAAAACTGATCGATAGGTAAGTAGCATAATACTAGTGTTTGTTAATTACATAAGCTCTAAACAGTCTTCGCGTTAATTCTCGTGAGACATAATAATAGCGAAAAAAAGAGAAAAATCCTTCATATCCAACATGTGACTCGAACACGCACAGCACAGTATACATACAAGTTAATTAGGCCAGCACGCGTTCAGAAAAAGTACGTAGCCTAATTCCAAGACGTATTGAAACATATGACGTGATCATCGAATAAATCTCCAAGCTTGTAGACCCACTCCTCATCTATATCCTGGGCTCCCACTAGTCTAGCTTTCACATACAGCAAAATTAGACCCACCGTAAGAGAGTCCGAGGCTAGATAGACTCCTCCAACATACAGTCTCACTCGTCTTACTTGTGAGGGTGGTATCAACAGACACATTCCCTCCCTTGTCCATCACGCACTCCCACCTTTCTTCAGCCTGTTCGGTTGGCTGGTTCGTATCGTTGATGGTTCGTTTATGTGAGAGAGAAATACCACTGGCAGGTTCATATGAATAGTGTCCATGTGAGGGGGCTGGCTAGCCCAGCCAACCAGCCCGCCCCAGCCGAACACAGGCGGCTTGCTTTCACAGATGACAAACCTAAACCTACGGTACAAGTACGAGACCATTGACGATCATAGCAACATGTTTTCACACCATAAAAATACCGTTAACACATACCTCGAGATAAAAAAATGAGCATATTTTATTCGAATAACAAAGTTCCACATATACATGGAGCATTTCTATGTAGGAAGCAAAGTGAAACAAAATGGAGCCGGCCGACCCCCCCTAGTGGGCCCACTTGCCCCAATCCGGGTGGTAATACCCAAATTTAAACAACAAGTTACATCCAATAATAGTATTGGGTCTGATTATAATATGTTCGTTTGCTTACTGCAGTAATGCAACGTACAGCAATGGGCTATGGACTTGAAACCGAGAGACTAGTACATTCTGCGGGAGGTCGGCCCAACACGCACAGATTAGAGGTAGCTGCTGTTCCCGCTGTCAAGGCCCAAATAAAAAAGGACTATTTGGAGGGCCCATATCGTTGGCCTGGTCCGTGGGATACATACGCCTGTTGTTATTCGCCCATTTCGCGAGTTCGGTCAGGTAACCACGGAGTAGCATTAGGGCAGGCCGGGTCGTGGCTTGGAATCAAGTACAAATACAAACTAGAAAAATCCTCGATATGCCAGTTGTAGGTTGGTGTTGCTCCACAACATTTGCACGTTGATAATTGGACTGTTGAGTGTTGAATAGAATTAATCACTTGAACCAATTATTTTATACAATGGTATGAAGTTAGTGATAAAAAATAATCTTTTGGATCAATCAAAAGAATAAAAAGGAGAAGAAAATGCATCGAAGGAATGCATAATTATCTTTTCTCATAGTTCACTTGCTTTGTACTTAATAGAAATTCTATTTGTTTAGCACCAATCAATTTAATTAGTAAGCACGTGAATAAGGCCAGTATGTGGTTAGCTTTTGAAGTGAGTTTAGCATTGAGCTTCTCGAGCAAATTGTGTCATAGATTTAAATTAGTTAGTATCCTGGGTTGTATGCATCATTATTCTGATATATAATTGGGATTGAGATCATTTTCACTGAAAAGGAATAGTATCTCAGCCAGAGTAATAACATGTTTCACAGTCGTTGAGCTCTTGATCCCAGAGAACATCATGCTGATACAGGAATTGAAACACTTGAAACTGAATGCAGCTTAACCATGTGTTTTGCTTAGAGAGTAGGATATCCTTTTCTACTTTTGTATTATGCATCTCAGTGACTGCCAAACCCAAAGAAGAAATATTTGTTGAAGCACCCTGGTATGTTTTGAGCAAAAGAGCATGATTTTCTAGTGGTTTGAATTCTCTAAAAGGCAAAATAGTGGCATGAGACTGACTTTTTTTTGCTGTTGTATATTCAGAATTCCCATTATATCTGATTGCTAAATTTCCAAATAACTTACTAAATAGGATAGTTAAAAGAAGATTTTTGGACTCGACTTGTTTCTTGTTCTTTTATATACAGGTGGACAACTAATGATAGCCATAACTCCATAACCTTGTCTTATAACCATGCATTCATATATTTGTAAGAAACTTGGAGCTCGTATAAAATTATATAAAATATCAGTGTTGATTTCAATTGGCATGGACAACGTGCGCATGCATTGAAATATCCAATAAAAAAGGAATTACAGAATTGAAACTTGCAAAAGAAACTGCAATAGACATCAAGCATGCCTCTTTTTTTTTTTAAAAAAAAAGTTACCTTGAACATGTATTGCATGTCTTTTGTCAACGTGCTGGAGTATCTCTTGAAGACCTTAAGAACTGTGGCGTCTCCTTTGCTGTTTGCTCGGAGGACCTACGGTCTAGCACATGGAAGAGTAAGAGAAAATGGGGAAAAAATGAGAAGGTAGAGCTAGTACTTGGGAAAAAGGAAAGCCACGGACAAATGAAAGGAGGAGTGCCTAGCAGAAGTTGCATAGCCGGCGAGACCCAGCGTCTGCTCATTTTGTCGAACACATTGCGGGCAATGAGTCTAGCAGCTGATCCGTTCTGTGATCTGGCGATTGAGGCGAGCATTTTGCCACCGCGGCATAGAGCCGTGACGCCTGATAGGGCTGAGCTCGAGCATCAACACCGGAGAGGGCCAAGCTCGGGCCGCGCGTGCGGGCAGCTGGAGGAGGGAGGCACGCGCGGCGCGGCTGGTGGACCGTGGACGGCGATGTCGGTGCGGCAGGAAGAGCGGCGGCGGGGAGACGGAGGGGATCAGCGTGGGTTCGCAACGATTCGCGAGATACAACGGTTGCGGGCTAACGGGCGACGTGGCCTTATCGGACGCCCACGTTTTGGGTGCAGGATTCCTAAAGAAGATACTGTCAACTAAATTCTCAATTACAAATGTCAACTAAAGCTTTAAACTTATCGAGCTTTACAATTCTAATATAAAGTTTGTCGATCTCCAAGTAATTTATACCGGCAGAATAGTAAGAGCATTTCCAGCAGACTACATTAACAGACTACCTATCCCCAATTTAAATAGTGGGGGCAAGAAAATCAACTCCAGTGGCTACCAAAATCGTCCTTGCCACTATCCATTTCCGTTGGGCTAAGCAGACTACCCAAGTCTTCTCTCTCCCACCCACGCGCGTGTCTCGTGGAAGAGAGACAAAAAACTTACGGCGTGTTCGGCTAGTAAAGTGCACGGTAGATTTTGGATGATTTAGGATGATTAAATAGTATTCTGTGTGAGAGAATAAGCTGAAACAAGCTAGAACTTTACCAGCCGAACACGCCGGAGTTGGTGTGAGGAGAAGAGCTAAAGTTCTTGTGGGTCTCAATGGATAAGACACCGTAACTCATGTATCTGTCTCTTGGTAGTAGAGATAATATATAAATAATAAAGAACACATCTTACATGTGCAAAGCATACGAAGATAACATCTAAAAGCTATATCAAATTGTAAGATGTTTTGTTTTTTTAGATATATTATTTTTATTATATATCTAGAAACAATGCATATCTAAATACATAATAAAAGCTACACAATTAAAATGTTTTGTAATTTGGAATGGAAGGAGTAGGGTCTAACTGATACTGCTAGAGGGTGAGTGAGTGATTGTGTTGTTTAATGGACCAGGTAGCAAGCGGTTGGCTAAATGCTCCCTCGACATTTGATTTTTGGTGCCCTGTCTTGTTGTTTTCCCGACAAAAAGAAGAAATTACATGCGTGGTCGCCGGTGTAGCAGATCAGATGGACACGCATATTTCTTGGCTTGCCTTAGAGAAGAGAAAGAAACTGTCGCTACTTTACTCACGCAACATTATTTTTTCTTGTCCAAGAAAACAAAAGTCGCCACAGCCAGCTTGTTCGTTGGTTGGTTTCTGGGCTGATAAGTCCGGTCGGTGCTGGTTTGTTGTGAGAAAAAAATATTGTTGACTGACTGATAAGCCTTGGCTGAAACCAACAAAGTGATGAGAGACAAATCAATCAAAGTGGCTTTCTTTTTGTCTGTCTAGCTACAAGCCCTGCTGTTTTCTAGAACCGGAGAACAGAATCATGCAGCCACATGGTCCTGGCCCTTGTCCTCTGGGCTGTGGCCCATCATCCATGCTGCCACGGGGCCACTTGACACTGTTTAGATCAGCTACTCGGTCTGTTCGTTGGTTGGTTTCTGGACTGATAAGTCCGGCTGGTGCTGATTTATTGTGAGAGAAAAATATTGTTGGCTGGCTGATAAGCCCTGGCTGAAATCAACAAACAAATAGGCTGACTTTCTTTTATATAATCTGTAACTGTGGGAAGAAGTCAGCTAGTAGCTTTTTATAAGTTTATTTAGTGGTTAAATAGTTTAGAATAAAATATAAGCTAGAATATAAACTGAACTGTTTGGATCAGCTAGAGTTTTTCTACCAACTGTTTGGATCAGGGTCTTACAAAAGCTATAGAAACCTCAACCCACTCTGGTAACAAGATAGAAACATTTTGGTCCAAAAAAATAGGAAAACATTTACTCCTGTTTTTTAGAAGAAGAAAAAACACAAATTGTTTAAGACAGCATGTAATTAAACTTTAAAATTACAGATGTCAATTACGTTTAGTTATTTACTTTTAGAACATGTAAGTTATGTGTATAGAGCTATAACAAAAAAATACTTTGAAATAACAGTGATAAAGATATGGATCAATCAATTTTGCAAAAAAAGAAAGAAAGGTGTTAAGTGTTATTACTCTTGTTTAATACTAGATGATACGGCAATAACATCAATCAAGAACATAAAAGATGTTAAGTGTGGTACGTATTTTTTTGAGGGAGGAAGCGAGGGACTGCTGCTGCCACGGATGGGAGTATAAAGTGGGCGGTGAAGTAAACAATGAGGAGGCATTCCTGTGAAAAAGGAGACACGCATGGTCATAATTACCAGAGCCGGCCATAGAATAGTACCACTGCTAAAGCCTCAACACCCAACTGAAATGAAAAAGGCAAAGTTAAGACCCACGTTCTTTTTCTTTTTGTCATAACTAAAATAATGCTCTCAAAAGATTTAGAATCATTTGGAGCCGGTATATACATATGGTTATTAGCTGCTAGCAAGGTGAAGCCAACTAATAGCTTTTTATTAGTGGAGCTATTGGTCGAGCCATGGTAGTTAGGCAAGTTTCAGTGAGGATTTCATAAGATTTTCATGGACACTAAATGATGTGGCACGGTATATATGAAAAGAGATGATGAAAGTTTTATGGGAAGAAATGAGTTTCGTAAGGCTAAAACTTGTCTACACTATTTTCAACACATGAAATCTTGGACACAATGACGTAAAAACTACACTGAGACTGGTCTTATCTTACTAGTACTTGACTTAGGGAAGCGAATTAATTAATATATAGCTTGTTATTAACTGGATAGTTTATCTTAGCTATTGTTTGGATCCACTATTCCTAATTTTAGCCGTAGCTTTGAAGGGTCTTTTAACAATTTCTAGTCCTGATTGTAATTTATATATCCCACTAGTACAGAAACGATTTTGCAAGACACCCCAAAAACTTAACCAAAGCGGACGCCTATTTTAGCCCGCCACGGTAAATCCCACGATTTACCGAGGCGGACGTTTTTTATTTACCGTGGTGGGCACTTTTGCCCGCCTCGAAAAATCGATTTACCGAGGCGGGCACCTTAAAATGCCCGCCACGGTTAATAGGTATTAACCGTGGCGGGCATTTTAAGGTGCCCGCATCGGTAAATTGATTTTCCGAGGCGGGCGCGTTATAAGGCCCGCCACGGAAAATGGCCCGGCCCAAGACGAAGCCCGATAGCCACTCCAGGTATAAATAGGCACACTTAGGGTTTCCCAGCCACAGCCGAACTCCCTCCCTCCGCCTCCGTGAGCACCCGATCCCCTTCATCGCGATTCTTGGCGCCCTCTCACTCTCAGATCCACACGGCGCCCCTGCCCCCTCTCCTCCAACTCTCACTCGTGCCCCTCTCCCTCACACCGTCTCGGCGCACCGCCCCTCTTCTCCGGCCAGCCTCCATCTCCCTCTCCACCCCATGACGCCGGTGATGGCGCTGCAAGGCGGGCATAACCGGTGGTGCGCGCCGTGGCCGGCGGCAAGGACCACCACAGCAAGGTGGCGGCAGCGTCCACCACGGCGTCCCCGACGGATCTGGCCTCACCACGGCGGCGGCCTTCCTCCCTCCCTCTCCATGGCGCAGATCGACACGGCGCGGATCCACGACGGCGGCCTTCCCCCTCCCTCCTCGCGGCGGCAGTGGCTGGGGCGTCCACGACGACGACGGTGACTGGGGCCAGATCCACGACGGCTAGGGCCAGATCCATGGCGGCGGCACCTGCTCCGGCGGGGATCCACGGCGGCGCGGCGCGTGGGGCGTGGGACGGCGTGCGGCGCGTGGAGGTAGGTACAGCACTTCCCTCCCTCACCCTCTTCCTTCATCTCCCTCTCCCCCTTCCTTTGCAGATGACGATGAGATCTGGCCACCATGGCCCAGATCCAGCCCCCACGGCGCTAACATGGTCTCTCTTCGTCTCCCTCGCTCTTCTCTCTTCGTCTCCCTCACTGTGCCCTCTCCCCTTTCCCGAATCTAGAGCCGGCATGGACGTCGGAGCTGCGGTGGCGGCGCACGCGGATGCGCGGCTGCTCGGCGCCCTCCTCCTTTCCGGCCTCATCTTCGGCAGCGGCGCTACAGAGGCGGCTGCAGCTATATCCAGGGATGACGATGGCGGCGCTAGGGTTTCGTTTTGGGATTGGGCTCGCCGGTGGGCTCAGTCAATGGGCTCGCCGGTGGGCTTTGGGTTTTTTTTTTGTTTTTTTCCAAACGATTAACCGAGGCGGTCGGTGTAACGTGCCCGCCGCGGTTAAGCCACGATTTACCGTGGCCTCTAGGCCGCGGCGGACGGCTTTGCCCGTCGCGGAAAACCGAAAACGCCCGCCTCAAGTAAAGTTTTTGTAGTAGTGTCCCCCATATTTTACAACCCACGATATGTTTTTTAAAAGCAAAATCCACAGTATACAAAAAAAACTGCTTTCCACCACAATATACAAAACCCCGCATTTCACGATGTCAAACCGATGATCCAAATGCTAAATCATCATTCACAGCATCGTACCATCACAATACCACCTGAGGCCTGGTTTGAATATATGTGTATTCACCTCAATCCACATGTGTTGGAGTAGAATGGAATGGAACTTAGTTTAATTCCACTTCAACATATGTGGATTGGGATGAATACGTGTGCATCCAAACAAGGTCTAATTAGGATCAACCACTAACCGGCTAATTAGGCCATTATATTAGGTGGTGGTATGGTCAGGGCAGTCCCAATGAAAAAAAACTAGTAGTTTCTATAACATAGGATACCGCACAAAAAAAGTACTGCTTTCTAACCCATGGTTTCTATGAGTAATAATTATTTTCTCTTTCTCTCTCCCAACTCTATCTTCTTCCTCCAATGGGAGCGCGACACAAACTCCCTACAAACTGGTGGTTTCTTCCCAACGGCGATTTCATGGTTTCTTGGTGCATTGGGTCAAAAGTAGACCTAATTTCTTCATGAAGAAACCATTTCTATAATTTTTGCTCTCTTTCTTCATTAATTACGTTGCCATGTCAGCATTTTACCTACGTGGCAAGTCATTTAATAACAATAGAAACCATCATCAATGCACCATTGGGACTGACCTCATCAAAGCTCACCAAGAATGGCATGAGTGAAGGCAGCGAGCAATTGATGCTGCGAGAGGTGGAGCAACCCAAGGGCGCGCGTAGAGAAAAAGCCATGCTTGTCAGTTGTCATCACGCACATTGTATGGAGGAGGACAATCAAATGAATGAACCCACGAAAAACACCACAACCGGGGTCTGGAAAACGCATCAACCAACCATGGTAGTATACTCCACCAATACTAGCTCCTTATCAAGAGAACGTACCCAATCCTAAATATAAACTCCCATAGTTTTACAGAAACTATATAGGAATCGGTTTATTTTTACTATATTTTAAAGGATCCTAAATCTACTAGAACATTGATGCGGCTGTAATATAAAACGCTGAGTAGTAATTTTATATATAAATATAATATTTCAAACACAAAGAACTATTCGCCACTAAAAAAATTATTCTCGCCAAGCTAGATTTGTACTCCTGTAGCAATTATAACTATTAATTAGTTATTAATGCATCGGTTGCAGATTATGAGACACAAGGGATATTTGCCATAATAAATTAACACGCCATATAAATACATGCAAAATCTAATGCACGACGGTCGCGCTATGTTGTGACCGCATGACCCACCGCGTCCCCACCCACGCCCCACCGGAGACGAAGAAGAAGACGGCGGCGGCTAGGGTTTCAGCGAGGTTAGTGATCTATTCACCGGCGGGCTTAGAAAGAAGTTTTGGGGGCGTCGGCTGTGACACAGCGGTGGAGCCGGGTGAAAACGGCACGCGGAGGCATCGCGGCGGAGCTCGTCGGCACCTTGTGGTTAGGGGAAAGTGAGGTCGAGGGCTGGGGGTGGGGAGGTGGGTGGTGCGGGAACCGGTGGTGGAAAATCAAGGGCGAGGACAACGCCGGCGAGGGCGTCGCGGCGCAGCTTTAGGGGTGGACGGGGTCGAGAGGTGGGGTCGAGGGGTGAGCAGCGCGATTAGGCGGCGGGAGCCGCTGGCCGCTGTCGGTCGGGACGGGGGCGGGGACGGGGACAGGGACGGGCCGAGGAGGAAGACGAGGGCGAGGCGAGTAGGATGATGAAAACGACGGGGACGCGCGTTTCGTAGTCGCACGACCCATCGCGCCTTATCTTCGTCCATAAATATAACTAAATAATGTATATATCTACTCCCTCCATCCTAAAAGACTTGTTATTTTATAGAATAAAAAATATTTAAAAAATATTACTTTATAGTGTCTTTATATAATTAAAGAAATATTTAAAATAATATTTTGGCTCTTGGACACTAGACTGCGTCCATATCAGGATGGGATTACGGCACACATGGCTCCAATCAATTCTTTAGTTCATGGGTTTATTTATTCCTTGATTAGCGTATTGCTCACTCTATCATTTTATTATATCACCGCCAAAGTAAACACTATAGTGGTCCTAGTCCAGCCTCCCAGGACAGGATGATGCAAAAGGTAAAAATACCCTAGTGTCGAGTATCATCAAGATCGATAGTCCTCCTCGGAAATTTCTCAAATTTTTTTTGCAAAGGTTTAACCCTAGCAGCAGTAGTGATTTGGAAGCAAATCCCTGTAATCAAGGAGACGAATGGGAGCGGGGAGCCGGGAGCGGGGTTTCCACGTGCGGTTAACGGCTGCTTCTTTCGGCTTCCCTGCAGCTGTTCGGCTATTTTGTCGGTTGATTTTTAGGCTGATAAGTCTAATTAGTACTGATTAGTTGTGAGAGGAAAACACTGTTAATCTTACTGACAAACCAACGATACGAACCAAAAGAACGCACGTGGGCGGCGACGCGTCTGTTGACCGAGGCAAGGATTTTGTGGCGCGAATAATAAATAAAGAAAATAAATGCCTGAATGATACGGTACTATAGCAGGAGTAGTACTAGGTTGCGAACGGCAGTAATAACGAGTACGTACTAGTTAATTACATACCGTTAGAAATACAGATAACAGATGGATGCATTACATTTGGTCGTCAACGAAAAGTTTTGATGATGCGGTGCCAAATGCAGCAACTCATTTTGGTTGGCAGTAGAGAATTGCATTGTCAATAGCAAGATCTGTGAGCTGTGAATTGACTGTGAAGTGGCGGTTTGTGGTAGCAAAGGTTGGCTTTTTTTTTATTATTATTGACAGGAGGAGGCAACAACAAGAGGAGTTCTGGAAACGAAACAAAACACTCCAAAATCTGCGCGCCCAATCCAAACCCACCACAACCACAGCAGTCAGCGAGCAGCGGCGACATTCCTTGCCCGTCCCTTTTTACCCAGGCGCCACAGCAGGCGTGCCGAGCGCGTCCCTCCCGGCTCGCCCAGCCAAATCCGCCGCCGCCCCGCCTCCTTCCCTTTGCCATTTGCCCCAAGCCGCAAGAGGCAGGAGTAGAGCGAAAGGGAATCCTCTCCTCGGCAACCCCACGCCTCCTCCCGGCCCCGCCCCTCTTCAATGCTCTCCCCGTCCCCTCCTCCATGGACGCCGCCGCCACCACCCACCACCACCACCTCATCCTCACCATCACCATCCTGCTCGCCGCCGGCGCGGGGCTCGTCCACGGAACCACGCACCCGGCGGACCAGGCGGTGCTGGATGACCTCCGGAAATCCCTAACGAACCCGGACGCGCTAGGATGGCCGGACAACGGGGACGCGTGCGGTCCGCCCGCGTGGCCGCACGTCTCCTGCGACCGCTCCGGCCGCGTCGACAACCTCGACCTCAAGAACGCCGGCCTGTCCGGCACGCTCCCGCCATCGCTCTCCTCGCTCGCCGCGCTGCGCGGGCTCAGCCTGCAGGGGAACCGTCTCACGGGCGCGCTCCCGTCGTTCCGGGGCATGTCCTCGCTCCAGCGCGCCTTCCTCAACGACAACGACTTCGACGGCATCCCGGGCGACTTCTTCGACGGCGGGCTCACCGACCTGCTCGAGATCTCGCTCAGCAACAACCAGCGCCTCAACGCATCCAGCGGCGGGTGGGCGCTCCCGCCGGGACTCGCCGACTCCGCGCCGCAGCTGCAGGTGCTGTCCCTCGACAACTGCAGCCTCAGCGCCGGGATCCCGGGCTTCCTCGGCCGACTCACGGGGCTCCAGAACCTCACGCTCTCCTACAACAACCTCTCCGGCCCCGTCCCCGCCGCGCTCAACGGCTCCGGCATCCAGAGGCTCTGGCTCAACAACCAGCGCGGGGACGCCAAGCTGTCCGGCACCCTCGACGTCGTGGTCACCATGACGGGACTCCAGGAGCTCTGGCTCCACGGCAACGACTTCTCCGGGCCCATCCCCGACGCCATCGCCGACTGCAAGGAGCTGTACACCGTCAGGCTCAACAACAACCAGCTCGTCGGCCTCCTGCCGCCTGGCCTCGCCGCGCTCCCCGCGCTCCGGGAGCTCAAGCTCGACAACAACAACCTCCTGGGCCCCGTCCCGGCGCTCAAGGCCCCCAATTTCACCTTCTCCGGGAACGAGTTCTGCGCCGCCAACCCCGGGGACGCCTGTGCCCCAGAGGTCATGGCATTGCTCCAATTCCTCGCCGACGTGCAGTACTCGACCAGGCTGGTCGGGACCTGGTCCGGGAACGACCCCTGCGCCGGCTGGCTCGGCGTCACCTGCGTCCAGGGCAAAGTCACCATGCTCAACCTGCCCGGGTACGCTCTCAACGGGACCATCAGCCAGAGCCTCGGCAACGTCACCACGCTCTCCGACGTCAAGCTCTCCGGCAACCATCTCACCGGCCGGGTGCCGGACAGCCTCACCAAGCTCGCCTCGCTCCAGAAGCTGGACCTGTCCATGAATGACTTGAATGGGCCGCTGCCCCCATTCAGTCCCACCGTGGATGTGAATGTCACCAGCAATCTCAACTTCAACACGACGGCGCCGCCGCCCGATGCGCAGCCAAACAACTCCCCTCGGGGGTCTCATTCTACGCCTGGCGCGACTGCTGGTGCTGGGGGTAATAATGCAGCAATCCCTGGGAGTGGGAAGAAGGCCTCATCAGCTGTGTTGCTGGGCACAACCATTCCAGTCGCGGTGAGCGTGGTCGCCCTGATTTCGGTGGGCGCCGTGTTCTTCTGCAAGAGAAGAGCATCAGTGCCGCCACAGGTAGCCTCTGTCGTCGTGCATCCCCGTAATAGCTCTGATCCAGATAACCTGGCCAAGATCGTCGTGACCACCAACGACGGCAGCAGCGGCACGTCTCAAGGCAACACGCATAGCGGGAGCAGCAGCCTGACTGGCGATGTCCACATGATCGAAGCCCGGAATTTCGTGATTGCAGTGCAGGTCCTCCGTGGCGCCACCAGGAACTTTGCCCAGGACAATGTTCTTGGGCGTGGGGGATTTGGGGTTGTCTACAAAGGGGAGCTGCATGACGGCACCATGATTGCAGTGAAGAGGATGGAGGCTGTGGCGGTCAGCAACAAGGCTTTGGACGAGTTCCAGGCCGAGATTGCTGTTCTGACCAAGGTCCGGCACCGCAATCTGGTGTCGATACTGGGATACGCGATCGAAGGGAACGAGAGGCTGCTGGTTTATGAGTACATGCCCAATGGGGCTCTGAGCAAGCACCTGTTCCACTGGAAGCAGTTTGAGCTGGAGCCTCTCTCGTGGAAGAAGCGGCTCAACATCGCCTTGGATGTTGCTCGTGGGATGGAATATCTGCACAACCTGGGCCATCACCGCTTCATACATAGGGATCTCAAGTCAGCAAACATTCTCCTCGGCGATGACTTCCGGGCAAAGGTGGCGGACTTTGGGCTCATGAAAGATGCGCCGGATGGTAACTACTCTGTAGCGACCAGACTTGCTGGAACGTTTGGGTACTTGGCTCCTGAGTATGCAGGTAAAATTAATTTCTATAACTTGCTCATCACTTTAGTTTTGACCATTAAATCCATATTACTATTGTGACTCAGATATCAGGAAATTATATTAGGTTTGTACTCTATTTACGTAGTTAGTATGAGTTTGTGACCAATATGTTTTACCCTATTTGAATAGTCATCCTACTCTGTTAGTTAGTAGGATTTTGTGACCAATATGTTTTGCCCTTTTTGAGTAGCCGCCTTAGATGGACTAGAGTAACGTTCGGGGAATAGAAATTGATTTCATAGTTATCTTGGAACTTTTTGATGAACTAGCCTTTCAAAAGGTCATGTGACAGCTCACAGTTGGGTCGCAATCTACTCCCTGAGATGAGTATTTTTTATGAATGTGTAGTAAATTAGTAATCAAGAATAGTTTAAAATTCGTCTTATACTGTCATCATCTGTTAATGTAGCCAAAGATTGCAATTGTTTGATGCAATCAGTTTAAAATTCATCCAATATTGCCATCATCTGTTAATGTAGCCAAAGATTGCAATTGTTTGATGCAATCAAGAGACTAGTTTAAAATTCACCCAATGTTGTCATCATCTGTTACTGTAGCCAGATATAGAGTCCAGATTTCTATCCATTATCTAAAAATCTGTTAATGTAGCTAAAGATTGCAATTGTTTGATGCAAACGTTGGTTACTGTTTTTTTTAATGAATGCGGAGTAATTAGTAATCAAGACGTACTATGGCTGATGCTAAGTTGCTATATATTGTGATCCTGGTGCTGCAGTGACAGGGAAGATCTCAACAAAGGCAGACGTCTTCAGCTTCGGGGTAGTGCTGCTGGAGCTGATAACAGGGACGACGGCCATCGACGACAGCCGCGTGGGCGAGGGCGAGGAGACCCGTCACCTGGCGTACTGGTTCAGCCAGATCCGGAAGGACGAGGAGCAGCTGCGGGCGGCCATCGACCCGACCCTGGACGTGAGCGACGACGAGACCTTCGAGAGCGTGGGCGTGATCGCGGAGCTCGCGGGGCACTGCACGGCCCGGGAGCCGTCGCAGCGTCCGGACATGGGGCACGCGGTGAACGTGCTGGTGCCGATGGTGGAGAAGTGGAGGCCCGTGAAGGACGAGGCCGAGGACTACCTGGGCATCGACCTGCACCTGCCGCTGCTGCAGATGGTGAAGAGCTGGCAGGACGCGGAGGCCAGCACGACGGACGGTGGCAGTATCCTGAGCCTCGAGGACAGCAAGGGCAGCATCCCCGCTCGCCCCGCCGGGTTCGCCGAGTCGTTCACATCGGCCGACGGCCGGTGAAGAGTATAGGACTGGAGGAGGAAGAAGACAGCGTCGTCTTCTTGGTATCGCATCGCATCGTATCTACTTCTTGGGATGCATCCATGGGATGGGATAATAAGCAGTACATGTCTCTCACCCTCTCTCGTCTCCCCTTGCCTGTTTTCGCACAGTGTCGGAATTCGTTGTTGCTGTAGGTAGAAAAGAAAGAGCGCATCGTCGTCCATGTGATGTGCTCGTGCAGTCGTGCTTCTTCTTCTGCTCCTGCTCTGCTTTGTACATAGATGATGATATGTTCCCTTCCTTTTTTTGCATTGGTGGTAGGCATCTCTTTGCTTTTTCAATTCTTTGTGTTATTCCAGTCAGCCAGGCTTTTCCGGTCAAGACATGTGTAGTGGACTGTAATGCTCCCTCAGTCTCAGTTTCCTCCTGAACTGTGCTGTACTGTACCCGGAGAATTTTTTGCAAATGGATGGATGGGCATCTCTTTTGGCACCTTCCAAAAGGCCTCCACTGGACGCATCATGCCAACATAATTATCCATGTCCCAAGTCCAATGAAAACGAATCGCATCATGCCAACATATTCTCTTATCCATGTCCCAAGTCCCACAAAGAATGAGAACGAAAATGGCTCCATTCTCCATGGAGCAGGCTCCTGTAGGAGCCGGAGCTGAAGCCCCTGCAGAGCCCTGCCAAAGAGGTTCACAGTCACACACACATGTACAGTTCAGTGTTAGTGTTGCTACTCTTGAAGACTGCTGGGCCCTAGAGGTAAGGGAACAACCGAACAACAGTGACCTTGGAGATGAGTTGGTTGTGTGCCCAAGCCCAAGTGGTGGCACTGGACAAGTTGCTAGCAGCTACTAGTAGCGGCAGTGTCTTGTTAGCAACTTAGCAGTATAAACCAGTGGAGCCTGTACAGGTAGCTAATTGCTGATGTGAGGTTAGTGTAGTGAGGATTAGCTGTAAGTCACCACCAGGTTTGTGCTGATTGTGTCGGCCTGATGAATGAAAGTGACTACTACTAGAGTAGTAGTGGCAGCACTGGCACAATGAATGAATGATAGTATGAACCCATCCGCCGTCTAGTCCAGTCCAGTCCAGTCCAGCAATGGCTAATGAGTGTCATTTTCTGAGGGGACACATCATCATCATCATCCATCTACTAGTTGATTAATGATGTGTCGCTAGGAAGAAGGAATCAGATGGACCAGCTGGCATGGCAAGCAGGCATATGCTACTTGGATGGTTGCCGACGATGGATTGAGTGAAGGAAAAGCAACGTGCGTGTTTCAAATCGCTGCAGAGAATTATATGCTATGGTCATGTTTGGTTTATACGGCCCTCCTAAAATTTCTGTCACATCAAATATTTAGATATATGTATGGAGTATTAAATATAGACTAATTACGAAACTAATTACATAACTTACGACTAATTTGTAAGACGAATCTTTTAAGTCTAATTAGTTCATAATTTGACAACGTGATGCTACAGTAAACATGTGCTAAAGACAAATTAATTAGACTTAAAAAAACGTCTCACAAATTAGCTTTCATCTATGTAATTGGTTTTATAATTAATCTATATTTAATGCTTCTTTATTAATACCTAAATATTTAACGTGACATAAATTTTAGGAACGGCTAAGAACCAAATACCCCTGTGTACTTAGCCGGCATGCGCCTTGACTGAAGTAAACATGCCGCATGAGCATGATGCACTGGCTGAGCATCCTGCCTGATGCTGATGGTATACTACACTACTATACTAGTAGTTTCTCTGTACGGCATCGGCATTAGTTTATATAGCTAGTAGTACGTTAGCTACGGAAGGGTGTCTTTACTCGTACGTTTATGCTCCCCGATCCATCCATCAACAAGACAGGATCTAAGTGCTTTACTTGTACCACTCATGTGCGAAACGCTATGTACTAGAGAGGTGAGTCTGACACTGTTGTGAGGGATCCTTCCTGCTGTTTAGCCAGCTTTAATCCATATAAATCAATATAAAATAGTATTTTTTATAATAAATTAGTCATACAAATCAGCGAAAGCCGATTTAATACCAGTGAAGAAGCAGAGCAGCTGCATGCCTGCATCTGCACTCGGCGTGCACCTGCAGATCGGCTGACAAGAGGCTCTGGAGATGTAGTGTACTAGTACTAGTACTAGTACTATACTATCTGTTTTTATACCACGAAGATGGCACGTATTGGAGCTTGGAGGGGTACCTGACCTGCTGCCACCACGGTGTGCCGGGACTGGGACATCACGAGTGGTCCGCGGGGCTGGATGGCTGGTCCCAGTGGCAGTGCCGGTGGTGCCGGGGCTGGTGGCGCATCGACGTCACCAAGAAATGAAATGGCTGGCTCTCATCTCTCTCTCTCTCTCTCCAGGAAGGAAACAAGTAGACTCCACCACAGCCTCTGCCATAGCCCATATCTTCTTCTTTCTTAAACTTGCCTGTCATACAAACAAACAAGCGAATACTCTGGACTATGGTCCACGACATGCACTGCCTATTGTACGTATATATGTTGGCAGGTCAGCAACTATACTGCTGCGGTCCTCTCTGATATATGTATATGTGTATTTAGATAGACACGCGGCACCGCTAAGGATCATTGCTCAACTTGTGCTTGCTCAACAAACAAAATCACATATAAATGCAAGAGGGGAGGCGATTAGTGTAGACGTGTAGTAGCGTAGTACAAGTGAGGGGAGGCAATGGAGGGAGAAGAAACATGTGAGGACCGGCGAGGGAGGCATGCACAACACGAGAGCGCGCCCATGCCATGGGAGGAGACGAGAGAAGAGAACAGCACAGCTCTGCTCCCAGCAGGTTCCTAGCTGACCGATCGGCAGTGCACACACCACACAGTGACACATGCCATGACGAATGATGACTCGATGAGTCCTTGAGTGGATCCACGTTGGCAGTGCCCTACGCCAGCTCAGCTGCATCACCATGCACCACCTCTGAGCCTCATTGACGAATGGAATGGCCATACAGTATGTCCTGCTCCGTCCTCGCATTGGCTTTTCTCATCCTCCCCATGCCACATGGCGAGACTGCCACTGCATTGGCGCCTCTCGCGTTTCCTGTCCCACCCTCCATCTGCGCTTGCCTTTCAACGAGAACACCACTTGCAGTGCTTAGTTCTAGCGACCGGGGAAACATCAAAGCTTTTTTTTTGGCTGCTGTGCTTTTGTGCAGGTGCGTTACAGGAATCAGTTCCTTGTCACGTCTACCTGTTGCAGCCATCACACGAAAAAAATCGAGGGAGACGAGAAAATGAAGAGGGCATGGGAAAGAACCAACATTAAAAGCAAAGCTTGCCCAGTTCACGAGGTAAAGTAAAGAAACACACACAAGAATCAGACCAGTTGCTTTCTCTCTCTCTCTCTCTCTCAGGTCCCTTCCTCCCTCCCTCCCTGTCATGCTTCATGCTCCTCCAGAACCAGTGAACCACCAACCTTTCTCGGCAGGCATTCAAGGTCGGAGGGGAAATGGATGGGATTCCCATGCCTGATGTTGCTCTGCTATCCATCTTGTGTTGCCAGCAGATCAGCAGCACCACAGCAACTCAAGCGACTGCATGTGTGTGATGCAGCGTGCACCTCCCTAACCGGTAACCACATCTCCTATTCCTCCAAAGCCATTAAGCCAGAGCCGACAATATCATGACGCAGTAGACAGTAGTACAGAGTGTAACCAACAATTTATTTTCCTTGTCCTCCCACAACAAATGCCAGACACTGATATCGGCCGCAGCCAATGCCAAACGCGCGTCGCTTTTCCGACGATCCCCACATAACTTGAGATTGCTGTACCACAGTTTCTCTAGTTATGGTACTAACCCAACACTGTCCTCCTAAAGCATTCAGTTATTGGCAGATACACTGGGCAGCATGTTCCAAATTGGCAGAAACTAAAGTACGGCCCAATTATGGGACGGGGACGCTGTAGTGGTAATTACAGTCACTGTTTACACGACTTATTGTACTATGTGACTAAGAGGATAAGGATCCAATGCTGGCATAATAATTGACTGAAATAGGCCACACACTATCAATTTGTAGCACACCTCCATCTCAACGGCTCCATTGTGTCGTGTCAAATTATTGGGGTTCAGATAAAACAGGGTAGCTCAAATATATATATATATATATATATATATATATAGGCAAATTCGTCAAATCTATGATGCAGCGGTTGGATCTGACTGTAGGTAGGGGGCAAAGTGTTTCAATGCCTCCTCATATACAGGTTTCTTAAATTCAACTGCCTGTTCAAATGGAAATATATTAGATATTTCAAAGGGATAAGGGGAAAAAAGGGCAGGCAGGAAAATGGCCCACCTTTTCAATAACTTCCTGAGGAGTCATCCATGTCCATTCACCAAACTCTGGCTTCTCAGACCCATCGCCATTAAGGTTAATCTCATCATCATTTCCAGTAAGTCTAAATAAAAACCTGCACCACATTTCCACAAGTTAAATACCGGAATATCTCCTATGGAGCAGGCAAGCTTGTTAAATTACTTTGAAACTGAGTTCTGTTTAGCATCATAAGACAGGTATAAAATATGAACCAAGTACAGCAGTGTGAGCTGAATGAGGATATAGTAAAGCCCACCTACACTGTCTCCAAGTATTGAGCCCAAAGTTATCATTCAGTCAACACTATCTGCTACTCCTGAGCCCAATATATTACAACAGTTGTGAGCTGAATAGTTGTCAGTGTAAGCGGGCCGTACTAGATCCATGGACAAGCACAGCTTGTGAATGATGTCTCTCTACTGGTAACTGGACTGCACAACATCATCACCAGAAAAGGTGGGCCGCACTAGATACATGGAAAGCAGAGCCCGTGATGTCTCTACTGAAATCCAACTGAAGCATATTTTTAAGCCCATCCCATATAAGATCAAACAAGACCCAAACAAGAGTTTGGAAAACCACACCATACCAAGTTACTGAGTTAGTGACTATAACTAATGGTAAACATAGTTGGCTAGTATCCACTGCGGGAAGCATTTGTTGGAAACTACCTATTAGGTGGAAACATGGAAAGTGCTTTAAAAGTGCTACTTAGAACATATGAAAAGTTCTTCAAAAACTACCATATATGTAGATGAAGTGATGTACGCAAGCATACAGAGCTATCAAAACCCTGATATGGTCTCCGAGGTTCAGAGCACACAAGTATAACACAATAGCATTTCAGACAGAATTACAGCCACTTTATCCAAGAAACAGAAAAAAAAAAGGTGACAATCCAACTCAAGGACATAATAGTGATCTTAAGTCATAAAAGAAAGGTGGTTTTGACTCTCAATAGCACAACAGTAGAACACTACGGATTCCATACTTTCAGTAAGCATCGAAAAGTATGAACAACAATTGCTGTTAAGAGGTCAGAATAACTACATTGCACTACAAAATCATTACAAAAAATCCTACCAAGGGATGGAGCAATGAAATCTTGGATCAGCAGAAATATGGCCCATGGAATATGGTGGGTAAGTGGAACCAAGCCTAGCTATTTATCACTCAGTTTTACGGAAAATAAGAATAATCACCAATTTTGTACATAAAATCCCTAGTTATTTGGCACCCAAAGTTCTGAACCAACTAAAATTTTGGCCCAAGTACTGCCACTGCTACCCAATTCATCTACAAAAAAATCTTTCCATCGGCCTTCTGCGTCTGCAGCTCATGGGATAACACTTCGATGCTATTGCAGTTGCGCTTGTGCACACATATATTTGATTGCACACTTGTGTAATAAATGGGCAGAGACAAAAGAAAGTGCATTCAGGCACATGGTTAATTAATAGGTGCAAGTTTCAATGTATCTAAGCATCAAGTTTAGTGTAGAATTGTTTCGAATATGAGATGAGTTCTAAGAAAATTAGATGTCACAAGTATGTTACAAACATCCACGGTACACACAATATTTCATAGTAATCATAGTACTCCTATATAATCATAGTACACCATGGCATATTTCACGTGGGCTAGCTAACACCTGAACCAGTGTTCTAGAAAAGATTATACACCAGAAGGGCAGCGGGGTGCGGCCTAGGGTCCAATCAGGGGCTGTTTGGATGGCAGCGTAGGAAAGCTGCCTGAGCCAGGCATCACTCCCAGGCGTTTGATTTTGAGCGCCTGGGTCGGATGCGCATGCCTAGCTGGCGCTCCCAGGCCAGGGCTGCATCCAAACATGCCCAAGTGTCATAAGTCCAGGCATCCACCATTTAGAACAGTAGCATGAACTGGCATCTGAGGTAACTTGAGATTGGCATCTTATATAGCTGTGTATTTCTATGGCAAGACAGACTAATAATGAGCCGTACAGAGAAGTATTCTGCCTGCTAACTGCTATGCTATGTGAAACCTGGAAGACTTTCACTTGGACTTGTTCAGAATATTAAAAATTACTATTAGGATGTTGCGTTCATCTACTATTTGGTAGCAAGTAGATATACATGTCTGTCATCTAGGATTATTATTCTTGCATGTTGAAGTTCCAGCCAGACAAGGGAACAAAATGAAACAAGGTTATTTCATAGAATTCTCAGGTGAAGAAATTTAGCGAGCTTACCATTTTTGAGCTTGGCCTTTCCAATCGGTTCCCCACCTAGCATTCAGTCTGTGCCTCACATCCAGCGGGAAATCATATGTTAACCAGTTAGGAGCCTACACAGAAGCATGAATGCACTCAGCTATCACTGACAAAGAGGTAAAATTATCTTAACCTCCGTCAGGCTATGAAGACAAAGGTATAGGAGGTTTGTACATAAGGCGCTAATCCATCACTGTATAATATAGTTGACACTAGGCAATTTCGCAATTAATCACGTGAGGGAATCAGGTGGAAAGGCAAACTGACCTCAGCTACAATCTCCGCGGATGTGACACCGGTTTCTTCTCTCAATTCCCTGAAGGCAGCAGCCCTTGGTTCTTCCCCTGCATCTATACCACCCTGTGGGCAGATTATGAGTAGTTTAGGATTCCCGTTTAGGGATTCTATGACTTAGGCTATGTTTAAATTAGCGGGTTAATAGCTACAGTGGATCTCCGAATTCACCTGAGGCATCTGCCACGCGCTAGGAATGTCGAGCCTAGAAGCCGAGAAAATCTGGAGAGAAAAAGGAGAATCGCTCCATTAACCATCAGAAATGAACCCCGACGATACAATACAATACCCAGCGCAGGCGCGGCGGAGATGAGCAGGATCGAGCTCGAGGGAGGGGGCGCGCTTGCCTTGGTGAGCGATGGGTCGGCGAGGCAGATGCCGACGTTGGTGCGGTAGCCCTGGGGCGGCGCGTCCATGGATGCGACGGCGACGAGCGGCGGCGGCGCGGAGGTCGAGCAGGAGGCGAAGCGCGGCGGCCTGGCGCTGGCGGTTCGGGGGAGGCGGAGCGCGGAGGAGGGCGCGGGGCGGCTGTGGTGGACGAGGGCGAGGGGCAAGGGCTTTACATGGAGGCAGCGTGCGGCCACCACCACCATCTCGCTCTCGCTCAGGTCCTTGCTTTCCTGGACCTGGACGATCCCATTCCATGGATGGATAATGGATGACAGGCGGGCCCGTTGTTGACATGTCGCGGGCCTCCATTTCGACCTATTGGACCAAACAAATTATCCGGCCCATTCGAATCGGCCTGTCCCCTCCAGCATTTCGTCGATCACAAAACTGGTTCTGGTTGTAGCTGATTTGTTGTGTCATTTTTCCCCCTATTTTGTTGTGTCATTTTTTCCGCTATCAAAACTGCTGCCGTGTCGGATTAAAAAAAATATTGCTGCTGTGTCAGCTACACCAGGTTTGCTCGGACTGAAGAGGTAAAGTATCCAGTTTCAATAGTTCAGAGATGTAACACCTCAGGTCCGGTACACGGTACAAGCCCCACTATAACGAGAGGTGGGCCCATCTACATAGCAACATGCTTGCGCTTTCCTCATCGCTTCGCGCAAAACGATTAACCGAAGATTACTACGCGTCATTGGCATGGCTATTTAAGCGGGTTCGGCGAACTCAGAATTCACGGTACGCTACTAAACTCTGCCACTACAGTAACCCAAATTCGGTCCGGCCCAACTTGGCCTAATGGGCTGCACCAAGGATGACTTGGTTGAAGGAGAAAACTTAGACAAGACAATAGTTCCGGGAGTTAAATATAACTTCCTGGGATAGTGAAACTAGGCAACGTATTATTTTGGGATCTGGAATTCTTTACGCGTATATACCCGAGAGAAGCTGTTGGCCAGACAGTGAGTCTGATCCAAAAAAATGATGAAAAACATTTGGACCATGTCACGTAACACTCGAACCGTTGGAGCAAACTCCAGAAAGTCTGTGTGACAGCTGAGAGGCTTGTTCATGACAAAGTTTCATGGAACCCTGGAACATGTGGAATGTTTGCTCGGGAAATCATGGCAGCGCAGCAAAGAGGAACTAAAATAAGCACAGTGCTATTACATGGGCCCTTAGGGGCGGCCCATTAGGCAAAGAAGGACAGACTGGAAAGGTAAGCCCACCTAAAATTGAACTGCTCCACCAGAATTCTTAAATTCAGCTCCCTGCCTAACATCATCTCTCCAAACAAAAAAAAGGATAAGGCAAAGAAAGATCTTTTTGTGAAACTTCACTTCGCTATTCCCTTTTATTTCCCGAGGAAGCTCACTTTTTGTCACGTGCATTTGTTTTATTTATTTAAAAAAAATTGAAGCCTCTAGATGAGTTATTACATACGACGTATCTAGCGCCCGGACGCCTGGCTTCAGAGGGCGCGTCCGGACGCACCTCGGGTCCATCCGAGTGTCCCCAAGACGAACAGAATGCCGGTCCCGCACGGAACCTCGTCTATTGAAGCCTCTAGATGAGTTATTACATACGACGTATCTAGCGCCGCGGACGCTCAAGCTTGAGCGCCGGACGCACTCCTCGGGTCCATCCGAGTGTCCCCCAAGACGGAACAGAATGCCGGTCCCGCACGGAACCTCGCCTCGCTCCTCCACTACCTACGGAACCACGCTGCCGCCACCATGCGAACAGAAGAAAACGGAACCCGCCTTCCTCTACTCCTCCCCAACGCTCCTCGTCCCCGCTCCCCCACGCCTTATCCCAAAAAAAAAAGCATGTAACACTTCAACTGCAACATTACAAAAACATATGGAAAACTATGTAGTGCAACATCGGGGTGTAAAAACTGCAACATCGAAAAAATATGTATTGCAACATTAAAAAACAAGCACTGCAACATCAAAAAATATTTACTGCAACAACGAAAAATATGTATTGCAACATCAAAAAATATGTATTGCAACATTGAAAAATATGTATTGCAACATCGAAAAAACATGTACTGTAACATAAAAAAAACACGTACTGCAACATCAAAAAATATGTGCTGCAACAACGAAAATTATGTACTGCAACATCTCAAGCAGTAGTACTGCAACATCGCAAAAACATCTATTGCAACGACCGGAAAAATCCCATTGCAACATTCGAAAAACATCTATTGCAACATCCCAAAACACCCATTGCAACACAAGAGGAGGGAATAGCGACCCAGAGCTCGTCGGAACCCTAGCCACCGTCGTCCCTCAGATCCAGAGGAGGAGGACGACGACAAGGCTCAGATCCAGAGGAGGAGGAGGAGCGCTCAGATCCAGAGGAGGTGGTGGTGGAGGAGGAGGGCTCAGATCCATAAAAGACCCGACCTACCTTGTTGGAGCCGCCGCCGTCGTCCTCGTCTCCAGTGGGGGGAGCGGGAGCCAGGTCACAATGGAGGTTGCTTAGGGGGGAGGGAGGTCGCTGAGGGGGGAGGAAGGGAGGTCGCCGAGGAAGGCAGCGAGCGGTTGGGGCACGCGGTGGCGGATGGAAATGACGAGCGGGGCTCAGAGGAATCGATGCGCACGGTTGAAAGGTCCTAATATGGCTAGAGGGGGGGTGAATAGCCTATATAAAAATCTACAAATCAACTAGAGCAATTTGATTAATATGACAAATAGCGAAATATAAAACTTGCTCTAGCTCACAAGGGTTGCAAGCCACCTATCCAACAATTCTAGTTGCAATGATTACTAGGCACGCAACTTGCAATGTTACTATCCACTAAGAGCTCTCAATCTTACTACTCTAAAGAGCTCCACTAGATGAACTTAAAATAACAAAGTAAACTCTCAATTCTAATTACACTAAAGAGCTTGTCACAACTAGTTTGCAAGAATATAAATGAGTGAGTAGGGTGATTATACCGTCGTGTAGAGGAGTGAACCAATCACAATATGAATACTAAATCAATCACCGAGAGAATTCCAAAGGGCAAGAGACAACCATTTTTTCTCCCGAGGTTCACGTAATTGCCGGCACGCTAGTCCCCGTTGTGTCGACCAACACTTGATGGTTCGGCGGCTAAGAGGTGTTGCACGAACCTCGTCCACACAATAGGACACCGCAAGAACCTACCCACAAGTGAGGTAACTCAATGACACGAGCAATCCACTAGAGTTACCTTTTGGCGCTCCGCCGGGGAAGGCACAAGACCCCACACAATCACCACGATCGGAGCCGGAGACAATCACCAACCTCCGCTCAATGATCCTTGCTGCTCCAAGCCGTCTAGGTGGCGGCAACCACCAAGAGAAACAAGTGAAACCCGCAGCAAAACACGAATATCAAGTGCCTCTAGATGCAATCACTCAAGCAATGCACTTGAATTCTCTCTCAATCTCATAATGATGATGGATCAATGATGAAGATGAGTGGGAGGACTTTGGCTAAGCTCACAAGGTTGCTATGTCAATGCAAATAGCCAAGAGAGTGAGCTTGAGCCCGCCATGGGGCTTAAATAGAAGCCCCCACGAAATAGAGCCGTTGGACTCCTCACTGCACTAAACACGGGCCGATCGGACGCTCCGATTATATTGACCGGACGCTGGACCTCAGCGTCCGGTCGTGCGATGTGCGCCACGTGTCATCGGATTCAAACGCCAATCGCCTGATTTCAACGGTCAAGTGATGACCAGACGCGTCAGTTAGAAAGTGACCGGACGCAGGACCCCAGCGTCCGGTCGTTTCCAGTAAGGTTCCAAACGCGAAATTTCACGACCGGACGCGTCCGGTCTTGCCCGACCGAACTCACCCAGCGTCCGGGCACTCAATGTCTCCTCTGTGCGCCCCACGCCAGCGTACGTCAGCACTGCCCGGACGCACCCTGCTAGTGTCCGGTCACTTTTAGCTCCAGCGTCCGGTCAAAGACCGAGACCGCGCGCTCATTGCTGCTACTGACCGGACGCGCCGGTCCAACCAGGTCCAGCGTCCAGTCACTTACATTGACTTCCGTCTGTTCTGTCTAGGGCGCCGGTGGCACCGTTGAACTGTCCGTGCTCTACGGGCAGACACTCCGCCAGTGAAGTTTCCTACCCTTACTCAAATATGCTAACCACCAAGTGTATCCCCTTGTGCACATGTGTTAGCATATTTTCACAAATATTTTTAAGGGTGTCAGCACTCCACTAGATCCTAAATGCATATGCAACGAGTTAGAGCATTTAGTGGCACTTTGATAACCGCATTTCGACATGAGTTTCACCCCTCTTAATAGTACGGCTATCAATCCTAAATGTGATCACACTCACTAAGTGTCTTAATCACTAAAACAAAATGGCTCCTACTATTTATATCTTTGCCTTGAGTCTTTTGTTTTTCTCTTTCTTCTTTTTTGAAGTTTAAGCATTTGATCATCACCATACCATCACCATTGACACGATCTTCGCCATTGCTTCGTCACTTGGAGTAGTGCTACCTATCTCATAATCATTTTGATAAACTAGGTTAGCACTTAGGGTTTCATCAATTAACCAAAACCAAACTAGAGCTTTCAACGGTCATAGAAAAAGGGCAATGACCATAGCTCTAGGGCCTGCTCGGCTGGTAGTAAAGTCGGCTGAAGCTGTTTTTTTATAAGAGAAAAATACTGTAGATTATAGCTGATAAGTCCAAACAAACGAGCCCCTAATTGGGCCGCAGCCCTTGTGCGCGGCGTCCGGATGGGGCGGACACCCGCACAGTATCAATATCGTATTCCATATTCCCACCGTCCCATTGTCCCCAAAAGAATGCAATTATGGAACAGTGTCACGTTTTAGTATATAAAGTTTGACCAATTATAGAAAAAATATAATTATTTATAATATAAAATAAAAATTATTAGATTAATTATGAAATGTATTTTCATAATAAATTGATTTTGATTTATAATTGAAAATATTATTTATTAGAAACTTGATCAAACATGAATCACTTTAACTAGCACGCAACCCATAATTACATCTTTTTGGGACAGAGGTAGTACTCCAACCGAATATATGCATGTGTTTTGATCAGAATGATTTCAGCCCTACGTTTGCGAGGCACCGAAGTAATATATCAATGTACTCTTTTTTTAGGCATACTCCCTTCATACTAAAAAATAAAATCGTTTTGGATGGCGACACGGTCTCCAAAGTGACTATTTATTTTTATAAAAAAATATTTATCGAAAAGTGATATATGTATATTTTTATGAAAGTATTTTTCAAGACAAATCTATTCGTATGGTTTTCACATTTCCAAATTTAACAACTTAAAAGTTATTTATGATTTATATTCCCAATGTTTGACCCAAATATTATCCATAACAACTTATTTTTTTTTAGTACGGAGGAAGTATATATTGTACTCTAATACAAGCCTCAGCATATATAATAGATGTACAAGTCTGTCATACACTTTTCTATGAATATATGATGTGTCTTTAAATTACTACTACATCCGTTCAAGAAAAAAAGAAACACTTTCTATTAATTAATATATCAGTGTGTCATACACCTCTTAATTTTGTTCTAGATTAAAACCGTCTTAATGTTAGCCAAGTCATAAAAAAGAGGCGTCATAAATTAGTATCAATATAAATTTATGACACTAAATAGATGCAATATAGAAATGTACTAGTCCATAACTAATACCTATCCAGTGTCATAAATATTGATATCTTTTCTGTAGCTCATCACTCTAAACATTTGCTGGATTATTTATTCTTGACTGTTTTGTGTGAGAGAAAAACAACCTGCTCCCTACCGAAAATTTACGATCGCTTACGACTGAGCAATTAACAGTGCTAAACATTTGCTCTGTTTGTTTGATTTAATAATCAGCCAAAAGTTATACCGATTTATTGTAAAAAAAAAATATTATTTATTAATTGAAAAATATAGTTTATAAGTCAAGCGAACGGGACGATTGGTGAAGGTACTCAACTACTCATAAAAATCTGCATCTAACGTCCATTCTGTACACCTCGCGTGGAGGGACCGAGCGAGTACGATTTTTGGCGGAGCTGGCTGTGGGTTGAGCCGGGTCACGGCACGACAAAACAACTGGTGGCGGAGGGGTGGACGCGCTCGTCACACCAAACCCGTGGCCGCGTCACGTGGAACACTCGGCCCCGGCGGCTGCCACCTCCACCTGCCCGAGAACAACAAGCACGTGGCGCCGGGCGGGCCAACCCCCAGCCCTCGTTGGCGCCCACGTGTGGCGAGCCAGGTCCGCCGCGCCGGCCGCGCGACGCGGACGCCTTTCACAGAAACAAGCGCGAAAAATCTAGCCGTGGGCCGCGTCTGCCTGCCGATTGCCGAATCCGCCCCCGTCTGCGGCACTCTGGCTCAGACCCAAGACGGCGTGCGGTGCGGCCATCCAGAAGCAGCAGTTTAGTTGTTGCACCCGCGGGGAAGTAAGCGCTGACGTGGCGGCCGCCGCCCCAAATCCCACGCCAAGGCCAGTGTGGACCGACGGGCAACTGGGCGGGGTGCGTGTGGGTCCCGCGCTGCAGGTCGAGACTCGCCTTGCTGTGCGGCCTGCCGGCCTGCCTTGGTTGCCAAGGAAAGACAGAGCCGCGGTTCCCTGATCCCTCCCCCTCTCTCTCTCTCCGCGGGCCCCACCGCCTCATCGAAATTTTACTCCTCCTCCTCCACTCTACACACGCCGGTCGCCCAACCCAACCGCCCTAAGGAGATCCAAAAATTTTTGAATTTTGGCTCAATATAACATTTTATTTGTATTTAGTAATTAGTGTCTAATTATAGACTAATTAGATTCAAAAGTTTCGTCTCGCAATTTCTCACCCAACTGTGTAATTAGTTTTTTTTTCGTTTACATTTAGTACTCCATGCATGTGCCGCAAGATTCGATTTGACAGGTACTGCGCAAAATTTTTTAAATCTATACAGGCCCTTACTCTCCCCCTCGCCTCTATAAAACCCTCCACCCCTCTCTCGATCGATTCCCAATTCGCAACAACCCAAACAGAGAGAGGCCCGGTCCGGGTGGTGTCCGTTTCGATTCGATGCTTGTGGCCGCCTCTGCCGCCCAGCGAACAACGAGTCGCCGGATCCCGACGCACCCGAGGGCGCTCGGCGCCTGAAGGAAGGAAGCGCGCGTCGGACATGGGGGAGCTCGCGGCGACGACCTCGCCCCCGCCGCTCGCGTCCACCGCCGCCGCCGTGGTGCCGGTGGTCTTCGTCGACGGCGAGCAGAGCGTGGACCTGGGCACGGTCACCGTGCAGCCGTCGCTGGGCGGCGTGAAGCGGCTGCAGGCCGTGGTGGCGGACCGCGTGGGCGTCGCGCCGCACCAGATCTCGGCGTCCCTGGCGCGGCCCCGGCGCGCGCGCCGCGTGCCGCTCGACGACGCCACCGACCTCGCCGCCGCCGTCGCGCGGGAGGGCAGCGGGTGCTACGTCGTCGCGGGGCTCCGCCGGTCCCGCCGCGAGCGCCGGGGCGGACGGTCCCGCCGCGACAGGAAGGGAGCCAACGGCGCGGGGGCGGTGGAGAAGACCATCCTGAAGCGCCTCCCGCCCACGGATCTGGCGTCCCTGGTCGGCTCTCCCCCTCCGCTTTCCCTTCCCGCGGCTCCGGCCCCGCCGCTCTTGCTCGACGGGTGGGGCTACGACGACTACGAGGCGCGGCTGCGGGAGCTGCAGCGGCAGCGCGACTGGTACCTGATGAGCACCGCCGGGGCGGGTCCGGACCCGTCCTACTTCCATTTGGCGGCGGCGGCGGCGGCGGGGCATCCGGAGCACGAGGACCCGGCGGCGCTGTGGTCCCCGAGGCTTCGCCCGTCCCCTTGCCCCGAGTGCGAGGCGGCGGCGGCGGTCATGCGGCAGCCGGCGTTCCACTGGTGCGTGCGCGACGCGGTGGTCTCCGCGGGGTTCCGCTCCCACGTGGGTCCCATCGAGCGCCCGCCGAAGAAGACCCCGTCTCCTCCGCCGACTCTGCCGCCGCCGAGCCCCGGCCGCCTCCCGGGCCTCCTCGGCATGCCCGTCTACTGATGGATCAACCAGCAGCGCGCCCCGTCCCCTCCTCCTCCCCTAGTGCTCTAGCAAATTGTAACTACTACTCCTAGAACAAAACAAGCGGAGATGGGATCGGGGACGGATGGTGGAGGTTGCGTGTGGGAGTTGGTTTGCGCAGCGCGACGCGACAAGGAGGAAGAGAAGGATTTCGTTTCAGTAGGAGCTAGCAGTCACAGTAGCAATCGTCGTCCGGTCCGGCCCGGTCCTCCTTGGTGTGCAAGGAAGCCAAGTGAACGGAACGGAACGGAGTGAAGCAAGACGGGACACGTTTGCTCTTTGGCCCGGCCCGCGGCAGCCGGCAGGGCTTTCCGCTTGTTCTGGCAGTAGAAAAGCCATTTTTCTTTTTCTTTTTCTTTTTCTTTTCCTGTGGTGGTGGGTGGTGCTGGTGCGGGTGGTGCGTGTGCGTGTGCGTGTGCGTGCCTGAGCAATGTGGCATGGGCGAGTCCAGGTCGAGGGCTTGATTGATTCAGCCAATATTTCCGGACACCTCTTTTGTTTTCCTTGTGAGAGAGAAGTATATGCAGAAGGCTTCTAGTGAGTGGAACTGTCTCGTGTCCTTTTACTTTTTTTTTTTTTTGGTCTGTATACATGCTTATCCGCTGCGCGTTTCTGGTACGTGTTGGTCACGACGTGCGACGAGTCATGCTTCGAGTCTTTCTTTCCCCACCCTGTGATGTCACAAAAGTGGTAATAAATAAAAAGGGTACGTAAGCCGACAGGTGGGCGTAAAAGGAACGAAACGGATAACAGGATAGATCGATTGCTGAAAATGATAGACAGATGTGCTAATCTCGTGTGTTATTATTACAGCATGTAGTACTGGTGCTGCCAGGATCTTCATATTACCAGGTTTGTTTGTACTAGTAGTACTACGCCTTTTCGCTGTGACCTGGCGGTAGGCAATCAGGGAGACGTGGGCAGAGACCGGCCATGCCATGGCGCGCCCGTCCGCCCGATCCCGTCCGCTAGCAGCACGGCAGTGACGACATCCATCCAATCCGTTGGATGCGACGCGATGACCCCGATGCCCCAAGTCCGAGTCCAGTCGGCAAGTCGCCTTCCACTTCCACCATTTTGCACGTACCGTTCCCTCGCTTGGCTTGATGACGACGTGACGTGCTCGCATAGCTTCCATTCCATCTCGTCATCAGCAGGCACCGTGCGCTAGACCTTTTTTTATGCAATTGGTCAGCACACATATCCACCAAAGTACTCCAATCCTAACTGCACATATCGTTTTTACCAGTCATTTTAAAAAAAACAAATGTATAGTAAGAGTATTATTTATGTTGTGAAATAAAAAATACACCAAGAGATACAGATAATAATAAATATTTTTTTATAGATTCAAGTAGACTTTCACTCCTTAAAAAAAAAAGATTTGTAGTCATTCTGGAATATGTATAGAGTAAACGCAAATCGTTTACACAAAGTGTCTCCATGCCAAGAAATATGGACACGCGACGCTTCGGTTCCTGCCAAAAGGTTTTCAGGCCTAGCCAACACATCCTAAGGCCAATGTTACCTCTTGATTTAGATGAACTAAAATAATCAGGGGACGAATCCCGTGTTGGTTTGAGCGAAGCTTGAGACTCCCTACCATCTCCCACACAATGGAGCCCTCTCCAACCTCTCCTCTAGCTTTTTTTATAAAAAAAAGGAGAAATAAAGAATAAGAGAGATAAAAAAAGCAAGAAGACACGAGGATGAGGAAAAAAAAAAAAAAAAAAGGAGCACGAGAAAGTAGAAGAATAAACAAGTCTCCTTGCATTATGTGCTGCAGCCGCCTGTGCTAATAATACATCGAAATTTACGTGCTGTTCCCACGCGATTTTCTTAGCAACACACGGCTCGTGTAGAATAACGAACTCCCCGTCATTAGCTGGTTGTTTCAGGCGAAGAGTTACTGGCATAGTACAGCAGGTTAAGTAGCATATGCCTTCTTGACTGGTTCCCTGTACTTACGGTCCAAAACAGTGGGTGCCTGTCGCTTGTTTCTCAGTTTGAGTAGGCGTTTCGCTGCCTACTTACTAGTCGAGAGCAGGCAAGGGCGAGGCCAACAGCACGTTCGGGAGACCGTATCGTATCGTGGATTATTTATTATTGGCTGGTTTGATGTGAGAGAAAACACTATTTCTGATTGAAAATTTACGATCATTTACGAGCAAATGAACAGGCTGTCAGGGGGCCACGTCAACGCGTGGGATTAGCAGCTTAACGACACCCATCTGTTGCCAGCAGAATCATCATCGTCTTCGCCATATGTCTGCCTGTCACCTGCTCCTCCAACTGTTTCAAACTCAATTTTTTAAGTGGGGTTGATACAATAACGAATGATTTTCGTGGTTAAGAATCAGGCTCCGTGGCAGAGACGGAGAGCAGGCGTTTCAGAGAACGTAAGGTCCATGCTTTTGACTTCTTGTTCTCGTATTTCTTGACCTGCCAATTGCTACCTGGCTTCTTTCTTCTTTTCTTTTGGTTTCCAATCCATCCTAAATATCTGAGTTGCACGGACGTTGAGTTCCTTTCGGTAAACACAAGATAGCAGCGTCCGAAAACAAATAAACCACGGGGTAGTCTCAAGATCGCCTCAGCCTCTCCAAATTGTTATAGGACGTTGTATTCATATGGGTGGGTGCATGTGTGCATCCGTGTGTTATAGTGTACAATTACAAAATAGTCATAAAAATAGTCATTTCAGGTAAACATTGACACTATTGCTGTGTTTCTAAATGTAGAATAATACTTTCTTCTTGCTATATATGCTACTGCAATTATAATGATGCCTTTTTTTAAGTACGGTCTAAAATAAAAGGGAGATCATATAGCATGAAAAGGGTTGACCTTTGTCAATTATTTTATTATTTTCGATAGATGGATAAGATTTAACCATGCCATCCACCATATCCTTTCAAGAACACGGCGAAAAAAAAAGCAAAATGAAAATGGTTCCCTTTATATGACACAACTTTCTTAGATGGCATTGATGTCTAGATAATTTCTTAATTCATTGAGAAGTAGCTTGCATTAATTCCTTTTATTTGGGTGAAAATTGACAGCTTCATAAGACCCTGAGACCCCCTAGCTTTGGAATTACTCCCTCCATCCTGTAATATAGTGCAATCTAAAAATTTGAAGACAACTTAAGAGAACACTCAAATGACGCATGTACCCATAAATTATTCCAATTATAGAGTTTCTCCTTAAATCATGGTTTCCTTTTTAACAAAGTTTGCCAAATCTAGATATAGTCATTATGTAGAATGCATTATATTTCAATACAAATTTTAGAAGTCACAATACACTATATTTTAGGACGGATGGAGTAGTTTACTTAGTAACAGGAATTTGAGGGTGAAAAGGCAGAACATAAACGAAACTCTCTATGAACCTAACATCAACAATTGACTATAATAACGACATACAAGCCCGGGCAGAGGGGGAGTGGGAGTTTAACGGGTAAGAGACAATGAGTGAGACAAGTAATTCAACGAAGCTCTCCTACTTCCACCTTATCCCCGTTATCCCTCTCATCCACCATCTCTCTCTCATTCGAATCAACAACGTTGTCTTCGGCCCTAGCAAAGAGAGCCTACCTCCAAAAGCACCACCATCTACCAACACAAATGGACCAGAGATTGAGGCCCTCGTTGCCCATGCATTCCCGCTTACCTCGACACGCCCACATCGCATGTCGGAAGGGTAGTTTAGCCCATGGGGCTATAAATAGAAGGGGTTCTTCCATGCGACTCTCTTAGGACTTTCTTTGAGTTCTTGGGTGCCTCCATCTCACAACACTAAGTAACCCTAGCCATGGACCATAGCCCCAACATGAATCTCCCTCGTTCATTCTTTTTTTCTACTTGATTCGATTCGTTCCAACAACATATGCTCTCGAAATCTAGAGGCTTTGGATTTAAGCTTAAACCCTCGATTTATATTTTAGGGCATGAGAAATAGTAAAGGATAACCACCATTCCTCCGGGCTCTTGCATGTCTCCCATTTATTTTCTCGATTACTGCCTTTCTAAAAAAGTTTCTGAACTATTATTTCTCTGTATAAAAGTTGGTCGTTTTGTATCAGTAAAATCATTCACATAAAGTCCTTGTAAAATTAGTATTCTTCTAACCTCTACTGTAGTAATAGGTGTAGTCTTGGCTAGATCGATAGTTTTAATTTACTTGTGGCACGATGTACGGTGAATGGTAAAAGAAAGCAAACTTTGTGCCCAATTTAAGGGTGAAAAGGAGAACATAAAAAAACCGGAGCGCAGCGCAGGAACAACCACGCCACGCGCTCCAATAGGAGAATATTCTGCAGCCAGGACTTTCTTTAGTTCTGCAACACTCCAAGCTGGACTGAGGATTTAGAGGCAGAGTAGATAACCGCCATGCCTCCAGAGCTCAGCCGCCGCAGCCCCCGCCCCTTGTAAAATTAGTATTCTTCTGCTGCTACGCTGAATGGTAAAAGAAAGCTGTTCCTGTTCCTCCAAGCTGGACACCCTCGTCCTCCTCGCTCTCCCTCGTCCTGTCGTGACTGAGGCAGAAAGGATAACCGCAGCTGGACTGAGGCAGCATTCTGCGCCCGCGTGCTGCTATTATTGTTCCTGTTCTCCTCGCTTTCCCTTCGCTCTTTTCATCTGCGGCCAACGCTGCAACTGCAACTGCAACTGCAACGCACGCAATAGTCACCTGCTGCTTGTGCAATTGGTACTGCTCGCTCCCTTCTCCCCCGCGCCCGCCCTCGCTTCGCTTGCTCCGGGCGCCACCGTGGGGTCCTCCTTCCCCTCCTGCTCTCCACCCACATCCACCCTGTCGCTGTCGTCCGCTCTGCTCAACCAAACCGGCGAAGCGAAACCGCTCCCCCTCCCCCGCTCCTCCTCCAGATCCATCCGCCTCTCCTCGAAACCGTCCGGAGTCCCGAGCAGCGGGCGGAGAGGTGGCGGCGGGGGAGATGGAGAGCCTCGCGCAGCGCGCCGCGCTGCTGCGGGAGTCGCTGCAGAAGAGCCAGCAGGTCACGGACGCCGTCGTCTCCATCCTCGGCTCCTTCGACAGCCGCCTCACCGCGCTCGACTCCGCCATGCGCCCCATCCAGGTGCGCTGCTCTCGTCTCTCTTAATCTTATTCTTAGGGCTCCAGCGCGCCTCTGCTGCTGGAGTGGTGCTCTGATGCCGCTGCCGCTGCTTGGTTTGGCCGCAGGTGAGGACGCACGCCGTGCGGACCGCGCACGAGAACATCGACCGCACGCTGCGCTCCGCGGATGTGATCCTCACCCAGTTCGACCGAACTCGAGAGGTGCTTGCTCCTAACTTCAGTCCCATATTATGGTCGTCCCATGGTCGTCGCCCTTTTTCACAGTATTTGCATCCTCGTGTACTTGGAACTGCTGCTTAATTTAGCCTATAATCAGAGTAGGGAGCGTGCAGTTAGATGTGATCCTGTATTTGGACATTGGGTGTATTATGTGAGCAGTCAAAGTTTTTGAACTAGACCACTAGTCCCTCCGTCTATCTATTGCTGTGAAGCATCGTTGTATCGGAAAAAAATCAACCTTTGCAAATTTTGATCGATATTGTTTTGATCGATATTGTTACTACATTATATACATGCTTACTGTATGAAAGTTGTATCAATAGATTCATATTCGAATTATGTTTAAGACAATGTTCATTTTGTAATAATTGACACTGCACTGTTGGAGAAATCAATGCTCAAAATATACTTCTGAAGACTTTCTCGCTAATAATTGACACTGCACTGTTAGAAGGGTGGGCCTGGTGCAGTGGTGAGAGTTGTCTCACTGAGTCACCAGGTCGTGGGTTCGATGCAGCCTCTCCGCAGATTTTGCGGGGGAAAGGCTTGTCTCGGTTTATCCCTTCCCCAGACCCCGCTCATGTGGGAGCCTCCGGCACTGGGTCTGCTTTTTTTTTTACTTTCTCAAATGACAATTTAAAAAGAATGGAGGTGGTATTTTATCTATTTATTTATTTTGCGATGGGTTGTTTTTTGGGAGCATGGCCTAACTTCACCTGTTTTATGTACAGGCAGAGCGTGAAATACAGAAGGGTCCGCATGAGAACCTTCAAGGCTTTCTAGACGCAGTTGATCGGTTGAGAAGTATCGAGCGTTTCTTTAGTTCAAATCGGAGTTACCGTAGCAGCGATGGGGTGCTCAACCACGTAAATGCCCTCCTTTCTAAGGCCCTTGTGAAGATGGAGGGTGAATTCCAGAATCAATTGTCCCAACGCAGGTTTTTTTGTCATTATTAATTTTAATTGATCGTTTTGCTACCTATACCTCATCTAACCATTGCACTGTACACCCTCCTAACTGATTTCAGCAAACCGATGGAACCTGATCGTCTTTTTGATTGTCTTCCGAGTACACTTCGACCATCGTCTGAATCTCAGCCCGAAGGTGGGAAAAACCCATCCGAAAATCAGCAAAACTCAGAGGCTGCTGTATATAGTCCTCCTGCTCTTATTGAGCCAAAGTTTGTTCCACTACTATCTAAATTAGCGCAACAGTTGGTTCAAGCCGGATGCCAACAGCAATGCTCAGAAATATACAGGTACAAGGGTTTACACTGAAAATTTTGCAGTTTTTATCGTTATTGGTATGCAAAAAAAACTTTTCTTGTTTCTGTGTGCCCATGTGGTGTGTGCTAAGAGATGCATACAGTTGTACTTGACAGAGTGGCTTAGTGAAGCATATTCTCATTGTGCAGCGAAGCTCGTTCTTCAGCTTTAGAATCAAGTTTGAAGAACTTGGGTGTCGAAAAACTGAGCAAAGATGAAGTGCAGAAAATGCCGTGGGAAATTTTGGAGTCCAAAATAGGGAATTGGATTCATTTCATGCGAATTGCTGTAAGTAATCTCCCTCTCCCAGATCTGCTGTTATGGTATAGCATTGCTCTGGTGACATTTGCCTCTGCTTGAGACAGGTCAAACTTCTTTTTGCTGGGGAGCGGCAGCTTTGCGACCAAGTTTTTGAGTGCAGTCAATCTTTGAGGGATAAGTGCGTTGCTGCAATAACAAAGAACAGTCTGGCTACACTACTCAGTTTTGGAGAGGCAATTGCTATGAGTAAACGGTCACCAGAGAAACTGTTTGTTCTGCTAGACATGTATGAGATAATGTGTGAACTTCAAACTGAGGTAAATATCTAATTCTGACCATAGCTACAGTGGCATATTTCAGTTGCTAAACCATTGCTCTTTTGTGCACATTGATGTCAGCACACTTTACATGCTGCCCTTATAGTCAACGTCCATTTGGGCTAAACTGAATGTTAAAATCCTTTAGCCGTCTCTAAAACTTTTGGTTGTCAGAAATCCTGACCTGTTTTGAGTGTTTAGTGCACTTGTATTGATGACATTTCAGCTGACTTAATGTAAAACACTGCTGCATATACTTACCCTAATCTACACCTTTCTTGTTGTATATGTTCAAATAACAGGAGTGGCCGTATGCCATAGTTAGGGGTGTGAATTGCTGCTCCTAAGGGTCTCCACCAACCCTGTTTGGTTTAATTGTTAAGTGCTGGTTTTCCAACATACAGTTCACTGCCATCTGTTAGCCATGTGTTGGACCATGGGGATTTTTTTCTTCCAAAAATTGATCTTAAGTTGTTAAGTTTTAACTCACGGTCTCACACATGGCGAAAATTCTTGCCTCTGAGTTTGCTTAAAAAAGTGCACTTTCACTTGAAAAAAATTGTAGGGAATGTGGAGACTTGTAGACTATCAAGTTAATTTCTTTCTGCTTAACATATGTAAGAAAGAATGTAAATATACTTTAGATTGGTGAATATTTTTTTAATAGAAGGATTAAAGTTTCATTTTGTTGTTTATTTTGTAGATTGACACCATTTTTGTTGGAGAATCATGTTCGCAAATGCGCGACTCTTCACTGAGTTTAACAAAATGCTTAGCACAAACAGCGCAAAAGACTTTCAGTGATTTTGAAGAAGCTGTTGAAAAGGATGCAACAAAGAATATTCATACTGATGGAACAGTTCATCCTTTAACGAGCTATGTGATCAACTATGTTAAGTTTTTATTTGAGTAAGTATCTAATCAAATTCATATGCAATTTATGTATTGTTGCAAATGAATAGGTGTACAAGATTTGACCTTATTCATGTGCCTTTCCTTTTCTAATTATCCACTAGCTTTTCTAGTTATGCAGCTTATGCAATTATTTCCGCCATGTGTCATTTCTTATGTGTAGCCTCCTGTTTCGCTAAGAGCCACATTTTTTTTCCGTTGCACTGTTTTGATGACCAGAACAGCACTCGTTTGTAGCCCTGTAGTTGTTCTTATGCACCATTCTTGTGAAGATCCTTTTGGCATAATTAGAAATGATTTTCATGTTACCCAGGCACACATGCAAGCACAAAGGTCGTAAAAACTGACAACCACCTGTTAATGTCTGTGCAGCTATCAGTCAACTCTAAAGCAGCTTTTCCAGGAGTTCAAAAAGGAAGATGGAACAGGTTCTGAGCTGGCAGCTGTAACAATGAAAATCATGCAAGCCTTACAAAATAATTTAGAAGCAAAAGCAAAACAATACAAGGATCCTGCCTTGATGCACATATTTTTGATGAACAACATTCACTATATCGTCAAATCTGTCCGCAGGTATGTTCTTATATCAAGTAACGCTAGGAAGAAAGTAACCATAGTGTGTGTACTATCTTATCCTCTCTTTTCTGTCACTCAGATCAGAAGCCAAGGATTTGTTGGGTGATGACTGGATTCAAAGGCACCGAAGGATTGTACAGCAAAATGCCAATCAGTATAGAAGGATTGCTTGGTCGAAGGTATCTGTGCTCTGGATCTTTGATTAAAACCAAGTACTTTTCTTGCATATCGATATCCTTTCTTTAAAGGCTTATTTGACCTCACTAAATAGATATTCTCATTAGCCACTACCTACCTGTCCAAATACCAGTATTCATGTAACCGCCAACTGCAAAGTAGATATAAGTAGGCTTCCAGAGACATTATTGGTCATAAACTCACCACTCCTGATGTGTAACATGGAATTGACCTAATCATTGCGACAGCTGCCATGTAGTATCTAATACTTGTTCCTGACTGAGTAGGCAATGTTTAGGAATAGGATTATTCTCAACAAGTCAACATTGCTTGCAGCACCACTTGGTCTGTTTGTACATGCAATGTGATAATATCACCTGGAAAATGAAACTAGTATATGTAGATACTATCCATGTGGATAACCTTATATTTATTTGGTCTGATATTACAGGTGTTGCAATGCCTCTCTGGTCAAGGTTTGACTTCATCAGGTGGTAGTGGTCAGGTAGGAAGTGACGGTGGCAATAGCAGTGGAGCTTCAAGAGCAGCTGTGAAGGAGAGGTCAGTATGATTCTGATGTGATAATTATCTGAGGTCTGCTTTCTTGTACTGAGTTCTGAAGTATTTTCATGTTTTTGGTTTCTTCCTGTGGTGCTATCAGATTCAGGTCTTTCAATGTGTTATTCGAAGAGATCTACCAGAAGCAATGTGGCTGGTCTGTTCCAGACACTGAGCTGCGCGAGTCACTAAGACTCGCGGTTGCTGAAATCCTGTTGCCTGCCTACCGATCTTTCATAAAACGTTTTGGGTATGCTGCTCTGACTCCTTGTTACTTGTCGAAAGTTAACTTATGAACCCAGGAATCAGCTATGCTTTCTGAAAGATTCCTGCAGTATTCCTTCTGCTTCATGTTCATGGTGCTTAAACATTTTATTTTCTGATCTGTAGGCCTCTCATTGAGAATAGCAAAGCACCTGGAAAATACGTGAAGCACACTCCCGAGCAACTCGAGCTGCTGCTAGGCAATTTATTTGAGGGGAAACAAGAACGAGCTTGATAGTTTGGTACCGCAACAAGGATGTGATGCTGTTCTATGTAAAAAAAATTGGAGACCCTGTTAGCGTTAGCATTGCTTGTGATCTCCCCATGGGAGTCAAATATACAGCTGCTGTGGCTCCATTCCTTGTTTCGGTGCATTATTATTATTTGTACAGAAGAATATATATGTCAGCTATGCCTTGTGTTGACCTGGTAGGAGTTAACTAGGCTTGTTAGTTCTTAGCAGTGTGCGAGAAACCGGCTGGCAGCGCTTGCGCGGGAATTGAACAATTGAGTTTTTTTAGTTAAGCCTGATTGATAGCCATGTGGATTGTGTTGAAGATTCGTGTCTTTTGTGTGCAGTTAGAGTTAGGGGGGATAGATAGATCATAGATGCATTGGGTTTTGAAGGGTTCGATGGACTAACGACAGAGTCCACGACCGGTGCTGAACTGCTGATTCAATATTCATTCATTCGCGAAGAGCATTGGATGGCGACCCAATTGTAGAGTTTTTTTTTCTTTTTATTTTGGGGTGACCGAAGATAACGCGTACCGGCGTACGCGAGATGACTTTTACTTACCCTTCGTCATGGCAGCATATCTGTCTACTCTTCTTCTCTGTATATGTCTGTTCACCAGCAGGCAAACAAAGCAAAGTGCAGACCTATGGCACGGCACGGGCAGCAGCAACGGAGGAGGCACTTGGGCAGCATAGTGTGCACTGTACTTTTCGTTAGGCTTTTTTGCCGTGGAGGCTGTGACTGGGAAATTTCGCTGTTTGGCTGATGGTTTTTGTGCCTGAAAAGTTGGCTGACGCTGTTTTGTTGTGTGAGAAAAACACTATACATTGCTTTCCTGTGTACTTTTCGGCCATTGCCTGGAACACGCAAAATTCGCAGGATTGCTGTTGAAAAAAAACACGCTGTGGATATAATTGCTCAGTGGATACAATTGCAGAGCGTTCAGGCTGAGAACTTGGATGCCAAAATTGCTCAGTGGATACAATTTTACAGAATTGGGGTGAGGCTCTTGAATCCTGATCACACAAGGATAAGGTTTGTACTATAAAATCTTGTCAATTGATAATATTTAATATTTGACTATATGTTAAACAGGTAGAGTTGCTTTTTGCTGCTGATCGCAAACTATGTGATCAAATCTTTGAAGGAAGCATGCATTGAAGGATCATTGCTTTGCTCAACTAATGGCAAAAAGCCTGTCAACTCTACTCAGTTTTGGCGACGCTGTTGCTAAATCCAAAGCATCACCAGAGAAGTTATTCGTGCTGCTTGATATGTATGAGGCAATATTGGAACTTCAATCAGAGATTAGGTTTTCAGCAGAGTTGCAGCCTCAAAGTATCCTTTCTTAACTGCACTCAATGCTGCATTTTGAAAATCTAATGCACTTTAGAGTATTTCTGTCAGACACCAAGTTGCATGCATGCTAAGCGAATGTAACCTTTCATGTAAGTATCTAGCTGTTATTGTTGTGTTTGCTATATTAGGTCGAGGTAGTCTTTGAGGGATATGCATGCTCTGAAAACCGGAAAACCGCTCTTGGTTTGACCAAATGCTTAGCACAAACTGCAAAACGAACTTTCAGCGACTTCGAAGGAAACATTTTGAAGGACTCACCAAATAGCACTACTGCTGATGGATCTGTGCATCCTAGTACCTGTTTCCACCACCCCTTATATACGAGCTATGTCATTAATTATATCAAATTATACTAGTTCGCCATCTTTATTCATTCATGTGGTCTCCGATACAATAGTCTGACATTTGTCTTCTTGTTTGCACAGACAAGGTGGGACTATTCCTTCTCTTCAATGAGCATACTCAGTACTTGGTTTGGTTAAGTGCCAAACCTTGACAACTGGTTTGGAGCGTGCATTCTCTTTCAAACGAACAACAAATATTCAGATTAGTTTTGTTTGGAAAAAAGATTTCTATGTTGGGCAAGTCATTTGTGCGAAAACCAAGAACATGTGCGTAGAAACTGAGGTCCGTCAGGTCAATCCAGTTTGGCAATGCACCAAACCACCAACTTGCAGAGCAGATCTGAGATCCGTCGAGCCTACCTTCTTCTTCCTCTGTAATAACAAAAGGTGGTGCAACTCTATCTTATAGTAGTGCAGCAGCCCTCGAAGGAATCTGTGAGAAGGGGTAGCAAACCCCCGCTCATGGAAGTGCGCAAACGAGACGACGTAACCGTCGGGTGGCGACGGCACGTCCTCCTCGCCGGGCAGCAGCCACTCCTCGACCGCGGTCCGCGCACAGAGAAGATCGCGGCGGACGAGGCCCTCCAAGCGCTAGAAGGTGATGTCAGAGCGGCACCATGGATCCATTGGAAGATGGGGGTGGGAGGAAGCGAGCTCGACGGCGGCTGAGACGTGGATGCGGGAAGCCTAGGCGATTGGTGGCGGAGGTTGCAGCTGCGAAAGCAAGGAGGTAAAGTATGAAACCCTGGGGGCGAACCCTTTGGTTTTATAGGGACGACGGATGCGAGTAAACCAACCGTCCGCCTAGATCTCTGCGCCCGCCACGATCTGCCACAATGTCACGCCGCGGGATATGTGCACGCAATCCCTATCCTTTCCTTCGGAAGACTCGCCGGACGTTTCGCCTCCACAGGTGGGCCAGGACTCGTTACAAGTAAGAAGAATACGGATCAAAAAACGCCTCTACAGCCCGTTCGGGCACAGGAGTTCGAAGGCCAGGCCCATCAATGGGTTTGACAACCGCTCCAGGCACCCTTAGGATAAGGGATGGGCCCGCAAGCAACCGGTACCCGGGCGAACGAGCGCCATGGACATCTTGACCCACGATCGGGTCTCAGCCAGGCTGACCCTGGCCGGATCCCCGTGAACGGGATGCCAGGACCCCAATCAAACTATCCAGCTAACGAACCATCAAATCTCACGACCATACCTGCGAAGGGTCCGACCCCGACAAGGAGGAATCACCGTCCTCAGGATACACCGTGAGCAACAATAGAAGGCCAGGGCCCTCATAGCCCTCCCTTTCGAAAAAACCTCCGAAGGAGTATTCTACTCCTCCGTAGGCTCGAGGGCTACACCCACTGGGTGCGCTCGTGCGCACCCGCTGGCAAATCAAAAAATCCCATAGATGATTCTACTCGAATCGCCCGGGGGCTACTGTCGGGGACCAATACTATGGTATCTTAAGAGGAGAAGCTAATGACCATCAACATTGAGTATTAGTGCGATCAAGAGCACGACTACACCTCTTGCTGGGCTCCGCCTCGTCCGGCCACCGAGGTCAGGGGCTCTGCCTCGTCTGACCCCCGAGGGTTGGCTCCGCCTTGGTGGACGCTGCGGCCGCGGGCTCCGCCTCGCCCGACCCCCGAGGGCTGGCTCCACCTCGGCTGACTCCCGAGGGCTGGCTCTGCCTCGTTCGACCCCCGAGGGCTGGCTCCGCCTCGCCCGACCTCCGAGGGCTGGCTCCGCCTCGCCTGATGTCTTAGGGCCGACTCCGCCTCGCCTGACATTTGAGGGTTGACTCCGCCTCGCCCGACGTCCGAGGGTTGGCTCCGCCTCGCCCGACATCTGAGGGTTGGCACCGGCCTTGCTCGATGTCTAAGGGCGGGCTCCGTCTCGCCCGACGTCTGATGGCCGGCTCCGCCTCGCCCGACGTTCGAGGGTTGGCTCCGCCTCACCCGATCCCTCGGACACAGATCTTTACGGAAGCTCACAACAACCACTACGGTCCAGAAGGTGTGACCCAAGGTCAAACTTCTGGCATCACGCAGGGAGCGGTCACATCTCAGCATGACCCGTCCCCATGACATGTCATTCCAGGGAACTCACATCACCCATAGTGATGGACGCTTGTCATCACCAGGTCGCCTACTCCAGCATGGTCACGATCATCAACACGTTCGTTCGCCATGCGTTCGCGCCGAGGTGGAGTGAGACGTGATTTACCACCGACAATGCCAGGGGCATGGCATTGTCGTGCGGATAGGCACTGGCGCGGGCCTGTCATGGTCATGGTCAGACATGCGCCGGCGTGGGATGTCCTCACACCGCCCGCCATGTCAAGCGGGGGACCCGCACGGAGGAAAAGGAAGACCCGGCGACCCTGAAGGACTTCCTTTGCCTCTCGTTTTCCTCTTTTCTCCAATCTGTAACACATGCTCCCCCTTGGCCTATAAAAGAAAAAGCAGGGCACCCCACTAAGGAGCATTGGTTCACGACATCGCACAACACACCGCCTCACAGCAGAACCACTAGCATCGAACCTCGAACACACAGCTGAGCATCGACCGAGCTCTCGGCACCCATTCGATCTTTCCATTAGAGACTTAGGACATGTCCCTCTCTCGCCCGTTTGTAACCCCTACTATGAACTTTTCAGTGCTAATAACACGAGCAACAGCCACGAACTAGACGTAGTGACATTCTACCCGAAACAGTATAAACCTTGTGTCTTTTTAGCACACCATCCGGGTCAGACGCGCAATAATACAAATTTACTCGTTGGTGTTTATTTGAAACACCGACAAATACATACAGATCGTGGTAGCTCATTTTTCAAGAGGCAAAAGACATCCATACAAACTTGCAAGGCAAAATTGGCTCCCGGACACCGTTCAACCGTGGCTTTTGCCACAGAGCACCGAAAAAGAGAACTTCGTCGAAACACACTCTTCAATCGTATCAATATGCTGTTGCACACCACACATCTTATTTTATTCAATTAAATTGGAAAGACAACCGAATGACGATTTTGCCCCTTATCTCTTTAGGTGGACTCACACGCATGCACAGAAGCATTCATCCCGTTCTTCCCGTTCGCTTCTCTTCTATCCGAACTGCTCTCTCTCTCTCAACTTCCAGGCGGCGGCACAATCACAAGGAAGCACCGACCCCACCCGTGCAGCCCGCGCCCGGAGCCCACCCGCAGCGTGCGCCTCCGCCTGGCTAGGGAGTAGCTTGTGCTGGGCCCCAAGCATTCCCTCCAGCGGCGCACCGTGTCTCAGCGATTGATTGAAGATGGAGGCCCCACGATTCCTCAACGAGATTTCCCCTCAAGATCAGGCAGATCTTTCATGGGTTCCTGAGGGGTAAGTTTTCTCCCAATTTCTCTAGGGTTAGTGCTAGCATGGGCTAATATTTGCAAAGTAAAGCATAATATGTTTTGATTCCGCTTCGATTTGTGCCAATGTTTGTGTAGGATGGATCCCAATTCGTCCTACAGGCTTGCTATGCGTGTGGGTGCTTATGTGAAATTTACTGATGATGGTGGTCGTGAGTACTGTCAGGCATGTAACATTCCTAGGATTTTAGACCAGGATATGACAAATTGGAATGGCTTGCTGATTGACATTGGTACAAAAATTAATCTAAGCTCTAAACACAAGTTGTGTGTCACCTATTGAGATAATATGAGTCACACTTATGAAGAGATCACTTCTGACCAAAAATTGCTTCATGCAATTGATATGTATTGGGAGATAAGAAGGCTCTCAGTACAAGTGTGTGTTACGAAGAATGATGATTCAGATTACTTGCATGATATTGGACGGCTGCAGAGCACCAACCAAATTATTGCACAACCTCCACTTGACATTGCATCATCACTTGTAGAGCCTTCAGTTCAGAACAATGCTGAAGTGGCATGGGTGGATGATGATATAGAGTATGTTGGGCTGGATGATGAGGATTCAGTATCTAATTCATCTGATTGTGAAGTGTACGGTGATGTAGATTGTGTTGGTTTAGAGGATGAATTAGTTGTGGAGGATGCACAGGGTTGTGAGACAATTATCCATGCAATTGACCTAGAGAATCCAACAATAAAAGTCGATGTAACTTTCATGGATAGTACTACTTTTAAGAAGGCTATTAGGCAATATGCAATAAAAGGCAAATATGAAATTGCAGCTCCCTATTCTGAGGCAAAAAGATATAGAGGCTATTGCAAAGCTGATGGGTGCAAGTGGTGGATACATGCTTCACAATTGCAGGATGGAAGGACTTGGCAGTTACTGATTTTTGTGCTAATTTTTGTTCTGATTGTTTTTTTACATGTACTTTTGGTTGATCTTTTGTCCTGATTTTTTCCTTGATGTAGATAAAGAAGATTCCTGTTGATCACACTTGTCAAAGCACAGGAAAAGTTGAGAAGAACTGCATGGCGACAAATCATTGGGTCAGGGACATGGTTCTTGATTGGCTTGCAAAGGACGCTACAATTAGGGCTAAAGCATTGCAGAAAAGGCTACAAGAACAGTACCATCTACAATTATCATATTGGGTGGTGTGGGATGGAAGAAATATGGTTTTGGAACAACTCAAAGGGAGGTGGGATGACAGCTTTGCACATGCTTTCAGATTCAAGGCTGAGGTAGAGAGGACCACTCATGGCAGTTTGGTTGACATTGAATATGAGCAAGATAGGAAGAAGATGAAATTTACCAGAATGTTTGTTGCCTTCAAAGCCAGTGTGGATGGTTTTTTGAATGGTTGCAGACCTTTTCTTGGTGTGGACTCCACCCATTTGACTGGGAAATGGAAGGGTCAACTTGCATCTGCGACTGCTATTGATGGGAACAATTGGATGTTTTTAGTGTGTTATGGTGTGTTTGGATCAGAGACAACTGAAAATTGGGCTTGGTTTTTTAGTAGACTTCATCAAGCTATTGGATCACCTCCAGGCCTAGTGATATCAACTGATGTAGGCAAGGGAATTGATTCTGCTGTTACTAAAGTCTTCAAAAGTGGGGTTGAGCATAGAGAGTGCATGAGGCACTTAGTTGCAAACTTCCAAAAGCGATTTCGAGGCGAGGTCTTTGAGAAGCACTTGTGGCCAGCATGTAGGGCTTTTTAAAGACATAGGTTTGAAGAGCACTACAATCTGATGTATGAAGCATGCCCTGAAGCTATGAAGTGGATACATGACAACCATAACATCTCTGGACAAGGCACTTGTTCTCTGAAGCAAGCAAATGTGACTATGTGACAAATAACATAGCTGAAACATTCAATAGCTAGGTTAGGCATGAAAAAATCCCTCAATGTAATTGATCTTATGGATAGGGTAAGACAACTATGCATGGAAAAAATGTTCTTGAGAAGAAAAATTGCTCGGAAGCTTGAAGAGAAGATATTGCCAAATGTTATGAAGGACCTCAATGCAAGGAACAGGGGGCTGAAATATATGTGGAGGTATTCACACAAAAATGGTGGCAAAGATACTGATATGTTAGATGAAGTCGAAGGTGTTACAAGGGATCTAGTATTCACACAAAGATGGTGACAACAGTGCCATCTAGTATTTCTGAGCCACCACAGGAACAACCATCACATGCTGACCCATTGTAAGCTTTCAACTGCTTTATGAAATTTTTTGACCTAACTTACAAATGTTTCCACCCATAACTTACGTATTTAAACGACTTGCAGTGCTACACCAACTAGAGCCATCACTTCTGTTTCTACAACAAGCCCTGTGACAAGGAGGTACATTATGACAACTTTAAATCTTCCTTTTAAAAAAAACTGCACATGTGAATGTTTCTTTCTATGCCAATTTTGCATGCTTCTACATCTTTGCAGTATGTCAAGGAGGTTGTTGGAATATGAAGCATTTACACTGACTAGAGCCATTGCCTCTATTTCGACACCAAGCCCTCTCACAAGAAGGTACTACAACTTCATTTTTTATGCCTTAATGTTGGTCATCTCCGTTTATTTGACACAACTCTATATCCATTTATAGCCGTAAGAGGATGCTAGAACTTGAAGGCAATATAGAACATGTTCAATGTCTTACTCTATCTCCATATCCTGCCCATGAGAAGGGAAAGCCAAAGAAATTGAAGGTTGTCAGATCCAAGAAAGCTTAGACCGTTTAGTACCATGTTCTTCTAATGTTGCTGTTCAAACCATGATCTTGTGATGTATGGATCTGGTACTGTACTAGATAGACTAATGTGGTCGGAACATGTTGTTTTGCTGGACCAGCTACTTTAGTTTGAACCTGCTGTTCTACTATGGTGAAATATTGATGAAAATCAATCTGTTATGATGCTAAAATGTTCCTTGTCATGCTCATATATTGTTGCTGTAATGTTGATCCGAAGGGGTAAGGGTATTCTTGTCCAGAAATCATGTTTGATACCTGTTTGACTGAGAAACATTATTATAAGAGCTATAGTATGCAGCATCATATTGTCATTGTTGAATAGTGTGTTATAGCACAACCACACTTTTTTAATGGCTCGTAGCAAAAGCCACGGTTGAAAGATGTCCATGAGCTAATTTTCCCAACTTGCAAAAGACATCCAGATTGCACGTCAGTGACAAAAGATATCCATGCTCTCATTCCGACCGCCAACACTCACAGGCGTTTGATCCTCAGCCGACGACGCAGATGGCGTGACTGCGTTCTGCAGTCGTTTGACGTGAAGTTAGAGGATCTCGTTCCCCCGGTGAAAGCATCAATTTTTTTTTTTAATAATGGGTCGCCGGTGTCTGCAGGCCCAGCAAAGACGCGCGTTTGACCGGCCGGGCACTCGATAGACAGCATGACCGTAACAAAAGTTCGGCATCTTAAAAAAAAAATCTCTCTTTAGAATTTGATATACAGTACTTTCTGTTCAGTCTTCGGAGCCATGCAAGAGGTCTGCAGCTCGAGAAAGGTGACACCGAAACATCAGCAAACAGCAGCAGTTAGGAGGGAGAAGTCAACACCTACCGGCCAGCAGAGGACAAGGCAGCAGACAACGGAGCACGGCACGGGGACAGAAGAGCAAAGCAACCCTCTGGCCTAGAACCGAGGACAAGATCCCGGCTACGCAGCGGCGGTTTGGAGATCTGGCATCTGAGAGCGGGAATCAGTGGGCAAATGAGGAGGAAGACAAGATCAGGAGGTCAGTAGAACACCCGATGAGTAGCTTCCAGATGCACCTGAGCGGCGGGGGCGGGGGCGGCGCGGGTAACAGGATGATGCCGCCGAAGCAGCTGCTGACCATCGTCATCGTCATCTTCTCCACGCTCTCCTTCATCAAGCTGCTCCTCCTCACCAGCTCGTCGTTCTCGTCAGCGGGCTCGACCTCCCGCAGCAGCCCGGCGTGGGACGCCGTCGGCGGGGGTAACGGGACGGCTAGGAGCGCGCTCGCCGTCAAGGAGCTCGCGCTGCTCCGCTCCGTCGTCGCCGCGCGGGCGCCGTGCAGGCTGCTGGTATTCGGCCTCTCCCCGCAGCTCCTCGCCCTCGCCAAGCTCAACTCCGGAGCCGGCGCGGGGGCCGCCACCGCCTTCGTCACAGACAGCGCCGACGACGCGGACGCCGCGCGCCGCGCGCTCCTCTCCGGGCGCGGGGCTGGGGCTGGGTCCGCCGACGCGGTGGCCGTCCACCGGGCCAGGTACCGCGACGCGGCGGCGGAGGCGTGGCCGCTGCTGCGACGCGCGCGGGGAAGCCCGGCGTGCCGGCGGCCCACGGGGACGGTGAAGTCCGGGTGCCCGCTGGCGCTCACCTCGCTGCCGCGGGAGGTGCTCGACGCGCGGTGGGACGTGGTCGTCGTCGACGGGCCCAGCGGAGCGGCGCCGGAGGAGCCCGGGCGGATGGGGACCATCTACACCGCCGCGGCGCTGGCTCGCGCCGTGGCTGGCGGCGAGGCGGTGGACGTGGCGGTGCACGACGTGGACCGGACGGTGGAGCGGTGGTATGCGTGGGAGTACCTCTGCGAGGACAACCTCGTCGCCGCAAAGGGCCGCCTCTGGCACTTCCGCATTGCCGCCGGTGCGGGGCCGACAGACGCGTTCTGCTCCATCGGCCCCGTCCAAATCTTGTAGTACCGCTGCACGAGCAAGGGAAAGATTCCAAGAGACATCTTGATCGACATCTTTTGCCGTGGCATCACATCACCAATGGCGCTGAGCAGACCCTGTGCAAAGCCAATGCTAGGATCTTGTGGCAGCGGTGCTCATGCTAAGAAGATCCAGCAATTTTTGCTTCTAGAAAAAGGATTGAGCTGTTCATAGAATTATAGATAAATCTGTTCAAATCTTTTGCTGAACTAGGCAGTGGAGAGGAGCATGTCCAAGAAGAGCCTTTTTTCTAAACAGCTACACTGAATTGTTGCTTTCTTTGTCTACAGCAATCAAATTTATCAATTTATCTTGCTTTAGTGCTTCCACATTATCTTGAGATTGACCTAAATTAGTGTTGATGTCAGTCTTCCTTCCTTCTCTCCTTTATTATTTATCATCCAACTCTGTACATGTAACATTTCAGATTGTATTTTTGCTATCTACTAAAAGAAAAGGCAGAGCACCTGCCCAATTTGCTAAAAAAACACTTGTAACTGTAGCCACTTCTCCGGTATGCATCCGTAGCATATTTCAGCTGTAAGTCCACTGTCTCTACTTGGTAGCCATGTCCTCAGGAGGTTCATTGTAAGGCTTTGATGCTTGTGTGACTTACTTTCGGTTGCTTTTGTTGATTGACACTACTTTTTGGACCCGTCTATTTCACTCTGAGGTCCTAAGAATTCTAGTTTACATATGGCCAGCTCTATGTGGCTGTCTCAAGGTCGACTTCCAGAGGTGGCCTAAGAATTCTAATTGAGAATACTGATGGTTTGCGGACTCGAAATGTTGTGTACCGAGAGGTTAGGTTTTTCGTGCTGCTTCATATGTATGAGGCAACATTGGAACTTCAATCAGAGATTAGGTTTCCAGCATAGATTTGCAGCCTCAAAGTATCCTTTTTTTTTTACTGAAAAGTATTCTTTCTTAACTGCACTCAATGCTGCATTTTGAAAATTTAATGCACTTGAGTATTTCTTTCAGACACCAAGTTGGATGCACTACATATCATGCATTACGCATGCATGCTAAGTGACTGTAACCTTTCATGTAAGTATCTAGCTGTGTTATTGTTGTGTTTGCTATATTAGGTCGAGGTAGTCTTTGGGGAACATGCATGCTCTGAAAACCGGAAAACCACACTTGGTTTGACCAAATGCTTAGCACAAACTGCAAAAGGAACTTTCAATGACTTCAAAGGAAACATTTTGAAGGACTCACTAAATAGCACTACTGCCGATGGAGCTGTGCATCCTCTTACCAGTTATTTCATTAATTATATCAAATTTATTTTTGAGTAGGTGAGGCTGCGCCATCTTTATTCATTCATGTGGTCTCCCATATAATACAATACAACACAATACCATTATCAGCAACCATAAACTAATAACTATAAAATATATGCAGCTATCAGGCATCACTCAAGCAGATACTTGAAGAGCCTGGTACTGGAGATGGAGCAAATTCAGATCTGGTCTCTCAAATTATGGATGTTATACATGATTTGGACACAAACCTTGACACCAAATCAAAGCAATACGGGGATCATTGTCTGGCCCACCTATTTTTAATGAATAATATACAGTATATCGTGAGATCTATATGCAGGTATATGGATAACATTAGGGAAGGTATGTAATCCCGTTAGTTGGTCAGAATAATCATTTCCTTGTTATCAGATCTGAAGTTAAGGATTTATTTGGTGGTGGCTGGATTCAAAGGCGCCGAAGGATTGAGCAGCAAAATGCTACTCAGTACAGAAGAGTTTCTTGGGGAAAGGTCAGATACCAAAAATATCGGCCTTAATTTAGGCTAAGCATCTCTTGCTGATTTTTGTTGAATGGCATCGTCTCCCTTTAAACTTTCCTAACAACAGGCATTGGAGTTTCTCCCAGCTCAAGGTCTAACTTCATCATTAAGTTTTTTTCTCGAATACGTAAAAGATTTGCGAATCTTTTGTATTAAGGTCGAAAGGATTTGAGTTTTACATTGATGCGCCGCACTGCCGACGCACTAGGGGGACATGATGTGTTACACTTTGTCTGTTCCACCCTAGCGTACTAGACTAAAGCGAACGCTCCCGAACTAAACAACCAAGGTGCCGTGCCCCCGCATCAATCCATAGGTTTGCGAAGTGCCGGATCATGGCTAGGAACTGCATAGTGTTCGCCGATTTGCCTCGGAAGCACCTAGCGTTGCGCTCCTTCCAAAGCTCCCAAGCCACGAGCGAGAAGAGCGAGTCGGCACCCTTCCTCTTGTTTCCACTCCATCGTTGCCTCCAAGAGCGCCACCAAGATAGGATGGAGTCCCCTCCGACCTGTGAGAAGTCGTTGCCGAGCGCGGAGAGAATATTCCACCAAATTTGCCTCGAGAACGAGCATGACGCGACGATGTGGTCGATCGTCTCCGGCTCTTGATCACAAAGGAAGCATTTTTCCGGTGCATCCAGTCCATGACGCTGGCGCCTGTCTGCTGTCCAGTGGCGCCGCCGAATTGCTAGCCAGAGAAAGAGTGCTCAGGGAAGTGTTCAAACTATCGGGTCACATAAAAAAGTTGCACCAAGTATGCACATCCATTTCATTAAGGATCCATGCACATACATGTCTGTAGTTTTTTTTAAAAGGATACATGTTTGTGGATCTAACTGCAAGATGTTTGCCTAATCTCATTTTTGCCCTTGAATGACAGTACTAAAATGACTGATGTACCCTTATTTCGAAAATAAAATATAAAATGAAAAACAGATCTTGTCCCATAGTTTGCCTTTGATATTTAGAAGATTTGCTAACTCCTTCCTATTTCCGCAACTCGACTCCAAGTATACTGGCAATTAAGGAACATGGCATATATCCTATTTTTTCACCATCCGATCTCGTCCAATAAATGGTTCATCTTTTTTCCAACCATTGTAAAATTTCTCTACATACTGTGTTATAGTGTTTCATCTTGCTTTGGTAATGGGGTTTGTTTCCCAACGTTACCGGATTCCGATCTTTCAACATGCAATTTGAAGAGGTTCGACAGACACAGATAAACTGGGTTGTCCCCGACAGAGGCGAGATAACCTTATTCTTGCTATTGCTGAAATTTCGATACCTGCTTACACAGATTTCCTGAAATGCTTTGGGTATCTTTCCATTTCCCCCACTATTTACTGCCTTTTCTACTGAGTGTGAGAATGACATTAGACATTAGTTCTATGGTTCCTTAGGAATTCTCTGCTGTAGTTTATTTTAGCCATTGGTCCTCTTTTTATCTTGCTAAATATTAATAATACTTTAGTAGGGTGCTCCCCTGGTTCTCTCCTAAAAATAAGTGGAAGAATGATATGAGTACCTTAATTTGTGCTATTAGCAGAGCTTCCAATCTGTACTGATGGGTTTAAAAATAGGGTAACAAGAAGCAAAGAACATTTTAAATTTGGACATGCTTGTCACATAATCAAGCTCTGTATAAACACTTGCTGCTATTCTTATTCGCAGTGTCCCAAAGGCCATATTAGTGGTGTGCCAACTAAGCTTGGATGATGCCAGATTAAACAGTTTACCAAAAAAAACTATGGAAAACCTTCTTTATCTAAAAACTAAAGTTTTTTTTAACGCAATGGCAGGAGCTCCGCCTTTCAATTAAGATAGGGAAAGATAGTTTATGTACAAGCAAGGACACTCCAGATGAGGGTTTTAAACCATCCCAAGCATGTAAAAGAGGGAAACACGCCCCAAAGGGGGGACAACGGCTAAACATAAGCGAATGCTCTCTTCCTTTGCTCTATGTCTTACTTTATCCTGTTGCGGCTACTTGCGTCACCGTTTCTATGTTGTTGTTGAAAATTCTTCTATTTCTCTCTTTCCAAATATTCCAAAAGGTGTAGATTACTACCCAATCCATAAGTCGTTCACGCCGATCTTGACACTTTCCTTGCATAGTGTTCCCACCATGCCCTGATATGGATGGGTTTCCAAAGGGTTGCTGCCACGAGCGCGAAGAGTGAAGTTTTTCCACTTCCTCTTGATTTGATCCCAAACCGTCTTAGCAAAAGGGCAACATATAGGCATAGGTGGAGATCGGTTTCTAAGGGACCGTTGCACAACACGCGGAGTTGTTGGTGTGGCCACCCTCTCTTTTGTAGGTTTTGCATGACGTAACGATTTTATCTTGCACTCGTCTCCGGCTCTTGATCACAAGATCTTTTTATCCGGTGCATCCAGTCCATTTCGCAAATCAATTCTGTCTGGAAGGTCCAGTGGCGCTGCCTTTGAATTGAATTATGTGTTGAGAAAGAGCTTAAATCCCATCCTTGGTCCATTGCCGCCCATGATTCGGCCACATAAAGGTGCACAATAGAGTATTCGTATGCAAAGGGTTCACAAACTTCTCTATGGGACAGCCGAGGTGATTTTCCTTCCTAGCGAGCGCATCCAATTGTTGTTCGGATCTCTTGTTGCATACATGTCTGTTTCTCCTTGAAATAAGGAAACAAGTTTGTGGGGCTAACTGCACCTAGGAGCTTGTCTATCAAGCCAATTATGGTGCCAAAACTGAGTCTTGCACCATTCTCCAAAGTTATAATGATTGAGGAATTGAAGAGAAGACGATCATCATCGAACATGGAAGCTCCTTCCTAAGCAGCTTCCAAGACTTGGAGTCGCCCACCCATTCTTTTCCAAAGCCAAGGCACTCGCCAAGGGAATCTCCCATATCTATCAAGGTGTAAAATTTAAACCATCAAGGTCTTTCAGTTTCATAATGCTTTGGTAATGCGGTTAACTGTGCCCAACGTCCGCCATTGATTCCGATCTTTCCCATTCCACAAGAAAGATCTCGACAATTTTGTAAACTTTTTGTTAGCCCATGCCGCCAAAACCAACCTTGCTATGGTGAAATTTCGGCATGGAGGAGAGATTTCCTGAGAGTGAGGCGTCCCCTTTGCTTAACCATCTACCTTTCCATTTAGGTAACCTTTGTCTACTGCCTTTCAATGAGAGGTTGCACATGGACCTTTGCAAAGATCTCGATGTGGAGTTGCAGCCCCAAATATTTGCATGGGAAGCCCCTCTACTACCGGTGAAGGGTGATAGGACTTGGTCTAGGTCGACGCTTGCACAACTAATTGGATGCTGTAGTTTCTTTTCTAGATTAATATGGAGTCCTCTTTTTATGTGCCAAAAGCCTTAATAATGATTTTGTAGGCTTCTACATGGTTCTTTAAAATTGGGTTGATGAAAATAGCCACATTAATTTGTGCTATTAGATGTTCTCCATTTTACTGATGGGGGTAAAAAGTAGGTATCCCATGTTGGGTTGCTTGGTCAAGCAATCATTTTAAATTTGGACATAGCTAGGATGAATAGCATGGGTGAAACGGATCTCTATTCTTATTCGCAGGTACCTCTGGCATGGCTAAAAGTGGCCCCCCGCCAACTAAAGCTTGGATGATGCGAGGTGGATGTTTACCAGGAGGATAGAGATCCATTCACGCCAGGCTCAAAAAATTAAAAGTGTGTATACATTTTGAAGAAAAATATTACATCAACAGAAGTTTTCTGATTCCTTCTACGTGTTGCTGAGTTCATTGTGAAACTCTCTCTATTTCTAATAATATTATTGGTATTGTTGACTCTACCTTTCATCATCTTGGCCTCTTGTTGGGAGCAGCCATAACTCATCGGAATACATAAAGTACACTCCAGATGCACTTGAGGAGGCACTTGGTAATCTATTTGCAAAGAAATCACTGATTGAATATGGATTGTACCAAGCATCATGACTAACTGTAAACTAATTGTTTTTCTGTAAATTATGTAAGTTATATATAGTTGGATGATAATTATGTTTCTAGTGTTACGTAGACGGGAAATCTTCTGACTGTAATTCTATTTCACTTTGCTACATGACCTGTAAAAATTTGCAACTTGAGATAGATATTTTGTTCTAACATACCTGCTAACTGTATTCTTTTTTCTCAAATTTACATTGAGCTCACTAAGTCAGATGTTTTTTTAAATGACACAAAGTAGATGTTTTTTTTTTTTGAAATGACACAAAGTCAGATGTTTTTCTTACTTATGTGAGTAGTTTCAGGAATTGATGCACTAGCTTCCAAACTTGCTCATCCACTTATGTTGCTTAAATCTGTCTGCACCAGTTATCAGTATGCATGCTTTCGTTTTCCTTTTTAGTAATGAAACGTTTCAAATATTGTGTGTGCTTTTTTTAATAACTTTGGTGTAGACAAGTTTAACTTTGTTGTCTAGGACCAGTTTTGAAGGAAGATATTCCAATCGCCATTCTAGTATGTACCAGTACCCTACCTGCCCACTTTATTCTTGTTCTTTGATTCTTGTCCTTGCAACATTATGCCATTAGTTTTTCTGTACTCCTCATGATATTTGAAAAGCAATATTTTTTAAAAAAAATTCTTACGAACTAATGCTCCTTGTCATATCATAAAATATTTGTGAAGATCATAGAGCTTAATTTACAAAAACTCAGTCCTAAAATTTGGCTTGTTACCTTCAGTGATAACATTGTGGGTGATAGGCCATATGGCCATATGCGGTTGCCGACTCAAAAAGATGATAACAACTTTGGTTACAGGGTCTTTCTGATATACTTCCTTTTCTGCTAAGAAAATATCCTTTGGTGGCATGTCAGATATCTTTTCAGTGCTTTGTTTTTTTTTCTGCTTTACTACCAAAGGACGAGCTGTACTATTTTGTAGTGTATTCTTCTAAATCCTTGGATTCTTATCCTTAATTCCCTCTTGACGTGCTGCATGAGCTAATTTCTCATGTCCCGTCAGCTGAAGTTGATTTCTCTTGTCGCGTCAGTTGGATCCTAGGAATTAGGGAAATTATTGCTTACTATGTTCAGCAGTGGCTCATCCTCAGTATTATTGAGTTGGGCAACCACTTCTCTGATCCATTCCAAGCTCAATCCTCCCTGTGTGTAGGCCTGTAAGGAGTATCGTATAGTTTGCATTCACCTGTTCATTTCTCATTTCTGGATCTGGAATTGACAGATGACAGCAGAGCAAGCAGTACTGGGGTCATTGATAAATTGATATCTGACGGTGACTGGTAGACAAGGGTCATTTTCTTTTTAGATGAAGAATGATGGCTTTTCGTTAGTTGATAGTCACTGCATTGCAATATGACCGTTGATGGAGTGCGCCAAAGAGATGTGAAGACTAGGGTGTTTTATATGCAGGATTGCCCCAACAGATAGAATACGGCTGGTCGTTTCATATTTAATAATTTTTCATTCACATGATGTTAAATAAAACCTGAATAAGTACCTTTTTGATCTTCTTGTGGTGTTGGTTTTTTCCCCTCGGGCAGGAGGATATCTGCCGGACTGTGAAATTAATTAGAGGTGTGTTTGTGTGATGCCGTTGCAATTGCTTGGATATTAAACAAATGGGTGGCGAACTGGGAACGGATAAATCGGAATGTTGCTTTACATCGTGCTTATCCCATTAGACCATTGTTTAGTTGGGCATGGATCCTTCACTAATGACAGCTCATAGGCATGGAACTAGATTACTCGCAGAGAGCATAACTTTAGTATTACACTAAGGCATCAAGCACAGCGTGGTGTCAGGATGAGTTTGTCCATGGAGCTTTTGTGACATACGTACTTGGAATGTCATTCGAAACCATACTATTTAACTATGGTTATTATGATGAAGAAAGTAAGTGGTGCTGAGCATTTGTTCATCCCGTTCTGTTGTTAATTCTTTCAGAATCCAGATGACGGACTCTCTGTCAGTTCCCTCCCTACTACGCGTATTATCGGCAGGTTTGACTCGTGTATGTAGGAGAAGGCTAGCAGCTGCTTGTTGGTCGCTAAAGAGCACGCAAACCACAAGGCACGATCTGCTGAATCGCAAGTTGCCCACAGGCACAGGCTTGAGCACATCCAGGTGACTAGGTGAGTCTGAAACCCTGCAAGTTCCAATGGCATGTGCTCTCGACCGCCATTTCAGAGCTGTACATACATTGCATCCCATGGTCGGTCGAATTATGCTTCCGGAACATTGGCCTATGCATATGAATTTGGCGCGTGGATTTGTATGGTTGTGCTGCAACCAATAAGTTTCAGTAGTAGCTAGCTAGGCGATTGATGATACGTTTGAGCTGGGAGGGAGCACCCTTGCTTAGGGGCGGGCCCAGGACTCAGGAGACGTCCCAAACATGGCAGCTCGCCTTGCTTGTGTGAGTTGTGCGTCTGGACACGCCGCCATCTGCCAACAACCATGCTCGTCCTAGCTAGTGCTAGTGCTAGTGCCCCAATCAAAGTTAGGTGGCCCTGACCTGCCCTGCCCTTGTTTTTGGCCCCTAACTCGCAGCAGCAACGTGCACGCTGGAGGGGCAGAGGCGAAGCTTCCATTCCGTCGTGCACGGCGTCCACACATACCTGCACAAGACGTGTCCAATCACCACCGTTTACTTGGGTCGGTCTTGGACCACTGTAGGAGTCTGATTCTGTCTCTCTCTGTTTCTCAAAGCTGCTGGCTTGTGGGCACATGGATGATAGAATCAGAAACGTGGTCTTGTGATTTCTACCTCCTCACCTAACGGTGCTGCATGTTTCCCAGCTTCATCATCTATCTACATGTGCTGAAACTGGAGTTTCCGTCAGTCTCACGTCTGTCCGTCGAGTTTGGATTTGAAAATGGTTTGGTCACGCACATATACTTGTCGGTGTTTTGGAACCGGGGGTCCCTCAACCAACGAGTGAATTTGTGCTGCGTGCCCCTAATCCCGGATGGTGGCGCAAAGAGACACAAGGTTTATACTGGTTCAGGCAATCGAGGCCCTACGTCCAGTCCGAGAGATCGATCTTGTATTCCTTGCACCGGAGTGCTCGTAGTAGGGGGGTTACAAGCTAGGTGAGAGAGGAACTAGCCCCAGTGTCTCGGCGAGAGTGTGGTGCGGGCTGTTTGAGGCGTTGTTCCCAAGCAGCGTAGGAGTGCGTGGTTCTATCGGCGTGTTCGTCTTTCCGCCCCGAAATGCCCCCAGGTCCCTCCCTTTTATACTCTAAGGAGGACCGGGACCGTGCGTGTGGTGCTACATAGCGCTTCTCTAAATGGGGGCGTGTCCGAGCCTCGTAGTCGGCCACCGTTGTGGTATGGTCGATGGAGTGGCCCGTCCCCAGTCATCGCGGAAGTGACATGTTTGGTCATACTTTCGGTCTTGTCGTCGTGGGGCTCAGACGGGCTTGATGCACGAGGACATGGCGGGCGACGTCTTTGGTCGCCGTGTAATGACGTCGTGAGCAGCGGCTCTGCAGATGCCGAGGCCGAGCCATCGTGGGGGCTCGGTGGTCATGGACCCTCAGTTTGCCGAGCCCAAGTGAAGCAAACCGCCGAGGCCTTGGGGGAGTTATTGGCCCCGGTATCGATTCCGAGGCCACAAGAGCCAGACGTGGCTCCCCATGCTTTGCGTTGTCCTTGGAGCAGAGTTGGCGACCTGATGAGGCATGGGTGTCAACCATGTGCACGGTGGATAGCATAGTGACGGGTAACCCCGCCATCCGGGACGTCTGAGTCATCGCGTGATGACGCGTGTGAGGGGCGTGGCTCAGTAGGTGCCGAGGCCAAGCCATCGCGGGGGCTTTGGCGGACATGGGTCCTCGGTTTGTCGAGCCCCAGAGCAAGCAAGCCGAGGCCTTGGAGGAATTATTGCTCTGGTGCGATTCCGAGGCCACATGAGCCAGATGTGGCTCCCCACGCCGCATTGTCCTCGGTGCGAGAGTTGGCGAAGATAGTGAGGCATGGGCGTCAACCCATGTGCACGGTGGTTAATCTGATGGCGGGTAACCCCGCCCGATCCCGCTCCTCGTCCCATCGGCCATTCTGCTTTATCTTGTGCGGGCATGTGGTCATTGTCGAGGGCAGCAGCTTGGCTGAGTTGATGCGACACCTGACGTTTTGCCGGAGGGACGGGAGAAGGAAGAGGTAGCGGAGTCTTGCCGAGCCCGCCTTTGCGCGAGACGGGGTCGGTGGCCTCGGCCGAGGCCTTTAAGCGGGAATCGACCGAGGCCCGTGGGTGAGGGGGGCTCTCAGCGAATCGGAGAATCGGTGAGGTCCATGGTGATGGGGCCTCAGGCGAGTCGGAGAATCGGCCGAGCCCAGCAGCGTTTAGGCGGGTTTCGATCTTCTGAAATCTAAGCGATCGTTTTTTGGATCTTGCTTAGAGTACCCCTTCTCATGGTATCCGAGCGGTAGCCCCGAGCCTTGGGGGGAGTGGAGGCACTCCCCGAGGTTCCGGCGAGAATTGGCTCTTGATAGCTCTGTCGGGATGGTGTTTTGTTTTCGAGGTTTGATGGGTGCGCGGCCTCTCTCCGGCCGTGTAGCCCCCGAGGCCCCGGAGGAGTGATTTCGCTTCTTGGGGCTTTTTCTCTTCGAGTGAGGCGTTTTGATCGTGTTTGCGGGCCCGTGAGGTGCGAGTTCGGATCGCGGGCCTCGACGATGTTGCGGAAAGAGCCCCTTAGCCTCCGCTTTGGAGCGAGAGGGCCGTCGGGGTTCTCCGGCTTTTTGTATGCGACCCTCGTGCTTCCTTCTCGCTCGGAAGGAGGGGTGAAAGATGCCATGCTACCCTCGGTGGGCGCGAGCGATGGTATCTCCGGTGAGCTGTTATCGGGTAAGTCCGAGTGGAGGCCCATACCCCGTTCGCTGGGGGTCGGCTAGCGGTCCGGAGACGCGCTCCAAGAGTACCGGAGGGTTTCTCTAGTGGGTGCCGAGGCCGTTCGCTGGGCCTCGGTGGCTCGGTGCCTCCCTACGGTGGGATCCCATTCGGAGACCTCCCTGCCGGTCTCGGACACAACACAGGGCGTGCTCGTACAGGCTCGCCCGTGGTAAATCCCCCGACTTTTTGCCCAGGGGCACTGTCCGAAACCCTCGGGGCCCGACTTTGAACCCCTAGACCGTAACGGATCGGGTCGCTTGTTTTATCTTGGGTGCAGGAAGAGCCCCCAGAGCCTCCGCCGCGGAGGCGAGAGGCGGTCGGGGTCCTCCCGACTTTTTTGCCGTCCCCGCCCGTCCTTTTTCGCTTTCGGACGGGGGGCTGTTTGCCGAGCCCACTCGTGTGCGAGCTGAGCCAGCCACTGGTCTCGGCAAAGTTGCGGGAGGAGCCCCGAGTCTCTCGCACGGAGGCGAGAGAGCGGTCGAGGCCCCCGGCTTTTGGTTCGCCCTCGCGTGAGGGAATCGGGATGCCGAGCCCCCCTCGGGTGCGAGCCTAGGTCATGAGGTCTCGGCGTCTTTTGCGAAGGAGCTCCCTAGCCTCACTGCGGAGCAAGAGGGCCGTCGGGAGTTCTTCCGGCTTTTGAACGACCCTCGCGCTTTCTTTTAAGCTCGGAAGGAGGGTTGGTTTTTGCCGAGACCCCTCGTGTGCGAGCTCAAGTCACTGGGCCTCGGCAACGCTTTTGCGGGAAGAGTCCCTTAGCCTCCTTGACGGAGACAAGAGGGCCGTCGAGGATTCTCCCGACTTTTTATTCGACCCTCGCGCTTCCTTTTCGCTCGGAAGGAGGGTGGAATGTGCCATGCTACCCTCGGTGGGCGCGAGCGATGGCACTTCCGGTGAGTGTTATCGGGTAAGTCCGAGTGGAGGCCCGTGCCCGTTCATTTGAGGGGTCGGCTAGCGGTCCGAGACGCGCTCCAAGAGTACCGGAGGGTTTCTCTAGTGGGTGCCGAGGCCGTTCGCTGGGCCTCGGTGGCTCGGTGCCTCCCTACGGTGGGATCCCATTCGGAGACCTCCCTGCTGGTCTCGGACACAACACAGGGCGTCCCAAGCGTTTCGCTTGCTTGGGCCTCGGCCTGTGTAGGCTCGCCCGTAGTTGCCCCGACTCTGTTGCCCTGGGGCGGCTGTCGAAACCCCTAAGGGCCCAACCTTGAACCCCGGACCGTGGCGGGCTTGGTGCCCAGCCTTTGCTGGAAGGAATCGGGGTTATTTCTCCCTACGGTTAATTAATGGCGGCGCGTCTTTTTTTAGGCGGCTTTTTCGGGAGGCGAACGGCTCCTGCTTCTTCTGCGCATTTGGGCCGACGTGGCGTCGCCACCGACGGGACGCGTCACCACGCCGCGATTAACGAGGAGGGAAGCCGACGGGACGTACCTGCACGCGCGATTAACGAGGAGGGAGAGTGTGCGTGGGCGGTAAGACCGGATCTGGATAACCGCGCCGGATTTTTTTGGGGGAAACTTCCCCGATTTCGTCGCCCGGCGGTTTCGTCTTGTCACTGCATAAATACGCAAAGGGCCTCGCCCTTCCCCTTCTTACCTCTCTCGCATTCGCTTTTGCTGCCTCCGTGCCGTTGCTGAGAGCATAGAGCGCCGGGGAAGAGAAGGGCGAGGGCGAGAGACCAAGAGAGAGAGGGGGAGAGATTACCGCCCTAGCAGCGTCCTCCGCCGCGCAATGGCTGGTGGTCCCGTCATCCTCCCGGCGGATCCCTGGGGGCGGTCCGACGTCACCGAGGAGAAGCTGCAGTCGCTTGTGGAGGCCGGTCTTCTTCGCCTGATCACCGACCGGCGAGCCGAGTGGATTGCTCCGGGAACGAGTGGGAGCCGAGGCGCCGCGACGGCTACGTGGTGAGCTTCGCGTCTTCCACGAGCGAGGCTTGGTCGCCGGTGGATAACTTCATGCGCGGCGCTCCGCACTACTATGGCGTGGGCTGCACAATTTCAGCCCCAACTCCATCGCCCAGCGCGGCCATCTTCGCCGCCCGTGTCGTGAGGGGTATCTGGGATCGCTCCCCACGGGAGTTGTGGCTCCACTTGTTCCGAGCGACGTTCACCACCAAGCCGGGGGGAACGAGGGGGGCTCGGAAGGGGCAGAGGGCCGGCGGCTGTACCCTTCACGTGCGCCAAGACCGGCAGTCCCTCTACATCCCGGCCCAGCTGTCAACGTCCAACCGTCGTTGGTATGACGGCTGGTTCTACCTCCGCAACGACGGCGGAGGACTTCCCCTTATACTGGGCGGGTTGTAGAGAGTCAACCAGAGAAATGAAGTGCGGCATCATCGCGGCCGATCAGCCCAGTGGAACCGCTCTTGAGGGCCTTGGGAAAATTGCGTGACCACGGCCTTTCGGCGGCCCGTGGTCGTGGCGGCTTTTCACCGCCGGAGGTGTGTTGCCGCTGATGGCGGCCGGCGGCGGCGTTGACTCGAGATGACCCCGGCGATTCGATCGTCGGTGTCAAGATGTTCCGCCGCCCTTACCGGCGACGAGACCTGCGTCGGGTGAAAAAAGCGGTGGACGGGAAGCCAAGATCGACGATTTGATGCCGTTCCCGATCGCCCGTCAGCGGGTATGTCTCTGGTAAGTAAGTTGGATGTTGTCGAGGCTTTCACCTTTTGGTCTGTTGTCTTACTTCGTCGTTCTCACGAGGACTAAGAGGCGTCTGAAACTCCCCGCCGCCGCCCGTTCGAGGGCGCCCGTGGCGAGCCACGAAACAGGCGCTGCGCCGAGGAGGAGAAGAAAAAGAAAGATGCCAAGGAGGCGAGGCGCACGAAGAAGCTCCTCACACCCGCCGGGTGTCCAGTATGCAAAGCCGGGCGCCCGCCGCGGCGTCGAAGCTCGACGGTCTCCCGTTGGAACCGTCCCTCGTCGTCGGTGTCGGATTCTTCGAGCGACGGCGGCGGGCGCGCGGTGGGGACGGCTTTGCACGGGACACCTCCCGACATCGGGAGAGATGGTTCCCGGCGCCGGCAAGGAGCTGGCCGCCGCCTAGGAGGAGGAGGAGGTGTCCGGGGCGGTGGCGGCCGTCCGGTCGGGCCGAGGCCGACACACCCGAGGCGCGGTGTCGGAGGAGCGTCTGCCGTCGGCCGATGGGTTCGACGGCGGAGGTGGAGCGGGTGACGGTGGGGCGACCCCATTATCTCCGCGAAAGGTCGAGGAGGTGCCGGGGTCCGACGGAGGCCACCGCATCTGGTGGACACCGGGGCAGCTACTTTTTCCACCACCACCGCCGTTCACAGAGGAGGCGGTGGTGTCGGCGGTACGCATCCCGTTCATGATAGCGTCTTCTCTGGTGGAGTCCGTAGTACTTCTTGTCTGCCCCTGGGTTGCATGCTGACCTTGGGAGTGTCTTTTCTTCCAGCCAGACGCTTCTGGTGGAAGATCCTCCCTTGGCGCCCCGTAAGGCGCTCAAGGTGAACGTTAGCTCCTCCGCCCATCAGGCAGCGGAGGCGCAGGCTGGCGTGCGACGCGGCGCGGCGTCGGGCGAGGCCGTTTCGGAGGAGGCGGCCGCCCGAGAAAGGGGCGAGGCGGCCATGGGGACGAGTGGAGGAGGAGGAGCCCATGCCTCACGATGTTGTGGGTCTTGGGGCGAAGGAGGCTGGGGCGTCTGCTATTGCCGGGGCCATCGAGGTAGAGGTGGCGGAGGCCAGAGCCCCCGGGCCCGTCGAGAACGAGGCGATGGAGGTGGAGACAGGGCAAATTTTAGCGCGCCGCCTGGTTCGGACCATCTCGTCTGATGATTCTTCCCGAGGGAAGGAGGCGGCGGACGTCCAGTGACCAAGATCATGGCGAGCAACCAGTCCCAGATCCCGCCGAGGGAGTTCGGTTCTTGTCCCACCACGGCCCGAGCCTCATGGTGGAACTTCCAGCGTGTTTTGGCGAAACCGGGCTGACCCGAGGGGAGCCCGTGTTAATATGAAGATACTGCAGAGAGGGGGGGCATTGGGGCACCCTCGGCGCAAGCCGCCAATGGCGGTCTGATCACGCCGCAGAGCAGGCGATGACTATTATGGGTCGAGACCTGCCCGGTGTCACGCTTGTAAGTACTTTCTCTCTCGTGTGCGCGTTGTTTTCTCTCCGAGCCCCTCGCAGTTTTTGACATCGTTTTTGTTTTGCCTCCTTAGGAGCTCGAGACCCGATCCCTTGGGAAATCGGTGTTCTGCGAAATGAGAGGATATTTGGGACCAGCTCCGGCGCCAAAGGGCACCTTTGCCGATGCCTGGGGGCTATTGTCGGCGTGAGTCGGAAGTGGAGGACCTCCGCCTTCGTTGTCTTGATATTCAGCCGAGTTGGCCCGCGGCTAAGGAGCAGTCCGCTCCTCTGGTGGCCAAGATCAAGGAACTGGAGGAGGAGCGAGACTCCTTGAGCTTGGGCCCAAGCGGACGGCCTCTGCTAAGGTCACAGCCGGGCAGTGGGTGCGGAGCGGCGAGCGAGCATCGAGCGACGAAAGTCGCCTTGGCGAGGGTTACCAAAGGCGGCCGAGGCCTCTCGAGTCGAGGTCTCGGCTGGAAGAGCAAGGCCGAGGGTAAGTTCCATTGAACCATGTTCCTTGCTCCATTTGCTCGATTCGCGTTTGACTCTCGACCCCTCGTCGCGACGTAGGTCTGGAGAAAGAGGCCTCCCAGGCGGCTGAGGCCTCCGTCGCAGCGCAAGCAGCGCTGGATGTCGAGGTCCGGGAGCACGAGATCTTTGCTTTGGCCGCTGTCCGGACCGCTGCGAGGCTCTTGACGTCGAGGAGGTCCAATCAGCTAGCTCCCTTGGGAGCCGCTGATGATGTTGAGCGCCACGTCCGTCCGCGAGAGACTCGAGGGGCGTTGCACACGGGTGTCAAGCGCGCCACAGCCGTCGTCTCTCTCGCACTCGCCATCAACCTCGAGAAGGTTGTCGTGACAGCTACGTGTTGCCGAAGATGACGAGGAGGCGGATCGCGGAGGTCATGAAGCTGTTGGAGGCGCCGAGGCACACACACTGTGCCCGTCTGTTTGAAGAAGAGGTGGTCCCTCCCGCCGACCGCCGATCCTTGAGCTTTGACCTAGGCCAAAGGGGCCATGTAACCGGATTGAGTTAGTTGCCGTATCGTGACGCGTTTTGTGGCCGTCGAGGCCTTTAAAAAGTATTTAACGTATAAAGCGTCTTTTAATCGTTTTACTGTTCTACTTCCGAGCACATGCCTCTGTCTCGATCTTGGGAACCCATAAAGAAAACCCTCGGGACCTAAGCCGTCCTTGGCGAAGGGTGGTGAGGGAGCTGCCGTAGCCAGGCGTGGGCCGTTCTCACGTCTCGACCGCCCTTTGGCCTCTAGACAAACTTTTGGTCTTTGGGTTTCTTGTGAAGGTCCCATCGAGCGAGAGAGAGTTTTAGGCGTGAAATTTTTTGAAGACCATTAACAAATGGTGTTCGGGACTTAGGGGTTCCCCCTTTCTAGCCCCGAGGGAGGCCCGGCTTTGCGGAGGCGGCACTGAGAGTCTCCCTTATAAGCGCTATTGTGACGTCGAGCCCCTATTGATAGACAAGCTCTCCGTGCAGAACTTCCTCGGAGCCTATCTTTGTCTTTTGGGTGAAAAGGTGGTGAGGGAGTTGTTGCGTAGCTCCGGGCGTGGGCCGTTTTCACAGCTCACCGGCCTTTTTTTCATGCTTTGAGACGATCGTGCGGTCCTTGGGTTCTATACAATCGGCTAGTCTATAAGGGGGGGTTTCTCGAAAAGTTATAACAACTAAGAACGCTTCTTTATTGCATTTCGAGAACAATGTAAGCAACGTTTGGAATTTTAAGGGTAGAAACGACGTAGCTGTTCTATGTTCCAAACGTTGGTGAAGATTTCGCCCTTCTCGTTGGCTAACTTGTAGGTCCCGGGCTTGACACTTGAGCGACGATGTACGGCCCTTCCTGTGGGGGTCGACTTGTGGCGGCCCTTGTTGCTCTGCCTCGATCTCAAAGACCAGTCGCCCACCTTCAGTCTCTCGGCTTGGACGTGCGGGCTTGGTAGCGTCGTAGGCTTTCTTGGTACTGGCGAGTGTAGCAATATGACGTCCCCGGCTTCCTCCGGTGGTCGAGGGCGTCTTCAGCAAGCGATCGCGGTTTGCTTTGCTTTCATTGTATGCTCAGTAGCCTCGGGGAACCGTATTCTAAGTCGATGGGGAGGATGGCCTCTGCTCCATAGACCGGGAAGAACGGTGTGAATCCGTGGCTCGGCTCGGGGGTATTTCTTAGGCTCCAGATGATCGACGAGAGTTCGGCAAGCCATTTCTTGCCAAACTTCTTCAATCGGGTTGAATATCCTTGGCTTAAGGCCTTGTAGGATCATGCCGCTGGCACGCTCTACTTGGCCATTGGTCCTTGGGTGTCCTCGGCCGACCGTGCCACCCGGATGTGGTGGTCGTCGTCGCAGAACGTTAGGAACTTGCGACCGTGAATTGTGTCCCATTGTCGGTGATGATGGTGTTAGGAACCCGAACACTGTGGATGATATCCGTAAAGAACAAAGACCGCTTGCTCGGATTTGATCTCGAAAGCGATCGGACGAGCCTCGATCCATTTGGAGAATTTGTCGATAGCTACCAGCAGATGGGTATAGCCCCGGGTGCCTTTTTTGCGAGAGGCCCAACCATGTCCAAATTTCATACATGAATGGCCATGTGATGGGGATGGTTTGGAGGGCTTGGGCGGGAGGTGCGTCTGTCGGCGTAGTCTTGGCATCCCTCGCGAGGCGCGTACTAGCCTCGTGGCGTCGGCCACCGCCGTCGGCCAATAGAAACCTTGGCGAAGGCGTTACCCACGGCGCCCGAGGCGCCAGCGTGGTGCCGCCAGCACTTCGTGCAAGTCCCAAAGTAAGGATTGGCCAGCCCGGTGGTGATGCATCGTTGGAGAATACCGGATGGGCTACGCCTATACAACTCGCCGTCGCGGAAGGGCGTAAGTCTTAAGCGCGCCCACAGAGCCGCCGGAGCTTCGGTTCTGTCGGCAGAAGCTCTCCCGAACGAGGCGGTCAAGGAAAGGGACTCGCCCGATCTGTTTACAGGTCGGCTGGGGAGGCTTTCTGCGTCAATCGCCATGGCCTCGGGCTTGGTGGCGAGGTCTCGGTGGTAGAGGGGCCTCGAGCCTGCGGCGGGCTCGGTCGATGGGCCCTCTTCTATCGCCGAGGCGTAGTCGACGGATGGCTTGTGGAGGTCTCTGGCGAAAACGTTCGGGGAACCGGGGTCCGTGCTGACGCCATCTTTGCTAGTTCGTCTGCGGCCTCGTTGAACTTTCGAGCGGCGTGGTTGAGTTCGAGGTCGTCGAACTTGTCCTCCAGCGACGTACCATCGTGCGAAGACGCCTTCATTTTGGGGTCATGGCGACTTGACTCTTTCATCACTGATCGACGACGAGCTGCGAATCACCCGTGCCGAGAGACGCCGCCTCCAAGTTCGATGGCGATTTGTAAGCCGTTGACGAGGGCCTCGTATTCGCCACATTGTTGGGCGCGGCGAAGTGAAGCCGGATCATGTAGCGCATGTGTACTCAAGGGGCGAGACCAGAGAGGCGAGGCCGCGCCCAACCCGATCTTCATCGAGACCCGTCAAGTACATGGTCCAAAGATTCGATTGGATTTGAGCGGGTGGCGGTGTGTGTCGGTCCACTCGGCTACAAAGTCGGCCAGACACGTGATTTGATCGCTTCCGAGGCGCGAAAGACAAGGTTTCCCCATGAGTTCAACAGCCCACTTGGCTATTCTACCCGAGGCCTCCGGTTTTGGATTATCTCTCCTAGGGGAAAAAGACGACACCACAGTCCACCGGGTGGGACTCAAAGTAGTGACGCAGACTTAAGGTCGAGCCAAGACTACGGTGTAAACCAGCTTCTGGATGTGGGGGTAACGTGTCTTAGTCTCGAAGAGCACCTCGCTGATGAAGTAGACAGGTCGCTGGACGGGTAGAGCATGTCCCTTCTCCTGCCTCTCGACTACTACGGCCTTGGCCGACCACTTGGGTTGTCGCGGTGGCGTAAGTAAGAGGTGCTCGCCCTCGATGGGTGGAACCAGGGGCAGGGGTTGGTGGCAGTGCCTTGAGCCTGGCGAGGGCTTCCTCGGCCTCGGTGGTCCAAAAAAAACGCTCGGACTTTCTCAAGAGGCGGTACAGGGGCAGGCCTTTTTCGCCGAGGCGCGAGATGAAGCGGCTTAGGGCCGCGAGGCATCCCATGACCCTCTGCACCTCTTTGAGGTCTCGGATCGGGCCCATGTTGGTCACGGCCGAGACCTTCTCCGAGTTGGCCTCGATTCCACGTTCGAGACTATGAATCCCAAGAGCATGCCTCGGGAACCCGAAGACGCACTTCTCGGGGTTGAGCTTGATGCCCTTCTCTCTGAGACATGTGAAGGCAGTCTCTAAGTCGCCGACGAGATCACCGGCCTTCCTGGACTTGACTACGATGTCATCCACGTAGGCCTCGATGGTTCGCCCGATGTGTTCGCCAAGACTTGGATCATGCACACGGTAAGTAGCCCTGCGTTTACGAGGCCAAACGGCATGGTTACGTGGCAAAGACATGCCGAATGGAGTGATGAAAGAAGTCGCGAGCTGGTGGGACTCTTTCATCTTGATTTGGTGATAACCGGAATACGCATCAAGGAAGGAGAGGTTTCGCATCCTGCGATGGAGTCGATGATTTGATCAATTCGTGGTAGTGGGAGCGGGACCTTCGGGCATGCTTTATTTAGACCAATGTAGTCCACGCACATCCTCCACTTGCCACTTTTCTTCCTCGACTAATACGGGGTTAGCCAACCACTCGGATGGAATACTTCCTTGATGAACCCGGTACCTCTGAGCTTACGCACTTCTTCGCCGATAGCCTGCGCTTCTCCTCGTCGAACCGGGCGCGGCGTTGTCTTGCCGGTGCAGAGCCCGCCCGGATATCTAAGGCGTGCTCGGCGACCTCCCTTGGTATGCTGGCATGTCCGAGGCTCCATGCGAACATATCGACGTTCGCAGACGGAGAAAGTCGACGAAACACGGCCTCCTATTTGCTTGTCGAGGGTGGCGCCGACCTTGATCCCGGCCGTCGGGGGCGGTGGGATCGACGAGGACGAGCTTGACGTCCTCCGCGAACTCGAAGGTCCCGACGCGCCGCTTAGGCGTCGGGAACCTCGTTGGCAAGCTGGTCGAGATCGGCGATGAGGGCCTCGGCCTCCGCGATAGCCTCGGCGTACTTTCGATGCACTCGGCGTCGCGATCGTATGCATGTTCGTGACGTGGACTCGACGGTGATGATGCCGTTGGGGCCTGGCATCTTGAGCTTGAGGTAGGTGTAATTAGGGATCGCCATGAACTTGGCGTAGCACGGGCGCCCCAAGATGGCGTGGTAAGCCCCCTTGAATTCAACCACCTCGAAGGTGAGGACCTCTTTGCGGTAGTTGGAGGGAGTGCCGAAGCAGATGGGTAAGTCGATGCGCCCGAGGGGTCGCGTGCGCTTTCCTGGCATGATGCCGTGGAAGGGCGCGGAACCGCCTCGAGCGCGATTGGTCGAGCTCCGGGAGCTCCAGTGTTGACGTAGAGGATGTTGAGGCCGCTGCCTCCGTCCATGAGCACTTTGGTAAGTCGGGTGTTGCCGACGATCGGGTCGACGACAAGCGGGTACTGCCCGGGGTTTGGAACATAATCGGGGTGATCATCCCGATCGAAGGTGATTGCCTCCCGAGACCAATCGAGGTACCGGGGGGTGGCCACCTTGACCGAGAAAACCTCCCGGCGTTCCCTCTTTCGCTGGCGCGCCGTGAGGCATGCCGAGGGTCCGCCAAAGATCATGAAAGCGTTGCGTACCTCGGGGAACCCATCGTCCTTGTCCTCGTTCCGACCGCCGGGGCCCTTCTGCTTGGCGTCGTCGTCGGGGAGCCCGAGCCTGGCGTAGTAGCGCCGGAGCATGGTGCACTCCTCGAGGGCGTGCTTCACCGGACCTTGATGGTAAGGGCAGGGCTTCTTCAGCATGTCGTCAAATAGCCCGGGGCCGCGGGGATTCCTGCGATCCGTTGTGGCGACATGGACGGCCTCGAGAACTTCCTGCTTCCCTGGGCGACCTTTCTTCTTTTTCTTAGGGAGGTGGGGGATCGAGGCCTCGGGGCCTCTTCCCTCCGCTTCCCCTTGGAATCGGTGTTGGGAAGATGGCTCCGGCGACTTCTTCCCCCCCGCGAAGGTGAGGTGGCGATGTCGAGGAGCGCGGCGGCGAGAGCGCGGGACGTTGCATCCTAACTCTCGGACCAAGTCCCGACAAGTGGTGCCGGAGAGAAAGCTTCGGGCGATCTCCGAGTCGCCGACGCTGGGTAGCTCGGTGCACTTTGTTTGGAGAAGCGCCGGATGAAGTCTCGGAGGGACTCGTCGGCTTCTGGCGGCGACTTTAAGATCCCAGAAATTCCCAGGCGCACGTATGTGCCACAGGAAGTTCCCGACGAAGATTCTAACCAAGTCGCGCCCGATCGTGGATTTGCGAGGAGGAGATGCTCCAGCCAGAGCTCGCGCCGAGTCCGACAAGAGCAAAGGGAGATTGCGGATGATGAGCGGGTCATCGTCCGTGCCACCTAAATGGCGAGCGGTGATGTCAGCGAGCGAGTTCGGGTTGGTCTCGCCGCCAGATTTCGCGAGGTTGGCGGTTGTCGGAACCGGGCGGGAAAGGAGCAGCGCGGATGGCCTGCGCCAAGACCCGAGGTCTGGCGACTCGAGGAAGGATGCGGTCCTCACCGCTGTCGTAGCGACCGCCTCGGTGTGGGTGGTAGCCTCGGGCGACTCCGTCGTCGTGGCGCCGCCGCCGCCAACTACTTAATTGGTCGCCACATGCCTCGTGTTGGTCCTCGAAGTCGGTTCTTGCGCACCGAGAGGCCTGATGACCGACCGGCGGCTATGCGAAAGCGGGTTCGGGACGGGCCGAGGCACCACGCCTTGACGAGGTCGTGCCGTGGGTTGCTCGAAAGTGCCTCCAGCGCCGGGCGGAGGCGGAACTTTCGCTTCTTTGCCTTCTTCTGCGGTCTCGAGGAGGTCGCGAAACTCTCCAGCGGACCCGTCGCCCCTCGGTGGTGGAGGGCTCGGGCATTGCTCGGACTAGCATCGCGGCAGCTGCGACATTCTCGCTAGCGCGGTTAAAGATTGGGGCGGCTCATCCCCTCGTTGTCGTTGATCGGTGGTGGGCGTCGCGGGCCCTCCCTCGGGCCCCTCCGCCCTCACACCGCGCTTTCTTGCCGCTCCCCGCTCGAGAGTGTCCCGGCATTGCTGCGAAGGAGTCGATCTTGTTCGACCTTGGCTTGAAGCTCGTGGAGCTGCTCCGTGTCTGGCGTCGATGCCCCAGCGGCGGGATTTCTCGTTCCGTCTTCTGCGGGCCTCGAGGCGCGGTGGTGTGGCGTCGCCGCCCCTGCCGGGAATGGAATGGTTACTGTCCTCGTTCCCTTCGCCCGCCCTTGGCATCCCGAGCCCGACGTGGAAGCACTCACGAGATGGATCGTAAGTCCCTTCATCGTCGGTCGAGTGGCCGAGGCGATGGTCGCTGCGGCCAAGAATTGGCGCAAATCCCGTGGTTGTGAAGTTCGGAGAAATCCACCACAGGCCATGCCTCGTCCTCGTCCGAGGAGTCGGAGCGGGTGCTCAAGTCGAGAGCGGCTACCGGCGGCGGCGTTCGAGGGTGCTCGTGAGTGGCGGCGTAAGCGTAAGGCGTAAGAGGCGGCGGCATTTCTCAACCCAAAGGGGTATGGGGGCGGGCCGTCTCCATATTCTCCTCCCTCACCGGGTCGGCTCTTCGAGGAGTGGCGGGCGGGTTAGACGACCGGCATCGCCAGTAAGCCACCGGCGATTTTCCTTCGTCCGAGCTCGGTCGACGGTCCCACCCGGGGACCCGTACCAACAATTGGTCGTGGACATCGGCGGGAGGGCGTGTCGCCTGGGCTCGCGTGGCGTCGGTGGCCTTGCTCGCGTCGTGCTGGCGGCGTGGCGAGAGCGCCGCCCGGGCGCCGCTGCGCTGAGGCTGCCGGTAGCGACTTCGTCGTCAGACGGTGGGGTTCGAGTGAGGAGCACCATGTCGTACTCATGCCCTAGAGACATGAACTCTAGGCTCCCCAACCAAACTATGGTGCCGAGACGCAATGGTGGTATGTAGTCTGCCATCCGGAACTTGCTAGGATGACGAAGCTGACACGCAGCGCCCCTACCTGGCGCGCCAACTGCCGGTGTGTTTGGAACCGGGGTCCCTCAACCAACGAGTGAATTTGTCTTTGCGTGCCCCTAATCCCGGATGGTGGCGCAAAGAGACACAAGGTTTATCTTGGTTCGAGCAATCGAGGCCCTACGTCCGGTCCCGAGAGATCGATCTTGTATTCCTTGCACCGAGTGCTCGTAGTAGGGGTTACAAGCTAGGTGAGAGAGGAACTAGCCCTGTGTCTCGGCGAGTGTGGTGCGGGCTGCTTGAGGCGTTGTTCCCAAGCAGCGTGAGGAGTGCGTGGTTCTATCGGCGTGTTAAATCTTTCTGGCCCCCGAAATGCCCCCAGTCCCTCCCTTTTATACTCTAAGGGAGGACCGGGACCGTGCACAGGGTGCTACATAGCGCTTCTCTAAATGGGGGTGTCCGAGCCACATAGTCGGCCACTTGTTGTGGTATGGTCGATGGAGTGGCCCGTCCCGGTCATCTGGAAGTGACATGCTTTGGTCATACTTTCGGTCTTGTGCGTCGTGGGGCTCCAGATGCGGCTTGATGCGGGACATGGCGGGCGACGTCTTTGGTCGCCGATGTAATGACGTCGTGGGAGGCGCAGCTGCTCTGCGAATGCCGAGGCCGAGCCATCGTGGGGGCTCGGTGGTCATGGACCCTCAGTTTGCCGAGCCCGTGAAACAAACTGTCGAGGCCTTGGGGAGTTATTGGCCTGGGTGCGATTCCGAGGCCACACGATAGCCAGACGTGGCTCCCCATGCTCTGCGTTGTCCTTGGAGCAGAGAGTTGGCGACCTGATGAGGCATGGGTGTCAACCATGTGCACGGTGGATAGCATAGTGACGGGTAACCCTGCCCGGTCCGGGGCGTCAGGTCATCGCGTGATGACGTCGTGAGGCCGTGGGCTCAGTAGGTGCCGAGGCCAAGCCATCGCGGGGGCTTTGGCGGACATGGGTCCTCGGTTTCGCCGAGCCCTGGAGCAAGCCTGCCGAGGCCTTGGAGGGAATTATTGCTCTGGTACCGATTTAGAGGCCACAGAGGCCAGATGTGGCTCCCCACGCTGCATTGTCCTCGGTGCGGGAGTTGGCGCAAGATAGTGAGGCATGGGCGTCAACCCATGTGCACGGTGGTTAATACAGTGGCGGGTAACCCCGCCTGATCCTGCCTCTGTCCCCATCGGCCATTCTGTTTCATCTTGTCTGCGGGCATGTGGTCATTGTCGAGGCAGCGAGCTTGGCTGAGTTGATGCGACACGACGTTTGCCGGAGGGGACGGGAGAAGGAAGAGGTAGCGGAGTGCTGCCGAGCCCGCCTTCTTGCGAGAGACGAAGTCGGTGGCCTCGGCCGAGGCCTTTGGCGGGGAATCGACCGAGGCCCGTGGTGAGGGGGCCTCGGGCGAATCGGAGAATCGGCTGAGGTCCGCGGTGATGGGGCCTCGGGCGAGTCGGAGAATCGGCCGAGGCCAGCAGCGTTTAGCTGGTTTCGATCTTTACGAAATCTAAGCAGTCGTTTTTTGGATCTTGCTTAGGGTACCCCTTCTCATGGTATCCGACAATACTCATCCTGTTCCAAAATAAATACACATCTTGTTTTCGAGGGGTAACTTTTTTTCTAATTTGACTAGAAAAATAGTATCCGTATTTCTATCTCTAAACAAGTTTATTGATTATAAAAACAAGTCCACAATCAGTCTAGACAAATCATAAATACTAATACTTTATTTATACATTCGGTTAAAATTAAAGATGTTGACGATGGCTGATGACGACTGCTACTATGGGCTATGGCCATTGGGAGAAGGAACGAGGATGCGAGGCGACAGGCACCTTGTTGCTGTTGTCTGTGGATTTCTTTCTTGCGCTTTACTAGTGGCTTGGCTTTTTTTTTTTTTGACAAGGTAGTGGCTTGGCTTTGGCAATTGGGAATTGGGATGGGGATGGGATGGGGTCGTTCGCCTAATCCGACGTCGACGCCACACCGGCCGTCACCTTTTCGAACTTGCCAAAGTCCCCTTCACTTTACTGCTCTGCTGCTCAAGATAATAATTTCTCTTTCTCAGCTGATGGCTCTCTGCCTGTCGGTGATTACGTTAGTGCCTTCCTGCTCTTAGCCGAGATCGGATAATAAAGCCGCCTGAAATGACAGTCCTAATCAGATGGACCAAGACTTTGTTCTCTTTAGCAAATTGTGATGCGCGTGGACTTACTGGCATTTGGAAATGGCACCGTTGGTTCCTGTGGTTGTATCACTCACTCCCAAGTCCCAACACTCACCGTGTAGAAGAAGCACTGTGACTGAAGCAAGCAGGACACTAGGACAGGGGAGTGCTAACTGCTAAGGTTGACGACGACGACGACCACCACCACCAAAATAATAATGTTAGGCGCGTAGTTGCGGCAAGCCAACTACTTAACGTTCGTTGCTCCTCTTTCTTTCTCTCATCTTTACCTTTATATATCTTTTTTTTTAATATATAAGGGAAGAAAGGCCATCTTTTTGGCTCCCAAATCTTGAGCCTTAAACTTGCCCCAATCATTGCTGCTTTTGGACCCTCAATGCTCCATGATCGTTAACCACCTCCTCTGACCTCTGCTCTGCAATTCTAAACCATACCATCAAGCACTAGTTAATACTACTACTACTGCCTAGCTACGAACAAGGATACAGTGCCAAACCGGCATCAACAAAACCCAACACCAACAGAGAACTGAAGCGAACACGCGCAGACAGCATTTGGCAGCAGTTCATTTCAGTTGAGGCACTGTTGCAGCTAGCTAGCAGGGAATCAGTTGTTGAGCTGATCGAGTGCCGGTAGTGGCAGCAGTTCTTGTGCCTCCCTACCCAACGACTCACCCGTCTGTCTGTCTGTCACTCCATCAGTCCGGCCGATCTCTCCAGTCAGTAGGCAGTAGTCACTGCCCCCGATCCCCCTCCTACCAATCCCCTCCTGCTCCTGCTTCAGTTCGTTGCAGTTGCAGCATATATACTCCAGGACTCCACCCACTGCCCCGACCTCCACCTCCTCTTTCCTTTCACCTCCCTCCTCGCTCTCTCCTTTTCTTCCTCCTCATCGATCACAGCCACCGGCCAGCTGCAATTAAACTCCAGCTAGTCGAGGTCGAGCGATCGGTCCACATCCACAGAAGCAGAAGCAAGAAAGGCGCCATCCGATCCATGGCGGTGAAGGACTGCGGCGGGCACAAGGGTTGCGAGTGCGAGCGTAAGCGTCTGTACCGCAAGTGCTGCGCGGCGCTCGTCGCGCTCATCCTCCTCGTCCTCTTCATCATCCTCGTCGTCTGGCTGGTGCTGCGTCCCCACAAACCCAAGTTCTACCTGCAGGACCTGTCGGTGCTGTGCCTCAACGTGACGCCGCCGGCGTCCACGTACCTCTTCACCACCATGCAGGCGACCGTGGCGGCGCGCAACCCCAACGACCGCGTCGGCGTGTACTACGACCAGGCGGACGCGTACGCCGAGTACAAGGGCGTGGCCATCACGGTGCCCACGCGGCTCCCCGTGCAGTACCAGGGGCCCAACGACGCGTCCGTGTGGTCCCCGTTCCTCCGCTCCCTCGACAGCGTCCAGCTCCCGCCGCAGCTCGCCGTCGCGCTGGCGCAGGACGAGACCGCGGGCTACGTGCTCATCGACGTCCGCGTCGACGGGTGGGTCAGGTGGAAGGTCGGCACGTGGATCTCCGGGCACTACCACCTCCGCGTCAACTGCCCCGCGCTGCTCACCGTCAACGAGGGCAAGGGCAGCTATGGCGCCAACACCGGCGGCGGCACCGGGTACTTCCGATTCCAGCAGGCCGCCGCCTGCGCCGTCGACGTCTAGTCTTGCTACTACTAGCTAGTAGCTGGCTGGTTGGTATTCTTGCGTTGCAGCTTTTGGTACATCAACATTGGTTCGTTCTTGTAAATCGATCATCGCATCGGAATCAGCTGCGTTTGTCAATTCATCGATCGAATGGACGATATGGTGTTTCATTTCAGAGCTTGGCATCATCGAGTGTTTAACTAGGCAGGCTGATTAGGTAGTGATGGATCGGATCCTTCGGATTGGTGGGTTGGTTGGAGTCTTTGGATTGAAGGGAGAGAGATGGAGGAAAAGATGCATCATATCATACTGTACTATCTATGGGGCAAACGTGAGGCTCCATTATCAATAATGTGACTTGTTCATTAATTGTCTTGTCTCGGCCTAGCTAGTTTGATCTCTTCATCGGTGTTCATCATTCACGCACTAGCTTTTGTGACTTTTCATCGATCCATTGTTAGTTGGTTGGTTGATGTTGGCCTTTCGATCGATTCGTCGAAAAGCAAAGGGAAGGAAAAAGGCTATCTTTTTCGCCGTGGATTGAAGCAGCAGCTGAAGCAAACTAGTCGTCGTCGTCGCCGTCTTTGCTTGTGGCGGAAATGTTGGACCTTTCTCTTGGAACCCAGCTTGTTTGGTTGAAAACCAAGGATCCATGCAAGACTGAAAACGAAAACCTTTCTCTTGTGGCGAGTGAGTATGAGCTGTTGGTTGGATGGCCAATAAACTGGCATGGCCGGGGAACCCGGGCACGTCACTCGCACATGGCGATGGTGATGCTGACGCCGCCGCGCGCCATGTACCTGATATCCCTTGGCCCTCTTGCCAAGAATTCCTGCACATCATCAACTCAACTGTTGGCGTGTCGCCCCTAGCCAATTAAGCCCTAAGATAAAGAGAAGATGACAACGCTCCAAACCAGGCAGGGCGTCATCAATCCGTTGGTGATTGTGACGAGTTGCACTTAGCAGTAGCCACTAGCCACTTTTCCCGTCGTCCCTCGTTTCAAAAAAAAAAAAATCCACCATCTCTAGATGACACAAACTATATCGATAACTAATATCTACCTATATCTATATATATTTAATATTTAAATACAAATTTATTTCCAACCATATTCTCGTTTTCACAATCGTCCTTCATTCCCACCCACCCGCACGTACATTACCAAATGACAAAGCTATATCTATACCTTTTTTTAACCTAGCTATATCTATACCTAATAATACATTTATATTCTATATCTATATCTATATCTATATCTGTTTTTTTTTTATAAAGGAATGATTTTATTATTTCACCGTCATTACATCGAGAAGATACAATAAGAGTGAATTCACTTCCGGCTTCTTCCTAAACACAAAGCCAAAACGAAGAAAGCCCAACACTCTAATGGCCATCAATTCTAAGACTAGATCGCCACCCATGTGCCCAGGAGAAAAACGTCGTAGCCATTTGCATCAATTGTTGCGATGCCTTCAACACCAAAGCCCGTGCGAAGGGCTTTTGGAGGATAACCCATGTGCGTAGCCAATGGATTACCAAAAAAACTACCTTCAACGGAGAGTAAAGAAGTTTTTTCTCATAAACTAAATCATTTATGCATAACCAAATCGACCAACAAGTAGCTGCTGCACCCAACATAATTATAGGTTTGAGTTCCTTCTGAAAACTTCGAAGCCAACTCCCAAAGAGATGAGGAATACTACGAGGCTAGGAGAGATTCAACGTAACTTGTATGCAATCCCAAATTACCTGAGTAAATCTATATCTATATCTAACATTAAAGAGCGAAGGGTATCTTCCGTCTGCCTTTTTTTACTACCAATAATGACCATGCACCTCTCCTTGTCTCGTCTGTGCCGTGGACTCATGGCCCGTGCTGGTACGAGTTAGTGCGTCCAACTACGGTATTGAGTCCCATTCTAATACGTATTGGAACAGATGACATTAACCATTACATAAATCTCTGAGCTGCAAGTCATCCAAGTAATCGCACAATAAGGTGTGCATTTCTTTGTAACGCACGTGGACTTTTGGTATTTCCATTTTAAAGTACAAAATAAACTCCTTTCTTCATTCTTCGATCCATCATCCCTCACTCTCACACCTAGCTCCCTTCACTCCCACCCGTCTCTATCACTCGCTTACCCTACTTCTCGCTTTCACATTGTCCTTCACTCCCACACATCTTCTTCCATCATTATATCTCACTTAATTTAGAGTTGCAAAGCCTCCCCACATATCTTTCGTCCCTTGGTTCGTCAAACCTCACTTAATTTAGAGTTTTAAAACCTTCGCTAGCTTCACACCACTCATGTTGGTGGCCTGACCCGAGCCTAAGTGTGTCGTGACTTGACACGCATAGGTGTATCTAGCCTTCCACCCTAAGATGCCACACCATAGAGAAATACGCTTTCCACATGGATATGCATGTCATGTAACCAGATTTGCCTAGGAACCAAAGTTTCTAGAAAAAGTTTGTTTGATTTTCATTGAAAACCGTAAGCGGCACAATCTCTTTCCCGTGTCAAAACTATCCTTAGGATACTTTCCCTACAGAATTTAAAACTTTGTCTTAGTATTTCCCTAGGCTTTCCAGGTTCATTCTAGTAGCAGGCAATAGTCACGTTTTTGAACTGAGTCCATCTCTTCTTTTATTATTTTTTCCATACGAGATTAATCCTTTATCATAGCTAGCATTTATTATTTGATCTTAAGATTTAAATAAAATAAGATTGAACCAAGTCTAATAATCAAACAAGATAGCTAGCACGCTCTCCTCTCTCTATATATATATATAACTTTGGCATTGCGCGTGCTAGAATAGAAGAGATATAATAAGTAATACGCTAATCACTGCAATTGGTTGGTGGATCGGATGGTACCAAATACTGCACCTGCACCTGCACGCGCCCCTTCATTCCGTTACCTTACACACCGTTGCAACTACTGACGCGCGCACATATATAGTCCATCTGTTCTAAATTATAAGTCGCTTTGACTTTTGTGGTTCATCCATTTTACTACGTATCTAGACATAATATTATATCTATATGCATAGTAAAATGGATGTATCAAAAAAGTCAAAGTGACTTATAACTTGGAGGAGGAGTACATACGTAGACAGTTAGACACAGACTACCTATACTTGCAGTAGTACCATCAGTAGCAGAGTGAGGTAGAAGCTGCTGGGAGTGGATAGTGGATACCACCTTTCAGTTGCAAGTCCCTTTCGTCTCTTGGTTGCTTACCTCGCGGCAACTGCCCTCTGCGCACTGCCCGGGCCTGCCTGTAGCTATAGTAGCTAGCATCGATCATGGCAAAGGTACATACAAAGTGGCTTTCAGGTCGGTTGTGGTTTTACTTGCTGCACACCACCAGCGACAGCCGTCAGGCTAGGGGTGCTTTTCAATCTAATTGCTCGCCGCTCTGTGCAGTTGCGATATGATTTAATTTGATTTGAGACAGAGAGAGCCCCGCTGAATGCATTGATCGATAATACGATCGATGCAGACAAGTCTTTCTCAGTGTCGATCAATCTGCTGGAGTCCTGATCAGACTAGTAACAGGAACACTACTTGCTACGTAGTAGTAGTATATATTGGGGGGGGAAACTGATGGATATGAGATGCAGTTATATTGGAGAAAATGGACGGAGTCTTGGGAGGAGAATAGTATGGGCAAGGACAAGAAAGTGGCCGGAACGGAAACCTTTGCGTCGCCAAGATGCTAAAGGGTTGGAGCAAGAATTGAAGCGGAAACCTTTGCGTTGCTAAGATGCTAAAGCAGGGCAGAGGAAGGTGCAGCGGCATTGTGCGTGCATGCGTCCAAAGTGATTTTCGTAGCTTCCTTGCTGCTTTCGCCAAAGCCAAGAATGGAGAGCTATATCTATATAGGCTGCTATTTTCCTCGTCTGAGAGAGTGTGTAACTGATGTATAGACGAGAAAATAAATTGATTCGAGGGGAGGATCCACAACTCTCCCAAATCCCCCAATGCAACTCATGAGAGGAGTCAGGAAGGACGGAGGAACATATATATGCATGATTCATAATTATCATGTCAGTGGATAATAATGTAAAAAATCTAAAAAAAGAAATGTGAAAAAGGCCACTGATTGGTTATACTCCCTCCATCCCAAATTATAAGACGTTTGATTTTTTTTGACCCCAAGTTTGACCATTCGTCTTATTAAAAAATTTTGTGCAAACATAGTCAAATTTAAGTCATTTATTGAAGAACTTTTATTAATAAACCAAGCCACGACAAAAGAAGTGATATTTTACACAAATTTTTGAATAAGACGAGTGATCAAACTTGGTGTAAAAAAAGTCAAACGTCTTATAATTTGAGATGGATTGAGTACTATATATATATATATATATATATATATATATATATACACACACACACACAGATTAGGATCTCCATCTGCCCAACTTTTTGTCTCAACGTTTTTTCAGAAAAAGTTCTTTTTTTTTAAAAGATGGGGAAAAGGTTTGGAGGAAGGAACGAGAGAGAATCAATGTGTACTCGCCACTCGCGTGGATGGACGGATGGACGATCCTCAAGAATCAAGAATATAATATAATGGAGCACATTCATCACATGGATCGCCTCTCTCCATGCACAAACACAATGATGATCGTCTTCAAGGACAAGGAGACATCAAAGCTAGGGAACTTGGAAGCGTCAAGTGGACTGGGTAGAGGAGCAAACAAGTTAGAAGATTCGCCGATCGCGCATCCAATCATGCAACCATGTGTCCTTGTGTGCGTGCAGTGTGGAGTTTCTGATTCTGTATTATAGATAGATGGGCCGTCCGTAGTTGGGTTTCCATGTCTCGTGGGGCAGGCCTAACCTATCAATGGATCCGAGATACACTTCACATGTCATTTGGGCTCTCCTCCCTCCAAAGCCCAGCAGTAGCAACACCATCCCGTGCCACCGATGTGGAGATCGAGGCTGCTGGCCCCACCTGAAGCTAGGGTTTCACACCAACGGGCATTGGGCAACATCGAAGCCGCAGGAGTCTTCAGGTCAGGACCTGTGATGGTGTTGGGTCAGGTAGGGATGTCATATTTCACCCGTGGGTGACCCGTGGGGCCTGAAACTTATGATTTTCTTTTTCTTCCCTTCAATTAGAGATCTAGAACAAATGTTTGGCACAAGACTACTTAAAACATTGGATGATTTATATGGACTATATGTTGTCTACATAGTATGTACTAGACTAGATTTAAGTTGTTGTGAACTTCCGATTTATAGGTGATGATATATTCATAATTGTGTATTACTTTCTCTAAAAAATTTTAGGTTTTTATTTGTATGTTAGCTTCTTATTAACACATCCGTCGGTGACTCGAGACCCATGGGTGACCGGCGGGTGTGGGTGTGACATTTCACCCGCAGGTCTCATTGAGGATGAGCGTAGCTAAATATTATGGACGTCGTCGAGGGTTTGCATTTAGTCCACCCGTACCTTAGCCGACCCATTGCCATTCTTACTAGAAGCGCCATCCCTTTGCACAATGTTGAGCCACCTCCCTTATCTATCCCTTCCATGACCTACAGTGCATCCATCCCACCCAAAGCTATAAAATTCTTTGTGTGGCTAGAGATACATAGTTGTTGACTTGAATTCGCCTCTTACATAGAAAGAAGTAGCTATCCTCTCCGTCGAAAAAAGGGAACAGCGTTGCACCTTCTTGAAATTAAGGCCCCCTTTGGGTTGCAAGAAAAACAAAGGAAACATGTAGGATTCATATTACTATGGATTCAGTTCCTGTAGCACCCTTTGGTCCACAGGAATCATCCACAGGAAAACGTAGGAAACTTCCATTTGTGCTTGATTTCACAGGAAAACCATAAGAAAAACATACACTTAGATCCCATGTTTCTTTCTTCCTGTATTTTTTCTACAAGTGATCGAAACACCTATTCCTGCAAAATTCCTGTATTTTTCATTCATCTATTTGGCATATGCATTCCTATCCTATCCATTTGTTTTTCCTATTCCTGTACTTTTTCAATCGTGCGTTCCAAAAGGGGCCTAATCATTTTCAGGGAGGAGCTATAAATCACGCCATGAAAACCTATTTTCATCAGGGTGCTTTGCAAACCGCCCCAAAAATTTGTTATTTCATGAAGGTGTTGCATAAACCGCCATAAAAAATAGTATTAGCATGAGGGTTATTACAAACTCTCATGAAAATAGTTGTCCTCACCTGGAAATATGTATTGCAAGAACCACTATTATTTGGCAGGATGAATTCACATTCACGCCTAAAGAACCATAGGCCGCACGCTTTGTTTGGTGTTCGCGCCAAAGAGGATAATAGTCTACCATTTTTTTTCTGTTGGTCCATCATACAACACAGCCCAACCCAAACATAAAGCCAAAACACCCGCTTCCAAACCCTATCCTCCACCACCCCTAATTCTATCGTACGTGTCACTTGTTTGCCGCCTGCCCCATCTACCGCTTGCGCCTGACACCCCTCCGCTGCCCGCCCCTGGCACCCCCTGCCTTTAGCGCCGTCACTCCCCACTCTAGGGTTTGTCGATTATGGCATCACCAGCCTCGCACATGGCGTTGCCGCCCTAGGCCCCAATTTCACCATGGCTTTGGCCCTTGGCTCGAGTCCTACAGTGCTAAACTCCCGTCGTGGGCTGCCACGAAAATAAATCGTTTGCATTAACTCATGAAATTTGAATTTTCTTGGCTTCGATACCGTGAGGGCTCATGCGTGATGGTCGATCGTCACACATCTGTTTCATGAGGGTCAAACTATATTTCATGACATGTTTTTTCACTATTATGAAATCTTAGCTTTCTAGTAGTGCTGTGTATGGGCTAGACGCGACTAGCATGCGGTTTTCCCAGAACCTTGATACCTTGTGATACAGGTGCTTTGCACATGCTTCACCGCCAGTATTGTCCTTGATCAGGACTTCGTGTCGGATCCGTGTTCACTCGTCTCTTTCATAGTTCCGCCAGTATAGTATGGAATGTGCCACATGGCAAAATCATGGAGATCATGTAATACTAGGGGTGCCCTTCGTAGGGATCAAGCCTCTAGAAGTAAGTAGAAGCCAATTAAGTTCAATGTGCTCTCCTCTTCTAAATTAAAGAAAATATTGCAATACAAGAATAATGAGTTGATTGGGTGAATGGGTAGGATGGGAAGTTCCTGAGAGATGCAATTAAAGTTCTTAAAACTTGCTCACTATATGAGTTCCCTTACTTCACCTCCACCTATAAATACCCCTAGTCCTTCACTCTCATTCATGACACATTGGAGTAAGCCACTCTCTAGTAGATTCAGCGAAGTTCTGCTGTAGTGCTTTGTAATTAGGGATAGAGCGAGGAAAGTCTTCTAGAGAAAGCCAACTGTTCATGGTATTGTAACACTAGCAATGAGGTCTAGGATTAAGAATTATTTCCCATTTGTGACCGCATGCTATAAGGACTCATTTTTAGCCTAAGCAACCAGTCACTGCGTGCAAGCTTCTCTATGACATCTTGCAAATTTGAGAGTTGTTTTGTGACTATTCTGCATAGTGGAAGGTAGGTTACATGTTGCTTTGACTTGTTATATCAGGAGAACACTTGGTGTTCTTTTTGTTGACAAGGAGAAGGAACCATTGAGTATATTCAGCTAATATTGGATGAGAGGCAGAAGTTTGAAAGGATCATCAAGCAATCTCTATGTACCATATGTGAATCCTTATGTTATTCAAGTTAGCAAACAGCTTAATGTTTGATGAGATACAACATAAGACGTGTATTCCACGCGCTCATCTCAAGAAATATCTTTTTGCCCTAACATGTGTTGAGGGTCATAATATTCTCCACAAAGAGCCCAATGGAAAGATAACAAGCAAAGCCCGATTCTATGTGAACGATCACTTCTCTACCAAGTAAGACAAGTTGACCTTTTCTACTATGGTTATACTGAAGAATGTTCACATCGTTTTCGATGAATATGCAACAAGTGATATGGACTCTGTGATTCAAGGCGCTCAACGAAAAAGTCAATTAGCGTACCTATGGCGTAGTAAAGGGATTGGCGGGGTTTCTCAAAACCAAGTTTCGTGCCACTCCCCGTGCTGTGTAGAGGAGGCTGGATACTTTGATGATATGGAGTTGGTTAGAAAAGAAGAGCGGAATGAAAAGATTTACTATAGTACATGTACTAACTAGTAGTGAAGGTGAGTGTTTTGGACATCATATATGATATTTGTGCGTTGTTTATTCATTTCTCTCTTTGCTCATACTACTTGTACCAATTTATGTGTTTACAATCGATGTAAGTTTCCTTTTGTGTCTAGTTGAAAAATCAAGTTGATATGGTTTTTTGAAGAAAACAAAAAACAAGAGGAAAAAGTACTTAAACGACTATGTTTACTTACTTTTGGATGAACATCCTGATCTATTAGTTTTTTTGTTATTAGGCAGTATGCAGCTCAAATACTCCCGCGTGCTGACAAGTGGGACCACCCTAAGAAACAATGATCCTGTTTCGTCCAATGAAAGCCACTGTGAAACGCTCGCACGCACAGTCATAGGTTGAAACGTGGGTCCACTAGCTCTGCATGCTCCAATGCCCTGCCACTTCGATGCCCACGTCAGTTCGATGGCTAACCCTAGCCATCCACGCGCCTAACGTAGCGCTTGGTCCGACGGGCCCCATCGGCCTAATCCGATGGTGCCTAGAGGTTCTTTTTCAACTTGCTTTTCAAACCCTTTTGCAAATGTGCCAACTCCAATTGCAAGTGAGTTAGCATTTCGACAAACATTTTTGAAAGGGTTTTTCACGTCCTTGCTATAGGTCTAATGCATATGCAATTGATCCACCTAGTGGCACTTAGATAACCAAAAATGAACTTTGGAGTTCCCCTCTTAATACTATGACTATCTATCCTAAATCCAATCACGCACTCTATTGCGTCTTGACTAGCATAACAAAGAGCCTATCTTATACCTTTGTGGTTGATCTATACGGTTTTGTTTTTCTCTTTCTTATTTTCCAAATGTTGAGCACTTGATCACCTTTTGTCCACCATCATCACCTCCATGAGTGCCATCCTTGCTCAACCTTGGTGTGGACATAACCTATCTTAATCACAATGGTAAAGATAGAGGTTAGCCCACTAGTTATCTCAATTACCAAAACCAAACGTAGGGTGGTCACACTGCTGCCGCAGCATGGCTCCTCCATCACATCCAAGAGCAGAGAGAGCGTTATGGACTGGAGAAAGGTGGCCACATCCAAGAGAAAATAAAGAGGGCATGAGGAGTGAATTGAAGAGAAGCCCTAAGACTCAGTTATATATTGTTGAGCTACTTGGCCGGGCCTTATTTGCAGAGTCGGGGCATCTAAGAGGCCCACTTTTCTAAATAGATTTACAGAGGAAAGCCTTCTAAAATGCCCGCATCTAGTAATGGCCATTTCTAGAGACGGGCATTTTAAGAGACCCATATCTGTAAATATATTTGTGGAGGCAGACTTTTTTAGGTGTCTTTGTAAATAAATTGTCCATCTCCAAAAAAAATATGTGGTATTTTAGGAAGCGGTGAGAATTATTTGTCCACCTCTGTTTATGAAAGAAATTTATGCTAAAATAGTTTATGTAGTATTGTAATCGTGCAAGAGTTTCTAGACTAGAATACTCAAAGGCAACAATAATGGAGAATTAGGAGAGGTGTTGTGGTGGTTTTTGTGCTTTGCACACAAGACAAGTAGGGGCACCCTTTGTAACGGACGAAGAACAAGGGGTGCGGGCACGAACCTGGACATGGTGACATTACCAGAAGAAATAATCAAAGCAATCAAACTTTACCTTTTTATGAACATCTATTATTAGGGTTAAACAACCACTTAAACAGACAAACACAGCTAGTTAAATGTAAACTAGTGGTAGGGCCATGGTTTCAAGAACATGTATTCAAAATTTAAAAGGTAAAAAAAGGGATTGATTCAACCCTATATTTTTAATGTGTATAATTGGTTGTACCCTTAAATACCATTGATTAGCAAAAATAACATGTATTCAATGAATACCATTAAATACCCCTGTGCCTGCCCTGCATGAAAATAACATACTATTGTATACTAGCATTTAAACGATATGTAAATAGGCTAAACGGCCATTTAGGTGAACATGTCATATATTACCCTCAAAGGAATTAACTTTGGTAATGACTATGAATTAGCCAAGTGGTAAAACCAGCTCACCATGCACCTAGCATTTGTTTCGGGCCTTAGAATATCTGATTTTAATTAAATAAAATTTGATCAAACCCAACTAAAATCCGCTAAAATCCCGCAGCATTCCGTGTGCCTCTTGAACTTCATTCTAAAACTATGATGACTATAAGGGGAGGGGGCTAGGGTTAGACGGAAGCACGGAATGCGATCATGCGGAGAAGTTTGCATACGTCCATCCTAGCAAACTGAATAATAACTGTCTCCAACAACCGCGACACAAAATACAAGACCCATTCGTCATTTGAGTAATGCTACTGGCAAATGGTTTAATATCTATTTTTGGTCTTCTCCAACAACAAGACCCAAAAGACAACTCTTTCTGTAAATGGGTCTGACAGGAGAGAGGATACTCAAATTTGGGTTATACCTCTGTTGGCACCAAAAATGAGTCTTCCATATAGATACTCTGTTGGAGGTTATAGGTATTGTGTTGGAGATCTATTTTTTTTGTTTGGGTTTCATAATGGGTTCCTGTTGGAGACCGCCGAAGTGTGTTTTTGCGTTAGCTGGGCCTGCCGTTTGCTGGCCCATCCATTCATCCTTGACCTTGAGGATGCAGCTATGGCAGCCTGGCCCGGTCCTTTTTTTTTTGTCTGGCCCATGGATGGAAGGAATGCGGGTATGCACGCAGGCCTGGGCCATGAATGGAGTAGTGGTAGCGGTAGCTTGCGGACAGACTAGCGGTGCCTGGTTTTACGCGGACACGCGCGATTACAATTACGAACACGCAGCTCGCGTCTTAATCTCGGATCTCCTTAATGAAATGAAACAGTGTGGTTCAGTTCAGACGTGGTTAGTCGTCACGCGTCTTTGCGCGACAAATCGATCGATCGGACGATGGACTTCCGAGTAAAATCCAAGACGCTTTGAGAGCGACACGCGGGCGACGTGTCCTTGAGTGAATTGAGGGAAGTTGTCAAGCACACACGGCATCAGAAAGCAATAGGCCGTTTTTGTTGTTTATTTCTGTCGTGGATTGTCAGCGATTGGGATCAGAAAAAAATCCTCTTGACACCTGCAGGGCTGCAGGATTTGACCTGCAACGGCTCGCTGCACAGGCGGGCGAAGCCAAGAGGGGAGAAAAATCGAGCGTTCGGGGCGACTTGGTGGCTCTTGGAACGGAATGGCGCCGCACGCCACCGCATTTGTTTCTCTGAGATGAGACCCTGGAACCATGGACGAGACGGCGTGCTGTGAATTGTGATGTGAACCAATTCGAAAATAGTTAGATGCCATCAAAATCATTAAAAATGGTTATTCTTTACTTGGATTTAAAAGGTGCTAATAACTTTGCGACATTAGCTAAGCGATTGAGTCTTCACTTTTTAATAAAAGAAACTAGTATTATTGTTGAAAAAAATGTCGTTCTTATTTTTTTTAAACAATGCAATTTTCTCTTTTCAATTAGACAAATGATTCGAAGTTTGATCAAAGTTATATTAAAAAAACTACTATTTATGATACAAAATAAGTATCACTCAATTAATTTTTTTTTTCGAATACGCAAAAGATTTGCGTATCATTGTATTAAGAAGAAGAGTTTAAACATATAGAGAACGCGCCTCTATCGAGCGCCAAATCACTTAATTAATTATGAAATATATTCTTGTAGTAGACCTAGTTAAAGACATAAATGTTAATGTATTCAATATAAACTTAATCAAATTAAGTTAAGCTAGCTTGACTTGCACAAATCCCACAACTGTTTCTTATGGAAGGAGAGGATATATATCTATATCTATGCTTAACATTAAAAGGTGAAGGGTTTGGTAGTATAAAAAAAACCAACATTTATAATGTGTAATAAGTATGGTAGATAGATAAGATAAATCATGGAATATATGGCGTAAGAAACCTATTTGAGATGCAAATATTGATAATATATTTTATAAATCTGATGAACCTTAAAAAAAGCTACTTTGAATCTAAATCTAGAATGATATTTTTTTTAAGGGGCGAAGGAGTGTATTGTCCATGCATGCACGCCAATGTGCACTCCCACGTGGAAGGTGGAAATCACGCGGATCGGATGGCAGAAGACAAGGCAGGGCGGGTCCTGAGTCCTGACCGTGTGGGATGGGATTGTGCCTGAACCTGACTCGGGACGTCGTGGCCGTTGCGCTGCCAACGGTCAAACCAATCAGGCGCTACGCCAAAGCGACCCAGCAACCCACCCAAAGGCACAACGGCTACAACTCCCTCTCCTCGCCGGGGGCATATCCGCCATGTGCTAGCGGCGCCGCCTCGTCTCCCCATCACCGGCCGCCAGCCACTTCGCCGCGCCTTCCACTTCCTGAGCAGTTTGCATTTGCAAGCAAGGGAAGGGAGGGAGCTGGGAGCCCAGCAGGCGAGCCGCGAGCACGACGACCTGGCCAAACCAACCACCACCACCAAATTAACCCCACCTCTTCCAACTCCACCACGCGCTTACACAACCGCGTCGCCGTTCCTTCCACTTCCACTTCCCGCGCCGGGTCGGGTCCCCTCCCCTCCCCTTCCAGGCTTCCATATAAACCAGACACCCCCGCACGAAATCCAATCCACCGCACCGCCGTCCTGCGTCTTCAATTCCATCCATCGGAACCCGATCCAAGCCCGCAGCACAAGCGGAGAGGGGATCTCACCAAAATCCGGCGACCGCGACCGCGACCACAACCATGGGCTCCGCGAGCCGCGCCGTCTCGTGCCTGTGCTGCCCCTGCAAGTGCCTAGCGTGCGGGCTCTTCAGCTGCCTCTGCAGCATCCTCGTCTCGCTCGCCGTGGCGCTCGGCATCCTCGTCCTCATCCTCTACCTCATCTTCAAGCCGCACATGATCGCGGCGACCGTCGACTCCGCCTCCCTCGCCCAGTTCTCCCTCTCCCCGTCCTCCACGCTCGCCTACGACCTCAACGTGACCATGACGGTGCGCAACCCCAACACGCGTGTCGGTCTCTACTACGACGACGTCCAGTCCCTCGCCTTCTACAAGGACCAGCGCTTCAGCTACGTGCCGCTCGACGCCTTCTACCAGGGCACGGAGGCGTCCACGAAGCTGTCCCCGGAGTTCCGCGGCTCGCAGCTCCTCCAGGGCGACGTCACCGCCGCCGAGTTCAGGCAGGAGCAGTCCGCGGGCAACTTCGCCGTCAACGTGGATCTCAACGCCAAGCTCAGGGTCAAGGTCTGGTCGTTCAAGGTCCGCGGGCCCAAGGCCAAGATCACCTGCAAGCTCTCCGTCCCCGCCCCTGGTGCCGCCAACGCATCGCCGTTCCAGCCCACGGATTGCAAAGTCTGGTTCTGATTTTGGTCCTCGGTTTCGGTTTCCGTGTCGATCTGGTGGTGGGATTTGGATTTGGTAGGGGTGGATGGATGCCACCTGGTGGTGGGATTTGCTAGAGATACTAGTAGTAGATAATATTATCAGCTGATGCTGCTTCTTTCTGTGGATTTATTCTTTCTTTCGTTGATTCTCTCGGTCGATTTCGATGTCGATTGTTCCGCTGTACATCGCCGGCTGCTTGCTTTATTAGATTTTATATATATACTGCTTAGATGCTCCCCTATGCATACATTATTATTCCGATTCAGACTTGTTTTGTATCTTCATTCATACACTACTATCTGCTTCATCTTGCAATTGCTTTCAGTTTCAGTTTTATATGTACTATAAAAGGTTGAAAGTAGCCCGGCGAATCTCGTGAATCCTTGACGCCGGAATTCAGAGGATTGCTTTGCTCTGTTCCTGAAGTCTTGCAAATCGAATTGGTTCATGTTCATTTGCAATCCTCGCTATGAACCTGATGGTTGCAGTCCATTGGAATTGGTTCACGTACAGTTGCAATCCTCGCTGTATATGGTCGGTTTGCTAAGGCCGTCTAGGAAAAATTCTATCGGCTATTAAGGAGAGAGATTAGCGTAGTTAATCTAACACGCTCTCTCATAAGTAACTATCTGCATGTTCGTTTCAGCTGGATTGATACGAGAGAAAAATACTATTCGTTGACTGATAAGACTGTTTATTATTTCTGAGTCTCATCTAGTTAGCTATTTTGTAATTTGGGTGGTGTTTAGTTCCCAAAATTTTACAAATTTTTTCAAGATTTCTCGTCATATCGAATCTTTAGACGCATACACGAAACATTAAATATAAATAAAAAAATAAAACTAATTATACAGTTTAGATGAAATTCACGAGACGAATCTTTTAAGCCTAATTAGACTATGATTGGACATTAGTTACCAAATAATAACGAAAATACTACATTACTATTTAAAAAAAATCGCAGACTAAACGAGGCCTTGCCATCGGAGACGGCCTTGGATCATGATCACGAAACATTTGTGGTGCTGGCTGTTGGATGAGCGTTTGGCGCACCCGCGCAGGCGCGACGTGACGTGCTCCAATTCACGGGTCAAGAGAGTAGATATTGCACGCGGAAAGCTTGCGGCCGCCCCCTGAAAACAGCAGCGCACCTTTTTTCTTCTTCTAGTGTCTACGCTGTCATGTGTCCCTAACCTTTCTACGACGTGATCCGTTTGGTTTCTTCCTTTGCTCGGTGTGTGTGCATCTCTGTCACAAAGCAAAACAATTGTCAATTGTCACTTCCGTTCAGCCTATTCCTGCTGGTTGGTTTTAGCCAGACAGTCAGTCAACAATATTTTTCTCTCGTAATAAACTAGCACTAGTCAAACTTATCAGTTCAGAAATTAACTAGCTAACAAACCCGGTTGACGGAATCAGGTCCGCATGTTCTCAAGTTCACACGCTTCAAAGGCTAGCCTGCGAGGCTGCATTTATCTATCCTGACGAGAAGGATAACCTGACGTGGAGAAGGATAAACCTCCGTGCCGTCTAATGATCGTCGCGTGGGCGAACGCGACGGGCTAGCTAGCTAGACGAAAATCGCGTACTGGAGGCGTTGGAAACCACCGAGTGTCCTTTAGGAATTATCTTCAATTTTTGTAAACAAGCTTTCAGGTGCAGTGCAGGTGACCAAAAATAACAACTGGTCCTTGCTTCCTTCCTGACAGAAAATATCTACCGGTGGTTGGGTTATACGGCCATGTCTGTCCTGCTCATGACTGAACGCAAGGAATGATGCAGGGAACCATGACGAGCTTAAAACGACGAAACAGTGGTGGATCGTGGACAGCGAATATATAGCTCGTGCCCTGGTGGCTGGTGCTCCACGAAACATCCAAGGACAAGGACACCGTGGGCCACGTGCAGACAGAGAGTCATCTGGTGTTAATAATACTTGCTGTTAGACACTGTTTGGATGGATAAACTTAATCCCTCTACTAGATCCATATACGAATTGAAGGGGAAAACGAACCTTTTTTCAACAAGAGATCATCCTATTTCATGCGTTCTGAGTTTTTTGGGGAGGTGGGAAATAAACTAATCTTTTTTACCTTAATTTTTTTCCATCTTGCGATACATATGCATGGAAGGAAATTGCAATGTTTCCAAACAAGCCTTTTAGGAAAGAAGAGCTTCTGCTATGTGTCCAGCTGCGGCGGTTGCAAGGGAAGAGCAATGTTTCCAAACAAGCCTTTTAGGAAAGAGCCAAATAAGGAAGGAAACAAAGAAGACGCGCATGGCCCATCAGCCCATGTTCGTTTGGGCCTTCCCAGTCCGCGTCTTTTGAGATTGCGTACCAGCTTCCCTCTCTGTCGCTATGGAGTAGTGGGCCGATGAATGCGAGGCCCACTGCGTGTTGTCGGGCCTGATGGAAAACGAGGTACAAACAGAAAGTCGCGCCCAGAACAGTAGAATGTAACTCGTGTACGAGTACGTGTTTTTTACTGCCGCCCGGTGCACAAGTAAATAAATAATAAATAATTGTACGCATCGAAGACGCCCCGGTCTGCCGACACGGCGAGCAATGGCACATGCCCTCATTCACGTCGCCACTGTCAGTACTCAAGTGAATTAGGTAGGGGAAGTAAAAGTAGCCCTGCTCCTTGCACTGCCCACGACCACATGCAATCAAGGTTCGTACGTACCCTGCGACAAGAGACAGGCCCACCAAACATTCCACCCGTCAGCCCAGAAGCCAATCGCCGATATCACAGGCACATGATTACTTTTTTGTTTTTAGTCCAAGAGAAATGCTGAAATATGCTAAAAAATTACTACAATACGGATTAAAATAAACTACTAGTACTAATACTGTGGAGTAGAACAATTCTAATGAGCCTGCATCGATGCACATGCTTCCCCTCTTCCCAAAGCAATCCCTAAAGAAATAGAAAATCATCCGTCTTTTTGCTCGTCTTTTCTTCGCATACCATGATGATGATCAACGTCTAAACTCTAAACACATTACACATCCAAATTACATGAATGAGCAGGCACACACGATAGTATTTTTTTTTAAATCTCAGTAGACGATAGTAAATGTAGTTTACTACCAGTACAATGCGCAAAGCACGAGCCCTATTAATAGCCTCCCTTGAAGTCGGTAATTAATAGCCTCCACTCCGATCCCGCCATGCCGATCGGCGTCGCTCACGACGATGACGCGCATGGCTGCCGGCGGAACCCGAGCCTGTCCTTCTCCAGGTCGTACTCCACGAGGTAGTTCTGCTGCTGGAAGCTACCGAGGATGATGGCGGGGCCGCCGCTCTCGTCGCCAGCGCCGGAGCCTCCGAAGTCGGTGACGACGGCGAGGCAGATGGCCTCGGCGGCGCCGGCGCCGGCGCCGGGCACGGGGGCGCGCCCCGCGACCACGAAGTAGTTCTCGAGCGGGAGCTGCATCACCGCGCCGCCCTTGAAGTGGAGCGATAGCTCCGGCAGCGCCATGGACTTGGCGCCCTGCGGCAGCGCGAAGCAGGGGTGCAGCCCCAGCCCGTCCTCCACATCCTTGGACCGCTTGTACCGCCCGCCCACCGCCGCCACCACCGCGTCCGCCACGGGCTGGAACACCGTCGGGTCGAGGTACGTGAACGTGGTGCCGGAGTCCACGATGGCGCCACCGGACCCCGCGGCGTTGGCCGTGAACGCCCGCGCCGGGAGCCGCACCGCCTTACCGCCCACCGTCACGCCCGACAGCGCCAGGTAGTAGTACACGGCGTACGGCTGCTTGTCGCCCGCCGCGCTCTTAACCAGGGGAACGTACTGCATGCCCTCCGCGCCGGTGTTGTCGCCGCCGAGGACGAGCGAGCCGCTCACGGCGGCGTTGTCGTCGAAGCGGCGGGACAGGAGGCAGTAGGAGAATTTGGAGAGCCCGAGCTGCGCGGGCACGGACGGCGCGCCGCGGCCGAAGCCCGCGAGGCCCGACGGCGGCTGGTGCACGGACACGAGGCTGCATCCCAGGACGAAGCCCGGGACGGCGCGGCCCGGCGCGCGCAGGGTGTCGGCGATGAGCAGCCCGGCGGTGGAGCCGGAGCCATAGACAACGGCGTAGGGCGGGCAGACGTTGCTGGCGGTGGCGGTGGGGGTGCAGTTGGCGCCGCGGGAGCAGGGGACGCGGCATTTGGCGAGGTGCTCGGCGGAGTGGACCCACAGGCAGGAGGGGTTGCGGCAGCCGACGAGGCGGGAGGAGGAGGAGTTCTTGGGGTAGAAGACAGGCACGGCGGCGGCGAACGGGGAAGAGCAGTTGCGGCAGTCGTAGTTGGAGGTGCACGGCACCCACGTGAGGTGGCTGCCGGTGTCGAGCAGCACGGGGAGCGGCTGCGGCGGCGTGCCGAGCGACGCCGTGAAGGCGTAGCCGCCGTAGGAGTGCGGGTACAGCGCGGCGGTGGCTGGGATTGACGGGCGGCCGCCTGATGATCCTTTCTGGCTGTGGTGGCTGGGGCCCCGGCGCTTGAGGTGCGACGCGCGGGCCAGCGACGCGGCGGCCAGGCGGGACAGCGGGTGGTGGTGCGCGGCCTCGGCCACGTGCGGGAGGTGGCGGTACAGCGGCAGCGTCGTGGCCTTCGGCGCGGCGGTGGGGAAGAGAGGCGCGATGACGAGGAGGATGAGGAGAGGCGGGAGCAGAGGTGGTGGAGCCATGGTGGCTGGCCTGGCTGTTCTGGGTGACGAGGGGTTTGGGTTTTAAGCAAGCAAAATCAGCTGCCAGGAGCAGCGCGTGCTTTGTCTGTGATTCTTTCTTACGTATATGATAGCCGATGGGACGGGAGTATATGTGCCTTGCTTGGGTTGGTGGACATGGCGGTGGCCGGTGGGGCCCCACCGTCTCCTGCTTGGCCGTCCTTGATGATGACCATGACCATGGATTGCACCGGGTCACGGGCGCGCGGCAGGCCGCAGGACCTGGGTCTACGCGACGACGCGCTGCGTGTGGAAGTTTGAGGTGGGTTCAGACTTCAGTGTTCAGACAAGCCTCGAAGGAGAAGGGCCCGGCCCTGACGTGTCAGCAGCCAGCATGCATGCACCATCAGAACTTGTAAAAATCAGGAGAGCGTGCATCCTGACTGTATACTGCAATCATGTACTACACCGATCGTGGCTAGAACTAGCACAGTGTCTTGGTTGAATATTGCAAGATGGAATGTATATCACGATATATTGCTGATGGCAACTCATGCAACAGAGTCCAGGCTTGTGCTAAGTTTTCTCGAAGAACAGTGTGCTGCAGCAACATGACTTGTAGGTAACTACTTATTTGGTGCTTCTGATTTACAAGATCTTTATTGTTGCTCACCCTGATTATCTCAGTTGTGCACCAAAGAATGTTTGAAATTTGCTGACATACTGCGTATCTTAGCTATGTGATTCCCTCTTTATGCTTTTCTGTTTTGTGGTTTTAAACTTCCTATAACGAGAAGGTATAAAGTGATGATGCTCATGCATAGTTCATGATTACAAATTAGGTTGCATTTTTTTAGAGAAAATTCCCACCATAGTCTGCTCTCCTTTTTAGCCTGCTTTCTCATTTCCATTTCACTCAATATAAAAAGGGAACATCTGCGCTGAGGGACCAGAGAAAAAAGGGATTTGCTAAATTTCAAGTGGCTGAATTTTAGTTTTTTCATTTACGACGGTTATTATATATATTTTATACTAAAATTACAGTTTTAGTTCGTTGCAATTTCTGTAGACACAGTCTACAATTTTTGGTTCCATGAATAAAAAACTCATTAGATAAAACCACAAACCTGACAAAATCGATGTGTTGGCACAAAAACAATTTAACAATTTACAATTATTTCTATAGTCAGACAAGGGCAAAAATTTGATATGTTATGATACAAAGACAAATAATAAATAAAAAATGACAATTTATTCTCGTACTAATTGATAGTACAAGAGTGTTGCATGAAATCATCTTAAAATTTAGGCACCTGAAATATAGGAGAAGTGGAGAAAAAGAGAGAGAGAACACACCTAGTATAGTACGTAACAGATCTTTAGATTGATAACTACTGACATGGTAAAGGTTGATCGACAGCAACTGCACAAACTTCACAAGGGCAAAGGCCCAGGCCATAATTCCAATCGTTGTCCCCTCCATATTGGGCTTAGCGTATGTGGCCCATTCCCATTTTTGTCGTCTCTCGCCCATTCAAAAATACCATCCTATCCGTCGGGCCAGCCCAAGTAAAATCCTAGCTGCCTTCTCTAGCCGCAGGCCGCAGCCTCGCTCGGACGCTCGGTTGTTTCTCTTCCACAGCCGCGAGCCGCTTACCGGCGCAGCCATGGCGGAGGGGCCCGCCGCCACCACCATCGCGGCGTCCAGCTACGAGGTCGACCTCGGCAACCTCATGGCGTACGACCCGTCGCACCACATCGCCGCCGCCTCCAGGTAGTGTGCCTCGTGCGTTCCCTTTTCGGCTGCTGCGTTACTGTTCGTTTTCCTGACAGAATGCGGTGGTGTTTGGTTGGGGCGGCAAAACTCAGGGAGGAGCTGAGGCAGGAGTGCCTGCGGAAGGGGACGGAGCTGGCGCAGGCGTTGGCGGACGCCCTCTTCGCGCTGCCGCCCAACGAGGACCGCGACGGTCCCATCGTCCACCTCTCGCTGCCCACCGTCCGACTCCCGCGCGAGAAGCATGTGAGAACCTGAACCTCTCTCTTAATTTCCTACAGATTCTGTTTGCCTATTGTCACAACCCGTGGCCGCCGGTGAGATCAATCCGGTGACGTGAGCTATCACAGGAGAAAATCAGAGGATAGGATCTCAATCGCGAGGAGGAAGAACACCTTCCTGACCCGTTCGTGTTTCTAGATATTTTCTGTTCCCCTCTCCATCTCTGGCTTCTCTCCTATATAGCCACCACTCATTGTCGCCAGCACAAACCCACAAGGCCTACAACCCATTATATCGAGGCCCATATATCCTGTGGTACGGGGTATGACATTACCGCCCCCACAAAACATTGCTTGTCCCCAAGCAATGGCTGGAATGAAGCAGTCATGATTGCCACCTTGTTCCCATGGTACATTCAAACATATTGCTAACAGTGCCCTCCCAATGTCATATAGGGTGTCTCCAAAGACAGTTAAGGTGCGACATCCTCTTTTAGTACTCATACTTGGAAGCCAGACCCAGAAACGCTCCCTTGGATCATACCTTTCTGCTGATTCTAGGTACACGCTTCCATCATAGCCACCAGACATATGGACGACTCCATTTAGTTCAGATGCAGCAAGAGCAAACCGACAGAGCAGCATAGATGGGCTACATATCCATTTCCCAAGGTACAGATCATATATCTCAACTTCGGAATAAGTTTCATTTCCATCTCCATTACTAGCATATATTTTCTCATTAGGACAGATTCCAGCAAGACTTCCTTTCTTCAGGTTCAAGGAGGGGCATTTCGTCCACTCATAATTCCTCAAGCTATTGCATATGCTTCCAAGATGAGATAGTGAACAGTCAAATTTGAACTGTAACTCATCTACAACGTATTTCAGTTGCTGAACTTTCCTTCTTGAGTCTTTAGCTACTGCCCTCAATGAAAGTATTTCTTTGTCTGACCCAATCAGTTTCTCATCAAAGTAATCTCCACTTTGAGCTAATTGCTGCAGTAAACCATGGTGCGTGCCAATTTCAGCTTGTATTTCATCCCACACCATGCTATCACAAATCACTTCTTCAGACAGCAACTTGCCCTGCATCAAGTCATCCAACTCTGGATCTAGCTGTTGCAACAGACCATCAAGGTCATGGATGCCATGCAACAGCTCATCATCCCATAGCACATCCTGATAGAGCATGCCGTTGAGCAATCCATGTGCAGCACAAACATCAGACAGAAACTCAGCAGCCAATACAAACATCTCAGGAGGTGTTTCATCAAACACGGTATCCACCGCATCCATCCCAAGCTCAGGTTGATGTCCAACAACGATTGCATCATGCTGCCGAACAAGCGTGCCAAAGTGTGCCAGGTCACAGTAGTTCTGGTTGATGAGACTAACAACCTGTACATTATCAGTATTCCTCAAAGGAAAAATATTGCCCAAACTGAATGCATATGGAATTGATATGATATCTGCAACTTTTGTATCGGACTCTTGGAACAATGATAATCCAGCAACTTTGCCATCCCACAATGCATCTGATAGGATTACGGATCCTACCGCGTAGATCACGGAGTCTGTAGGGGTGAGAGGGAGGTGGAGCAGGCTGGGAACCTCGCTGCCGGCGGCTGGACGCCGTGGTGGAGGATGGGCGGCTGCTGCTGTAGCCCTAACCTTCACGTGGCTACAGTAGCGGCGGCACTGTTCACGCGTGAACAGTAGAGGCGGCTAGGGTTTCTCCCGGCTCCCTGAGGAAGCCGGAAACAATAATATGTTTCTGCTTAATCTCACAAATAGAGTCTTACAAATATTTATATGTCTCTCTAATAGCGATAATTATAAAATAACCCTCTACCAATACTATAATTGCACAATTATATGGGCCATAGTCCTCATGGCAACTTCCCTCCTAGCCCTTAAGTGGGCTCGAAGAACAATGTGGGGATGCAGGTCATAACATCTCTCCCCGGTAACTAAAAATTTGCTGTCCTCGATTTACAAATCGAAGGTGCTCTGCTCAACTCTCCTCGAGTGACTCCCGTTGCATCATCTGTTGTGCACCATCGCGCCACTTGATCAAGATCTCTTCAAACACCCGTGGCTGGCTGGCTGGCGAGGCGCTGCTCCGGACTGGCAGGCCCGGCAATCCAAAGCCGTGGCAAGACACCGGGCGAGTAAGATCGCCAAGCGTCTTTGCTTGAGAGGCCCACATGAAAAAATCGTGGATGCGGGTGTCATCGGGCATTGGAGGCGGTAGGCGGTTCTGACCGTGCGCTCCAAAGACGCTGCATTTCCCGATTTCACCCCAACTTGCGCTTGGAGCGAGGGTCGAGGGACTAACTGCGTGGTGCGGTGAAGGAGACGCAGCCGCACCCACGAGCCCACCTCGAACTCCACATCCACGTGGTTGGCGTCGTAGTAAGCGTTTGGAAAGTCATTGGGCTTGAAGGAGCCGGCCGACGGACCTCGGCCGAGCATCTCGTCGCAACAATGAGTATGGCGTCGGCGGCCTCGATGCATACAGCCGTTCATTACGGCAATATATACGGCGGTGGTCGACCGTAGACGACCTCGAAAGGCGTGGCGCGAGGCGGTATGGAAAGAAGTATTGTAGCAATACTCATACGGACGACCCACCCACGCCGAGGCGGTCACCAGAATACAAATAAAAAACATGGCAATCACCTTGTTGACCACCTCCGGTTGGCCGTCCGTCGAGGGTGGAAGGGCGGTGCTCATCGCGAGAATTGACGCCCGCCATCTCGAAAAGGTCCCGCCACACGTGGCGGTGAACACGGGGTCCCGGTCATCGACGATGGAGAGCGGGAACCCGTGGAGCCGTATAATGCCGTCGAAAAAGCACGGCGACCGACGCGGCCGTGTAAGGTGCCCGAAGCGCGATGAAGTCGCGCGTGCAGAAAACGGTCGACGACGGTGAGGATAACCGACTTCTTGGCGACTTTGGGCAGGCCTCGATGAAGTCGATCGAGATGTCCGCCCAAACTTGGGAGGGCACGTATGGCTGCAGCGATCCCATGGCCGCAATGCCTCCGTCTTGTTCTTTGGCCGCACGTGGTGCAAAACGCACCAAGTCGCGCACCATGCTATCCCCCGCGGAATGTAGAACTTCGCACGGAGGCGGATGCAGCGTCTTCTTCAGTCCCCTCATGGCCGCGGCGGCATGGGCCGCAGGAGGACTGAGGTGGCGGAGGTCCCCGTGATCCGGCGACGAAGATACGAGACCCGTGGAGGAGGAGGCCATTGTCCAGCGCCACGGCTCGCGAGCTCCCGACCGGAGCAGCTGCTGCGGAAGGGCCCGCGCCACCACCATCGCGCGCGCCCATGGCGCGAGAGGTCAAACGAAGCCGGACACACCACCGCCGCTACGAGGGCGTCCGCACCAGCGATGAGCGCCACCGCCGCCTTGTCAGCGGCATGACAGAGTCCCGCCACGTGTGTTGAGACCCGTAGCAAGTGGATGCGGTGGTCATACGCTTTCCCCAGCGGAAGGCCCGTGGGTTCGGTGAAGACGACGACGCGTCTTCTTTGGAGGAGGACGCGTCCAGCCAGCCGGGCCGCCGTGGGTCGAAGGGCACCATGCCGCCGGTGCCGAGAAATGGAGAGGGTGCAACCGCCCGACCACTCTCGCCAGTGACGCGCGGCCGCCGCGCCAAAAACGACAGTGAGGGCCTCGCGATCCCATAGTATGGGGCCCAAGGTGCGGATGAAGTCGAAGCCCATGATGAAGTCAAATCCGCCCAAGTTGAGGCCGACACACGTGATGGCGAAGTCCTCGTCGAGAATGCGAATGGGCACGCGTTCTTGCGATGCCCTCACAAGGCATCGCGGTCGCCATTGGCCACCGTGATCCGCAGCGCTCCCCCGCACGGAACGAGGCCCAGTTTGCGCATGGTCTCCCCGACACGAAGTTATGGGTGGAGCCCGTGTCGAGGAGGGCGAAGCGTGAGCCCTTGATGACGACGGCAGGCGGCATGGAGTTGGCGGCCCAATACCCGCAATGGAGGAGACCACAAGGGCGTTAGCGGCGACCATCTCTCGGCCCGGCTAACTTCATTTTCGGGGTGTCCTCGATTGCCTCCACGGGAGTCTCCACGATGTAGTCGTCGACCTCCGTAGAAGAGGCGCTTACACGTGCCAGCGCGTCGTAAGGCTCGTCACGCTTGAAGCACAACCCTCGGCGACGGCGCTCCTGCTGTATTCGTCCGTCCGAGAGCCGAACATTGCTTGTCCCAAGCAATGGTCGGAATAAAGCGGCGGCGCGGTGGAGGACCGCTTCGACGTCCCATGGTAGTCAGTTGACCATATTGGGCGCCACGAGGTCTGCCCTCCGGTGGAGATCGCAATCCTCGAACGCCTGCAAGCAAAGTACATGGCGGTTTGGAGGTCGACGGTCGCGTGGAGCTGAACTCGCTATGCGGGTTGGTCCGCCAGACCGCCAACGCACAACTCCGCCTTTTGGCGGCGCGAGAGGTTCTTTGGCGTGTACGGGATGGCATTATGGCGCTCGAGTAATCCCGCACGGAAGAACCAAAAGAAGAAGCGGGCAAGCTCCGCCAACCGTGTGCCGAGCAGAGGGCCCGGCGGAGCGAACATAACTCGCGGAAGCGCTCCCAAGGGGGCATGCCCTCGTCCTGCTCCAGGGCGTAGTACCATGTCTGGGCAGCACCCCGAAGATGGTAGGACGCGAGCCATGTGCGCGCGGATGCTAGCGTCTGTCAACGCGGAAGAAGCGCCATTTCGGTTCAACCAATTGAGGGTCTGCCGAGCATCGTATTTTCTCTCCAATTTGTAGAATTTGGGCCCGACTTCGCTTTCTTCAGCACCAAGGCCCGGTCAAAGCCCCCCTCATAATTCCTCAAGAAGGCGCCCGAAGAACACATGAGCCGTCCACCCCCGAGAGAGAGAACCGCCGGCAAATTTGGAACCGTGTTGTCGCGACCGTCGTGGAGGGTGATGGGGTTGTCGACGTTGCTCGAGTAAGCTTTCCTTCTTGAGTCTTTAGACTACTGCCCAATCAGCAATGGTGACGGCGAGGCCGGCCATTGCAACAGATGGAGCGGAACTCCGGCCCCCATCGACGGCATGCCGTAAAGGGTAGGAATCTCATTGCCGGCGATGGGGATCGGTGCCGTGGGCACCGGCGGCGGAGGCATGGTGGTCGCGAAAATTTCGGCGGTGGAGGCGCTCCCACACCATGCCGTCACATGGAACCACTTCTTCAGATCAGATCAACCTTGGCCCCCAGCATTCCAACGTCGGGGTCCAACTCGTGGATCTAGCTGCCTCGACAACTCCGACGACCATCGGGTCAAGTGGTCACCGGGATGGAGGAACTTCGGAGGAGTAGTCGTCATCGAACCAGCAACACATACCTTGATAGGATTACGGATCCTACCGCGTGAGATCACGGATCAGCAGGGGTGAGAGGGGAGGTGGAGCAGGCTGGGAACTCAGCAGCCAATACAAACGCCTCAGGAGGGAGGATGGGCGGCTGCTGCTGTAGCCCTAACCTTCACGTGGCTACAGTAGGGCGGCACTGTTCACACGTGAACAGTAGAGCTGCTAGGGTTTCTCCCGCCCCGAGGTAGCCAGGAAACAATAATATGTTTCGCTGATCTCACAAATAGAGTCTTACAAATATTTATATGTCTCTCTAATAGCGATAATTATAAAATAACCCTCTACCAATACTATAATTGCGACAGTTATATGGGCCATAGTCCTCTGATGGCCGGCTTCCCTCCTAGCCCTTAGCTGGGCTGCGACGGCTGTAGGGGATGCCGGTCATAACAGCATCATTGCATATTTGCATAGTACCAAGATGATCTCCTCTGTGATGTTCTCCATCTCGTTAGCAGAGCCTTCGACATTGGGGAGTACCTGAAAGTCCTTGGTGAGTGGCTCTACCACATGATCTACATCCAAGCTCATGTCATCCGGTGGCTCAATATCATACTGTGGATCGTCATCCCATACATGGTTTTCATCAAACAACTCCCCTGCCATCGGAGCCTTGAAAGAGACTGGCTCGGCAATTGGTTTGTTGTCCATACCAATCGAACACTCTCCATGAGCTAATAACTCCAATAAACTGTCCTGTGACTCTTCCCCTTGCAGAAACTCATTAAATACTTGGTCTACAGCATTCATACATTGGTTGAGAAGACATGAGGTGCTGACAGGAGTAAGCACTACACTGGCATTGAGCTTGACCATGTGCTTTGTTAGCTCATCATCCACACTCAAGCTTAGGTGTTGCAACAGGCTTTCATGCGTGCCAATGTCAGATTGCCTCTCCTCATCCCATCTTACCTCAAGCGGCATATCATTGAACAATTTATCTGCAGTATCCATGTCACTGTCATGAGGGATCAAATCATTGATGACAAGATCAACTATTGCTCTGTTGTCCGAAACCAAGGACTCATCAAACTGAGCTTCGTGCTGAACTAATGCATCCTGTGAGTCAAGGTTATGCAATAGTGCAACATCCCCAACCACATCTAGCTGAGGCATTTCATCATACATCACATCGACGGAAGCCATGCCAAGCTCCAAGAGGATAGGAGCACCAGTGTCAAGAGTGGGCTCATCCATGGGTCCCTTGACCATGAACTTGTTCTCACCAACATGACGCTCTCCACCTCGAGCTAGCTCCTTCAGTAAACCATGCTGGTCGTCAAATGTATGTTGCAGTTCCTCATCCCAAACCACTTTTGAATGAGACAGAAAATCAAGCACTGGGCGTCGACTCTCTTGCTGTGACATTCCCACAAACACCTGGGGGGCAAAACACACAGCAAGTGCTCGCTGCTTCAAACCAAGGCCACCCTCACTCGAAATCGGCTCCAAGGTGTAGCAACTCTCCCTGTACCCAGATGGATGCTCAGGAGAAGAGACCTCAATCACGCAGCTAGCCCGCAACAGGGAAGCTGAGGAAGTATGTCGATGCCGCGCGTAGGTACTTGTGGTAGTCGCCGCAGTCGGCCGTCAGAGTGCCTCGAGTGGAAGCCGCCCACCCATCGAGCGTCGATCTGAAGGTCTACCGCCACCACACGCCACCAGAGTATAAGCCGCCGCTGCAGCACACGCTCGGTGAAGGAGTCGCTGCCACACCGAGGAAGGAAATCCGTCGCGAACGAAATGGAGCCCGAGCCGATTGCCGCTGGAGCGCCGACCGGAGCTGAGGAGGATGGGCTTGCCGAATCGATGAAGCCGTCGAGCTGGACAACTGGATCTGCCGTCGACGCGCCACCGCTGGTCCAAACGAAGAAGCTGATAACCAGCGTCGAAGCAGGAGCTGACGCTGCCCACCACCCACGCCGAGGAAAGTCGTCTCTGATACCACTGTCACAACCCGTGGCCGCCGGTGAGATCAATCCGGTGATGTGAGCTATCACAGGAGAAAATCAAAGGATAGGATCTCAATCACGAGGAGGAAGAACACCTTCCTGACCCGTTCGTGTTTCTAGATATTTTCTGTTCCCCTCTCCATCTCTGGCTTCTCTCCTATATAGCCACCACTCATTGTCGCCAGCACAAACCCACAAGGCCTACAGCCCACCATATCGAGGCCCATATATCCTGTGGTACGGGGTATGACACCTATATATGGTGGTGATACACTACAAGCATCCTCTGAAGATGATGCGCTGTACAAGTAGGTAGTAGTCACATGGGATGGACTGCTGTTTCGCATACCGCTATAAATCTCGTGCCCGAATTAGAACCTCGTTTGCTGCAAAACATGTACTCAATTCACTAGGCATCTTCTTTTTATTCCACTTTTTACTATGAGAATAGACGTTTGCTGCAAGCATATTTGCTTCTGTTTTCTCAAAACTGAGCTCAATCACTAGTCCTTCATGTTTACGAGTGCATTGAAGATTGTGTGATGCGAGGTGTTTTGTATGTTTAACAACCCGGTTTATGTTCTTGCTAGCTTCCCAAGCCAAAGCCACCGACCAAGTGGGAGCTGTTCGCAAAGGTGAAAGGTGATCCTGTTGCCCACTATGTACTGTTTTTATGACTTGTGGAAATTGGAAATTTACTCAAATTTTCATCATTATTTGGGTGATCATACCATAGGCATTACCAAACGCAAGAAGAACAAGCGCGAGTGGGATGAGCAAACTCAATCCTGGAAGCGGACTTATGGCTACGACCGTGTTAATGATGACAAAGACATTCCGATCATTGAAGCCAAATCGACTGACGGTTAGTAACTTATCTTCTTGAGCTTTGGCCAACAAACCTGTTGTGCAACAAGACTGGTTGCCTCTCCTCCCCATCCAGTAGCATGTTGTAATTGTCATATGCATCTCCTTGTGCATGCTGATTCTGCTCACCATTTCTTATAATGTGCAATGCTTCACCCCCATTTATTTAGATATAAGTAGTAATTTTATAGTTTAACACCTTCTGGATCTGACAAATGTTTTCTTGTTGTCTCTTATCAATGGTTCTCGTGTGTCCTAAACCTGGTTTGCCAACTTGATACTCTTTTAATCAACAATTCATTTATTGCAGAGCCTGGTGTTGATCCCTTTGCACAAAGAAGGGACGAGAAGAAGAAGAGGGTTGAAAAGCAAGAAAAGAACAGACTAGAGAACCTAAAGAAAGCTGCAAAGATCGGCGCTTTGCCAAGGTTGTTATCCTTCACTAGTAAATGCTGCTTCCCCCCTCCCTTGTATTATGAATGTCTTTTTGTATCAGGAAGGAACCTTGCAGAATTACAGCTATCCAATATCTTTTGTATGCAGTCAATACAGCTTGCTGCAAAGGCCTTGCCCATCATAGGAACTAAAGCCGACCTTCCAAAGAAGTCTAGAAAAGAGGATCTTGAGAGTGTTGTTGGCATGGCTTCATCAGCAACAGCTAGTGGTGGGAAGTTTGACGAGAAGTTGCCTGACGAGAAACCTCCGAAGCACCCTGGCAAACATAGAAAGGTTTTTATATCTGAATGGCTTTGATTTGTGTGTGAAGGGCGGGCCTAGTGCAAGCGGTAGAGTCTTATCGCCTATAACCGGAAGGTTCCGGGTTCGAGTCACGGTCTCCTTGCATTGCACAGGCGAGGGTAAGGCTTGCCACTAACACCCTTCCCCAGACCCCGCACGCGGCGGAGCTCTCTGCACTGGGTACGCCGTGGGCTTTGATTTGTGTGTCTGTACCTTTGTAGGCTGTTTTTGTTGACTAGCTGAATCGTGCCGTTTCTGCAGTTCCTCCCAGTTGCCGAAGGGAAGGGAATGGGCAGCCTGGAGAAACAGCAGAACGACAAAATCCTGAACTCTCTACTTGCCAGAAACTCCGATGAACCGCTTGATGTCGGCAAGGCAAGTTCCAGGATCCAACCGCTTACATGAAGTTTTGTTTTGCCATGCCCACCATTATCGGTACTGCTCCATGTTTTGTTCGGGGGGTGAGCTAACAGCATCTGTGAACAATCTTCTAAGCAGGCAATCACAATGTACAAGGTGAAAAAGGAAAAGCAAAGAAGGAAAGAGAAAGATATGTCATCAAAGTCCGATAAGCATAAGCCCCAGAGGAAACCCCACAAGAAGTCATAGAAGAAAAAGGCTTAGGTCCACGTCTTTCAGGTGACCACAGTTTTGAAAGCCCAAGCAAGGAGGCCTGTCAGCGTTTTCTGTTGTACTTGTCCGCTTTGAATCTATATATGTTATTCCGTTTACTGGTTATGACACAAAAACCTGAATGCTGTTAATATATTATGCTCTGATATGCACCCAGCTTGTACTTTTCAAATTTTGTTTGGGATGTCTTTGTGGTTTGGCTGCCTGCTCGTGCTCGTGAAGCTTGTGATCCCTCCATCTGAATCTGATGAGTGCAACGCTACGCTGCTTTGGGCAGGCTGGGGGCGACCACTGTTCCGCTAGTCTGTTTTGGCTGAGGCCAGAGGCCACCACAGGCCAAGCCACTCAACAGTATGGCTCCCTTCGATTGCTGCTGATCGATCTGCTCTGCCTGCGCGCCCACATGCAAATGTAATGCAATGCGAGTTGTAACAAAATTATATTATATTATTTCTCTCGCTTCGCTTGCAATTGCATGCCTCGTCTCTTCGTTGCAGCATCCAAATCTCCAAACGGGCACATGCGCCTTGGCGTCTTGCAATGCAGAGGACTCTTTCTCTTTGGATGGCAAACACATGCATGTATGCTAAGGAAGGGTGATGGTCCAGTAGTCTCAGCTAGCAATGGCAATAGCATGTTCACACACACACACAAAAAAGCAATGGCAATAGCAGTGGCATGCGTGCTATGTGGTTGTGTGCTAAACTGCCAATGGTGCATAGTATCAACGTCGCGCCACCCTACCGCTCTGATAGTACTAGTAATAGACTAGGCTAGTGGTAATCTAGCTTGATTGGGTTTGGCACTGACTGCTCTGTGTGTCTATATATGCCAGTCAGTCATTGGCGCAATAAACAGCGTGTTCGCTGGGTCGTAAGCGATCATAAATTTTCAGTTAGAACAGTATTTTTCTCTCACACCAAACCAGTCAGCAGTAATAATTCACAATCGTATATGATCGTTTCCGCCCCAGCCAAACGGGCTGAAAGCTAGCGCCCCTGATTTGCCCATCTATCCAGCCCCTGATTTGCTCATCTATCCAATCCAATCCAATCCTGCACGATTTCAGGACGGATTTAATTAATGAAACTAGTAATTAACCCGGTGCTGTAGACGTTGGTGCATTTATCCATTAGCGCAAGAAGGGGCTGCCGTTTTGCTTATCAGTTCTGCACAACTCTTTTTTTTCACGATGGGGAGTACAGACCCGTTTTTTATTAAGCAGAGTGAATTACACGACACAACTACGTGAGAACCCTTGTAACACAGATCACAGATCACAAAGATAGTGGTTTTTGACCTAGAATAAACGTGAGGATGAGAAAAAGAAAAATAGAGAGCGGCAGCCTCCACCACCCTACACCTACTAACTGAGCCTGCAGGAAAAAAGATACAACAACGTAATGGTTTCCTACGCAATAGACCAAGCCGTGGTGGCAAAGCATCCACCCAGAGAACCAGCATCCAGCAGCAACGACGGCAAAGCATGCGCCAACGAAGACCGAGCGACCACGGCGGCGGCAAAGCATCCGCCAAGAAGTGGGCCAACACACTCTCGGTAGCAAAGCATCTACCAAAGAGGGAGCCAAAGAGCCAATGGCGGCAAAGCATCCGCCAGGGATCCACAGACGGCCAAGCATCCGTCCGGGAAGAAGACACAAAGCATCCGCAGAGGAGAGCGGCCATGACACTCTCACATCAAAAGAGGGGCCAAAGAGCCAATGACGACAAAGCATCCGCCAAAGGAGAAAGCGGTAGCGGCAAAGCATCCGCTAGTAACGACGTCGGCGAGGTCATCAGCAGGACAAACCATTGCGGTGGAACATAGACACACACAGGCACAGCTGGGAACTTCTCCAGGAGCCGGCTTCACAGCAGGAACCACAGACGTCGACGATGACACGGGGAACGAGCGATCTGCCGTTAAGCCTTCAGGAAGGGAGTGACGCCCAAGCAACCACCGTGGACACCACTGCCGCTGGCCTTAGAGGCATCTAACGCGGGGCTTACGTCTAGAATCCGGCCTTGTCGGAGCAGAGGTATGGGTTCATCAACGACGTCTTGAAAGAGGTATGCGGCGCCCGAGGCATCACCATCGTCCACCCGGTCAAAGCCGAGGTGAGCTTTCGCCCAGCAGAGTTGAAATACTTGTATCATGTACTACTTATACTCTTGGATTTTGAATCGTGCATGCATTCAGCATCGCACACTTCCCGCGGATCATTGCGGTGCAAGTGCAACTGTGCAGATGCAGATCAGTTGTCGCCATAGCTTTTCAGGTCTAGCTTTTGCGCTCCTACCCGGAGTCAGAGCAAGTTCAGTTCTGACTGACTTGTGCCCACCTGCGGCGTAAGCTAGCTAGTCGACTCGTAAAGCAGTGCAAACCCATTCACGTTTACACAGTGCTTGTGCTTGCATATGCATCGCAGTATCTCACACATCACTTTTCCGAGCAGACGTAGCTAGAGCATGCAGCCATTCACTGACTGGCTGCTGGACTGGTCTCTGCATTTTTTTTTTCTTCTTTAATCAGTGCACGAAAATAGCAAAGGGCTGGAAGTATAGTACGTACGCGCAGCATTCGTACAGGAAACGACCACACATTCGCTGTTTGGCTTATAAAGTCGACCACATTTTTTTGAAACGTCAGTCAAACGAACGGAGCGATTATTGAAACGTCATGTGTTGCTCAGTACGTACGTGAAGGACTCCAAACCAGCTTGGCAGCGTCAGGAAATGATGGCCAGATATATAGTACTCCAACCGACTATCAGTACCACCGCTGCTTGCCTGTCTCTGCCTGACGGTGCCATGGACGGCGACGCCAACGAACAGAGAAGGGACCCTGCCATGCCATGCCATGCAACTTACGGGGCTCACCATGTTTTCAGGCAAAGGCAACATAGCCCGTGTTTGGAGGGAGAAAGTTGAACGATGGACAACGACCAGCCACGTGAGAAGAGTACGCGTAATGTTCAGGGATGGCCACGACTGCAGCCAAATGCCAGCTCGAGCAATTTCTTGTTTAACTGTGCAAAAAGTTTTTTTTTCGCGAGTACATTTAAGCGCCCACGCGTTGTTATTTGTAAGATTCAGTGTCAAATCATACCTAATTACTTTTTTTAAAAAAATTTCGTGAACTGTGGATTTCAGGGCATAAAAAAAAAAAATTGGAGGGAGAAGAGAATTTATGGACAACGACCAGCCACATGAGAAGAAAGTACGCGTATCGACAGGGATGGCCACGACTTTTACAAAGCCAGCTCGAGCAAACTAGGCTCACCTGCTCACCTGTCACCTACTACACCTCTTTTGAAGTTTACACACAAAAAGAAATGCACTTTGTGCATTCCTAGGATCTATGGTAAAAGTGCACAAAGTGGATGGTTACGCTGCACCAAATTTCATGGAAAAAAAAATGACCACATCTGGCTTCTGTGGTTCTGTGAGTGGAAAACAGAGAGCCTTTATCATTTTTGTGAAGAAAAATGCATGATGAGTAACTTGTCTTTTTCCAGAAGAAATTGTGTCAATATGAATCTCCATGGCCTACAAGAATACATATTTTCCTGTCACTTAGAGTCTGTTTGGATTCTTTTTTTAGGAAAGTTTGTTTGGATTGTAGCGGCTAAAAATTAGCATTATGTTTGGAGGCTATTTAGAAGGACCAAAAGTGAACTCATTTCAAAATTAATTGCATAAGCGGCGACTAATTGGTGAGACGAATTTATTCTATTTTAATCCTAATTAGCCCATGTTGAGCTAATCATAGGCTAATTAGGATAAATAGCTTCATCTCACCAATTAGCCACCGTTTATACAATTAGTTTGGGAATTAGTTTATGTTTGGTCCTTCTAGTTAGCATCTAAATATAGTGCTAATTTTTAGCGGGTTGGATCCAAATATGCCCCTATTTTCAAAATGCACAAGTGCATGCAAGTTTGAAAATTGAAATGAGGTGTCGCTGGCTAGCCCAAGCTAACTCACCACGCAAATCATTCATTACCGGACAACCACTGAAGCTAATAAGCTCTGTCTTGAGGCCTAATAAGAATATACCGGAGTACAATTATATTACACAACAGTCAACGGCTACATCTGCATTGCCAATTGCCATGCAAGATTCATGATCAATCAAGCTCGCAAGATACATATCAATCAACAAGCACCATTTGATGTTTGTCATGACACGAATCAAACGAAATGAAATCAGTTGCACACATCCGCATTAGCCCTGATGATGAGTGATGAGCACTCGCCTTCGCCTACTCTGTTTGCGCTCGGTGGTGCTCGCCTATCTTGGCAGCCTGAAGATGGCGGCTCTGCTTCAAGCCAGATGAGCAGGCGGGGGAGGGAGCAGAAGCAGAGGAGGCGAGCGCGACGAGCAGGTCGACGAAGGCGCCGACGATGAGGCCGTGCGTCTTCTTGCCGTTGGCCCTGAGGTACCACCCGAGCATCTCCTCGAGCCAGCCCCAGTCGTCGGCGCCGTGGCTCAGCACCATCTCCTCCATGGACCGCCGGAAGTCGCCATACGGGTCGGCCGACTCGATGGCCAGCGCCGTGGCGCCGTCGAACGTCGCAGCCGCCTTTTTCGTCTTCACGATGGAGCTCGTGGACTCGGGCTCGAACAGGAGCCGGCGGGTGGTGGAGGAGCGGAGGCCGTGGATGATCGCCTCGTCCTCGTCCGCGGCGACTGCGGCGGGCTCTGCTGCCGCCGTGGAGAGGTAGAGGCTCTGGGTCGCGGAGGAGTCGGAGAGCCCGCTGGAGGAGTAGCAATCGGCGCCGCCGGCCGATGAGTAGTCGTGGACGTAGGCCGGGTTCATGCTCGTCTTGTAGCTGTACTTGTACCCCTCCTCCAGCTCCTCTCGCTTGCTGCTGGTGCCGTGGCGCATGGACACGATCTCCGGGCTGTTGTCGCCCCGGAAGGAGCGCGTCCTCGCCTGCGTGCAAGACGGCCACTGCCACGACGCCGCCGTGCTGAAGGAGTCGGCGGACATGGACATGGACGCCGAAGAGGAAAGGCACTGCTGGCTTCCCTCGCTGGCGTTGAAGAAGAGGGAGGCGAGCGCGAGCTTCCTGACCATGGCTGCTTCTGCTGACTGCTGCTGCGCGCGAGCGAGGAAGCTAGCTGATGAGGCGACCGACCGAGGCCCTGCTGGTAGTGTGAAGACGAGGTGGCAATGGAATATGGCATCCAGGGCAGGGAGCGAGGCGTTTTTAAAGGCAAGAGGTGGGCGGGTAGGCCGTGGCGGGTATGGAGCGTGACGCGAAGAAGAAGATGCCATGCATTCTTGCAGTGGGCGTTGCGGTGCGTCCGTCCATGCCCATTTCTTGTTGGTCCGCCTGTTGGTGTTGGCACCTCCGTTCAACTATCTTTCAGGCTTGGGGCCAAATTGCAGATGTGGATTACAAGCTAGCTTGCATTGTTGCATGCATTTGGGAGTATGTACTGACTATACATTTCTCCGTGGATAATGTTTGCGTCCTGTCAATTTTCATGTGAGGATCACCACCAAGGAAACAATGGGTGTAGGATGGATCAGTTACCCTACCCATTGTTCAGTGAACAAGCATGACAGGAAGTTGGCGATGCCCTGTAGGTGGCATGCACGGGCATTAACATAATAAATAACTGAAGATCTTGGTCAACTTTGTCGCGCGCGCATTCTGTGTCCAAAAAACAACCGACCAATCAAATAATCAACACGAAATAGTATTTCCATTTCCTTTATATATTCAAGGTCTCCTGAATCAGTCCTGAGGATCAGATGTGCTATACTAGCATTAGCAATTCAGAGACCAACTGCCTCTGCCTGCCTGCGCCATAATAATACATAAGTGACAGTGCTGTAGTCAGTTCAGTTGCTCTGTACCAACAGTACAGGGAGAAAGAGCAATGTTGTTTCCTGCAGGACACGCTGCATTGCCAGCCTGAGGATCACACACATTATTGTTCTCCCCCCATTTTCTTAGTCTGCTCGTGCGTCGGCGTCGTTGAGAACTGCTTGGTTCCAGAAACCCTCACGACGGTGCACCAAGTTGGCTGCAACTGCAAACAAATGATGGATGCAGGCTCCTCAGCTCCATGATTGTGCACGGACAGTAGGGTGGTTGCGGCTGTCTGAGAAAGACGGATGCTTGCTCATAGAGTGAGGGACATGTAAGGGTGTTGTTGGTTATTTTAAGAACAGTACTTTTTCGTGTGTGTGTGTACCTCTATCTCTCTCTCTCTCTCTCTCTCTCTCTCTCTCTGCTTGGTTAGAATTATATGGATGGCGACCTTGCAGAGCGGGGTGTGTGTGTTTGAGTGCGACCTGGCCTTATCCACGAACATAGCCCATCTGTCATGTCTCAACAAGCTGCCTAGCTAGCCTCTGTAGCTGGTCTAACCAGGTCAAGATGCATTTCTTCTCTTCCCCTGCCAGCACTGGCAAAAAAAAAGTGTTCTTTTACAGATGGTAAGTATTTTGACTGACCCCAGACATCACTTCAGTTTAGCATCTCTTGCCAAAAGCAATTTGATAGTAGGACCCTCACTTGTGTCCTTCAGAGACTAGCTAGACCAGCCTCACAGATGGATCTATCTACCTGAATTTCTAATATCTCCAGCCAGTTTTTTAACAACAATCTGATATTCTGACGAGGAGCACAAAGAAGAAAAATGTAACCTATGGTAGCTGCTAAACCTGAACTACACCAAGTATTGCTATCTTCCTCTGAGTCTGAGGTCCCTTAGTTTTCAATAACAATAACAGGAAGAAGCAATGGCAAGACCTAGAAGCAAAGATATGTATGAGATGGGAAATAAATGCCATCTTGATGTTTCAGTTCTTCCTTTGCTACTATGGTGGCGACCACTTGTTGAAGAAAATCCCTTGTGCACTGCCAGCTTGCCATTTCTTCTAGCTGACAGTACTAGGCAAGTTTCCTGAACGTGCAGTTAAAAAAACAGACAAGTGGCGACGGAAATCTCCGAGCATTTACACAAGTCCTGCTAACCATGAGGACCCAATTTATGGCACATCTCTCTCTCTAAACCTCCCTCCCTCTCTCTCTCTCTCTCTCTCTCTCTCTCGGAAATCTCTAAAGCTCCCTCTTTTCCATTCTTTCTTCAGTGGTTGTGGTTGCCTATCCTCATTCATGGTCCATGTCTCCATACTACACTCCATACCATATCAGATGTGTGCAATGCAAGTGCAAACAGACTCAGGCTCCCACTCCATCTCATCCATGAAACTTGTGACACATTATCAGTAGGTAGCTGGAATGTAACTATGTAAGAGCTAGTGATTCTCATGGAATTCTGATCGAACTGCAAGGGTCACGTTTGTTTGATACCAAAGTCTTTCCAAACATTCTACAACGGTTGCAGCAGAATCAGCTCATGTATGTATGTCCATCAGGGATCGCTCCATTCAGGGAGACAGTGAGGCTATCCTTACTCATGTCATGCCGGTGCCGTAGAAAGGCAGCAAAATCTTCTCCAGGATTCTTGATCTTGTACAGAAGAGAAGAGCTGAAATAATTGATGCCTGCACAGACTTGCACTGCACTACATGAAGTTAGAGACAGGAGGAGGCCACGGCGTTGTCCTGAATGCGACGGATCGACCAATAACGTACTAGCTCCATGCCTGAGCATGGCCATGGCCTCATGACCTCATCGTATCATTCAGGTTTATCCAGATGCGGCTATCTTCAGTAACCAACCAGCCTATTATCACTATCTCGAACCACACAGCACAGCACGTCCACAGCACGGTTCATTTGTCTTGGATTTACACTGATTTACCGGGTAATTAGGTTGCTGCCGTGCCGGACATCAGCATGCATAGCACTATCTAGCCGGCGGCAAGACTGATGCCGCCATTGCTTAGCTGTGTGCTGCAGTAGGACGCCGCAGAGGACTGTAGCCGAAAGCTTGTATGCTACACTGTTTGCAACAGTATCAATGACAGTTAGATCATGCAAAGGAAAAACACACACACACACATCTCGAACGCTTTTGTTTCGTTTTACTACATTTTTTAGCTACTAGGGGAGCACGTCGCAGAGATCAGATGGTCTGATGCTATTCGCAGCAGCTTTGCATCGCGTGATCGACGACACGCTGGATCCTTCAGGCTGCAGGATAGTATGCATATGCTTTCACGTTCCTTACTGATTTTTGGATTTACGCCGAGTGAATTTGGGAGACAGGTTTGAATGGATTCCCTGCCTGGCAATTTGTCAGATCACACAGGCTCGTTTACCACAAAACAGTCTCATCCTTTTCGATGCTCCAATTCAACTTCTCAGTTTGAAACGAGGGACTAGGGAAGGAGGGAGATTCAGTTTTGAAATGTTTCTTTTGTTATTAGTTTGGTTGCAGCTGCTGGAAAAACACCTCTCTCGTACCTTTCCCCCTGCTTAAATTAAATGGCAAGGCAGAGCACCTGCCATTTTTCCCTAAAAATTTGTTACAAAGAGAGCTTTACAGCCCCTTTGGCACAGCTCATCCAAAACTAGTTTTTCCTGGCTTCTAGTTTATTTTAACCCCGGCTTACAAAAACGGCTTCACGCTACAGTGCCTCGATTTACGCAAAATAGATGAAGCCGAAGCCGGCATAAGCCGTGCCAAAGAGACCCTTAGTGTTGGCTACATAGAAGAGAAAAGGTGTGCAGTTGCAGTCGTCCGTAGGCCTATTCTTTCTAACAGATCCACTGGTGTGGAACATGCAGAAATGCAGGTTGCCAAGAGGCAAACAGGGGTCCAGGAACAGTTGCCATTGGATCGCCGGGCTGCACTTCATGGGTTGGCAAGGGACCAGTAAGGATCCCAAAAGCACTGAGCTGATTGTGTTCCCTTTTGCATTGCCAGAGACCAATGATTTGGAGCTCTCTCTCCTGTTTGCAAAATAATCACGTTTTCACAATAATTTATAAAATGAAGATGCAAATGATGCGCAACGCCTCTTGTGTATTCGAGAAAAAAAAAAAAGATGCAAATGATGAGATGCAATAATACGAGACATGTCTGATGTGTCAACTGCTGGTAGGACTGAGGGTCCTGCCTGAGTTGCTACGGAGGTTGTAGGGTTGGAAGAGCGGAGGGCGAGGGCCTGGAGCTCGGCGGCGGCGCGTGGGCGCTGTGATGGCTCGCGGCTTAGGGCTGAGGCGTGGGGAAGAGGGTGGCTAGGGCTCCCATAGTTCCTACAAGTTTTTATTATCACTAATTTAAGTTGAAATTCTAGTCCTTATATATATTTATTCAAATTCTCAGGATGTGCTTTGTATTTAAAAACTAGCAAGTTGGCCTGCGAAAATAGCGTGGGTGGCTAGTTTGCTTATTATGGTATTTGGATTTTTTATTTTTATTTTTTGCAAATTTGTTTGTTTCATTGTAATTGTTTTCTCTCGATGCGCCTTTATTCTATCTATTGGCGTGAACTCCTGAAGTGTGTGACTTAAACCTATTGTTATCTCTTCCCTTTTTTCCTATTACTATCACGTGATGAATATGCAATTTCACATGTGGCCAAATTGAGTAGTCTTCGAACTGAGCCCTATCACAGATACAAACCACTTTTTAAGTCTTTATCTAATCCCTTAGCTTTCTTATAGATTTAAATTCAAGATGATCTTGCTTCTTTATTATGGATCTATAATTTCTTTTTTCTTATAGTATCATTTGATTCATCACAATGCTTTTCATGCTTTGTAGTCATCCGCTAGGGGCTTGACACCACTGTTTAGTTCCGCATAATCATGAGTCTAACTTAACAGGCAACATATATAGTGAGTTGTTCTTTGTCCTTTTAGTTGTCTCATAGTAAACCATAATTTTTTTTTTTTCGAGAACACGCCACACACATTTTTCATTAAGAGGATAACTCATAATTTCTTAATTTGTGATAGAATAAAAGGAATATTATGAATTGCACGGCAATCATAACTCATGTCATTCTTGTTAAAAGTAGAATCCTCTTTTTCTCCTAATTAAAAAGTAAAGCTCCTGCCATTGTCGTTAAAAGAGAGAGAGAGAGAGAGAGATTAGGCTGCAGTTGTGCAGGAGAGAGAGATAAAATGCCGGCGCATAGTCATAAAGTTCCTAGGTCAAGGAAGATGAGGAACAGGGTCGAGGAATGAGAGTTTTTTAATCAAGTAACTCTACGTATCTACTCTCCTCCGTAAAAAAAAACAGAAATCTAAGGTTCAAAGCTAGAATTGTGTTTTTTTTCTGGACGGAAGGAGTATGTGCAAAACTACATTCCGGATCAAGGATCCATGGGTTCCACCCGTTTCCCATCTTATGGAAAATTTTCTGTCCAGTTTGGGTGTTGCCCAAGAACTGCACACCATCGGCCTCCAGTTACTGAACGGAAATTTTCTGTCCAGTTTGTCAGCACTCACAGCACAGCAGAGCGAGCGGCCGAGCACAGCTCCAAATGGGGCAAAGTTTGTGTTTAGATTCTGATGAAGCGGGACAATATTATTCTGCAGCTCTAGTGTAATTTGGAGGGCCTCGTCTCTTTCAACCACCGGCTCGCCGGGATCTGTGAAATGAATTCAGGTTTTGATCCCCGCAGTTGACTTAGGGTGTGTTTAGATTCAAAATTTTTTAGGTTTTGGCTGGGATTGTGTGAAATGAATTCAGGTTTTGATCCCCGCAGTTGACTAAAAAAGCAATATTCTGCAGCTCTGCTCAGCCTTGTATGGAAAATTGGAGATGGACTGACGCCCTGGCTGATGTGAAATCTCACGTCTGATCGCTTGGACTCAGTCTTTTTTTATCAAAATCTTGACACCGCGTGTGGTACACAGGAGCAGTACCTGTGTCAGTTGGTGACTTCACTGACTGCACTGCTTTTGACGCATTTTGGATACGATCAGATGGGTAGCCTTAAAAATGCAATATTCTGCAGCTCTGCTCAGCCTTGTATGGCCTGACGCCCTGGCTGATGTGAAATCTCACGTCTGGTCGCTTGGACTCAGTCTGACACACAAAATCTTGACACCGTGTGGTTTTTAAGTTTGAAGGAGCAGTAAATATGATAAAAAAATAACTGACTGCACTGCTTTTGAAGTTCGCAGGACTGAATACGATCATAGTTGGTAGCGCAGTGGCAATATTTAAAAATAAGAGGAAAATGTTTAGATTCATCATCCCAAATTTTTTGCAATCTAAGGCTCTGTTTCACATCAATTTTTACCGGGAAAAACATGGAGTATTAAATGTGGAAAAAAAAAAAATAACTAATTATAGAAAAGTTTAAAATTTAGTTTGGTTATCAAGTATAAAAATACATTTTATTTTATCTCTCTTGAAACAACTATTGAAGAGCTTTTTTTCCATCAAATAAGAAGCGAAAAGTAAAAGCCAATTCATCGGGTTGAAATTTTTTCGCAATCTAAACGAGGCCTAGTACACATGCATGCAGCAAAATGCTGGTTTTCAGGTTTGTGTTGTGGTGTTGCCTTTGCCCCGGATGCTGCCGAACTGCATTTCGAGTACCAGTGTAGACCGTTGGTTTGTGTTGCGGAAGCTGCATTTCGATTACAACTCTGATGCATACTGGCTCTGTCCGTAAAAGAATACAAGTATAGATTGAATGTCACTTTTGTGTGCTTCACGTTTTATCTAAGTTATAGTAAATAATATTTATATTTATGGCACCAAATTAATTTATTATGAAAAATACATTTTGTAATTAATCTAATAATATTTATTTTATATTATAAATATTTATTCTTTTTTTATCTATAATTAGTCAAATGTGATATACTAAAACATGATATTGTTCCAGAATTATGTTCTTTTGAGGACGGAGGGAGTACCTTAAGAATCAAACTTTATAATCTTTAAAATTTAAAATTAATGATTTCATCAACAACTTTTATCTACGGAGTATTATAATACAAACTTAATACTATTAGTTTTTCAATAAGCTTATATTAATAAATAATACTATAATATAAAATAAATGAATAATTAAAATATAATTAGAAAACTACGTTATGTTAAACTACGTCTTATATAATATAAAATGAAACGGGGAACATCCTAGCTTGTAATAGTTTTAGCCGTCACCCATGTTGACCCTTTAGCTCAATCATGTTCCGAGCCGAAGTGACATCTCTTTTTTTACGAGAAAAAGTGAGGCATTTTATTACTCAACAATGTAATTATAGTCCCGAGCTAATATCCTCGATACAAGTCGGCATTAAGAACCGCCAAATGGCCGAGTATATCATGAGTGACACGCACTCCCTTTGTCTCAAATAGTTATCATTTTAAATACAAATCTGGACAAATATTTGTCTAGATTCATGGCTAAAGTCTTAGTTATTTTAAGACAGAAGGAGTACGTTATGACATATTTAAGATGCATTGTACATATGTTCTTGCATGCAACCAATCACACAAATACTAGTATTTGCACATGTAATTCCCTAGCTAAGTCACACGTAATACAATAACTTTGCATCATAGATCATACGAAGTGGTTTTTATTTTTATTTTATTTTTGCAAAAAGGAATAAAGTGTTTTTTAATTACGTTCTATAAAGAACATAACAAAGTCAGCAATATAATAAAATTTCTATTTGATAAATATCACATTTTATCTTTTTTTTTCTAACTTGCAGACATTGGGACTTGGTAACAACCGAGAAAAGATTGGATGTACATGTTAAAAGAGAACTTTTAGAAAATCCAAATTCTAAGATGATGGATATCTAAGAATGGAATTCATACTTACAAGCATAATGAGTATCTAAGATGATGAATAACACTATTGTTTAGTTTCTGTGTCTTAGGAGTTTTACCAAGCAAACCTCAGAGATCCTTTCGGCTACGAAGCAAAGGGGTATTTTGTGTTACAAGGTCAAGAACGATGGAAGTAGGACATTTTAAAACCAAGAGTGGTGTAATTAATAATACAATTTGTGTCCGAATTTTTGGATTTTTGAAGTTGTATAAAGATCTTGGGATTTTCTAAAGTCAGAGACCCCAATGGTGGCAGATCCAGAGGTGACCCAGCCTGCATCAGGGGCCCACCGGTCAGCGAGACAAAATCCTGAGACGCCTAAAACCCCATGGCGCCGCCGCCCCGTGTTCTCCATTGATGGCGGCCACCTCCACCTCCCCCCATTCAGCCGGCGGCGGCGGCACCATCGGCGACGACCTCCACGGCTTCCTCCGCTACGGCCTCCGCACTCACTCCTCCGTTCTCTGCGCACACGCCTTCCTCCTCCGCCGCGGCCTCCTCCTCGGCCACGCCGTCCCCGCCGGCCTCCTCCTCACCGCCTCCGCCTGCTCCGCCGCCTCGCCGCCCGCCCACATCCTCCGCCTCCTCCTCCACCACCTACCTCCTCCCCTGCCGGTCTTCTCCCTCGACGCTGCACTCCGCGCCGTAGGTCCCTCGCATCCCCTTCTCCGCCCTCCTCTCCCTCTTCGCGGCCCTCCTCCGCTCCCACCAACCGCTCTTCCCCGACCACTTCTCCTTCCCTCCTCTCCTCTCCGCTGCCGCCTCCGCCGCCTCCCCGCGGCTCCACCTCCGCTCCGCGCTCGCCCTCCACGGGCAGGTCCTCCGCCGCGGCCTCCTCTTCTCCCCGCCGCCCCACGCCGCCAACGCCCTCCTCCACTTCTATGCCACTGCCGGCGGCCTCTCGTCCGCCCACTACCTGTTCGACGAAATGCCATTCAGGGACATCGTGTCCTGCAACACCCTGATGACGACCTTAGCTAGCACACCAGGTGGCATTCATGCCGCACGCCAGCTGTTCGAGGGAATGCACCTGAGAAGTGCAGTGTCATGGAACATCATGATTAATGGGTATGTAAAGGCGAAGCGGCCTGAACAGGCACTGGAGGTGGTCCGGTGGATGGCAGAGGCAGGAGTGAGGGCGACGGCAACAGCCATGGTCGGGGCAGCCACGGCGTGTGCTAGGCTGGGGAGGCTAGGGGCTGGGAGGGAGGTGCACTGTGTGTTCCTGCGCCGTTTTGAGGATGATAACCTGTTGGTTTGGACTGCATTGATTGATATGTATGGCAAGTGTCGGAGGTCTGGAGTTGCAAGGAAGTTGTTTGATCGGCTCAGAATGAGGAACCTGGTATGCTGGAACGCGATGATCATAGGGCACTGTGTGTATGGTGAACCCGGTGATGGGATCAAACTGTTCCAGCATATGATCACACTGGGTGGGTTCAGATTTCCAAGATTAGTTCTTCAGAAAGCAACATATTGCTACATTTGCATTTTTGAACTTTATATATGCATCTAACTCCTGGCTGCCTTTTCAGGGAATGTGCAGCCAGATGGAGTCACTTTCATTGGTGTTCTCTGCGCCTGTGCCCGTTTAGGCCTCTTGGAGGACGGAAGGGCATATTTTGAGCAGATGAGCACCATGTACAACCTCAAGCCGACATTTGCGCACCACTGGTGCATGGCCAATCTGTATGGGAGTGTTGGGCTTCTGGAAGAAGCCGAGGGCCTCTTACAGAGTATACCAGAGGATCTGAAGGCACGGGCATTGGGTGGTTTGCTTGGGCTCTGTCGGTTCCGAAGGGATTGGAGACTTGGGGAACGGATAGCTCTCAGGTTGATTGAGCTTGAACCAAGCAACAATGCTCACTATGCACTGCTTTGCAATGTGTACGCTGCTGCAGGGAGATGGGAAGAAGTTCACAGGGTGAAGGCTATCATGAAAGAGAGAGATGAGAGGTTCAGTCCTGGACATCGTCTGGTTAACTTAAATGAGATTGTTGATGAATTCAAAATTAGGGAGAGGCAACCTGAGAATCAGGAGATATATGCCATCATGGACGACTTGGCGTCAAGGCTGAAGCTTGATTGCAAAGAAAAGGAGCAAAGTGATTTGGGAATAAAATAACTCAAATACACACCCGGGGATTGTTTTGGAGCTGCACAGGTTTCGAACGGGCAGCTTCAGGAGGTTAAGATAGGCTGGGTCTGAAGTAGTGCATCTTCAGATGTGTCATTTGTGCAGAACCACTCATTGATTATGTAGTGACAGAAATGCTTGGCATCAATAGTCGGTCGTTGCAAAAAGTGACAATTACGGTAGGGTTGAGATGGACAGGAAGAACGAAGAAGTAACAATCCTTGGGAAGCAAAGATAACCTTTCTGTTGTTGCCCTCTAATATTAACAGTGGACATTCTCCAACAAGAACACAAGTATTTTCTGTTAAAGTTTTGGTCAAATGATATTTCAGTGCTTTACATAAATGTGCGTCCGTGCCTTGCATTGTCTTGTGCTTGGGGATCTGGCTTTGAGAATAAGATTGCATATTTGCGCGGAGGTAATACTGTCGGTTTTGACAGTAGCTAAGTTACCCTGGTATATGTTTTCAGGTATTCAGCCTGTCAGGTAAAAGTATTGATGCAGACCATAGGTTAACACTTGATGTAGACAAGTTGACCACTGACCTCGCTGGCTTTGTTACTGGAATGGTAAAACCGCTTGTTGACCTTTTTTGGTGACTTATCCATTAATCTTCTTCCTCACAATGTGACGTGGGATGTGACTGTGTGAGTGTGTTATATGCTTTGGAGCACAAGGGAGACACAAGTTTGACCTCAACTCAAGGTTACTAATCTTCAGAACTCTTCTCATTTTTCATCTATAAGCATCCTGAAGAAAATTCCAGAGAATGCTGGGCTGGTGTATCTTCTAGAAAGAGAATGGTGGGATTCTACAGCAAACCGGGAACATGTTCTGTCGTTAGGAGAGCAAAGGAGGCTTGTGATGGTCAGTATTTACTGGCAGGCCTCCATTATTTTTCTCTTTTTATTTACTATATGCTCTTAAATATTTGAAAGTCACTGTCTTGTTTTTGTCAGGCTCATTGTTTTTTCATCATCTTAACTCCTAAGTTTGGTACCCTCGTCGAGTGCATCAAGTATGTATTCTATCACAATGCTCTTTTGACTTTTCCATTTTCCTTTCTCTTTGCCTATCAACTGTTGTGGGTCCTAAAATTTGTACTTGATTGCAGTGCCACTACCGTTGATGTTCAAGAACATATGTACAGGCTTGCAACTAACATGGGCACACCTGTGGTCACTTCCTCACAAGTAATTGTTTGGACAATCCCTGCGATGGCATAAAAGTTATGATGTTTGTGGATGGTTGTTTCTTGAAAAACAAATGAAAACCAAAAGGATGCCGACCGTTCTTTGTCCACACCTTTGCATTCTGTAATGAATTCATCGTGTTGAAACATTTGTATCTCGGGCACACCAGTTCCCTCCATTTTTTTACATGTCATATTAACTTTGTCCTAAGTTAAACATTTGTATCTTTAATTATGATATATATATTTTTTTAAAAATATATAGGTTCAAGGCATAAGATTTATGTATCTAGAAGAAATACTTTTATAATATATAATTCATATGTTGTGAGCTGTAAGAGTTTTTCGAAATAGATGGTCAAATAGTAATGTTTGACTTGGGATAAAGCTAATGTGACATGTAAAAATGAATGGAGGGGGTATACGACAAGCAAGACATTAAATAACATAGATGTTGCTATCGGTGCGAAAAGTGACCAACAAATAAATATTTGTAGTTTTGCCGTACGTTGTGATCGGATGTGGTCTAACACTCAATGACACAAGATTTATACTGATTCAGGCAACGTGCCCTACGTCCAGTTTCAGTCGGTCGATGACTTTATTCCTGAGCCCTGGTGCTCAAAGTTTGCTGTGGGGTTACAAACGAATAGGAATGAGAAGGGGGTGTTAGAGGCCCGGTCGGACTCTGAACCGAGTGGACCGAGAGTGACGAGGACTCTAACGTATGCTAAGTATTAGAGCGTATGCTCTGTGTCTCTAAAGCTTGTTGAGCTGTTGTGTTCTCGAGTCGTCGAGAGAATCTTCGAGAGAGAGAGAGAGAGAGCCAGCCTCGTTTTTTCAGGAGAGAACACATCCCCTTTTATAGTTGAAATGGATGACCTTACAAGTCAGAGAGAAAGAGAGAAATGTATACGTGTGCTGCCTAGTCTTGCTGCTCACGCCATCGGGTACGGGATGGCTGCCAGCGCCCACAATACTGTTTATGCCCAGACGCCGCGTCTCGGCGTGCTCTCTACCGTGTTCGCTTGCACGGGCAAACGCCGGCGCCCTACAATTCGCTTGTGGTCTGACGCGTCTGGAAGGTTGTATAGTGTCCGTCTGTCATGACCTGGAGGCACCGTCTTGCAGGTGCGCAGGGTATGGCAGGGTACGGTCCTCGATATTGCGGTTGACTTGAGCGTCTTATCTTATCTGCTCTGCCTGCTCCCCAGGCCCACAACGAGTGGGCATCCCCGGTCGATCGTTCCCAGTCGTCCTCGATCGTGTCGGCCGGGAAAGAGCAGCGAGCAGAGGTCCGGCATATCCTTGGTCGCAGAAAGGGGTCGGGCGAGGCGAGCCCGCGACCCAGAGGTCGGGCGAGTGCGGGGCCTGCCCTCAGAGGTCGGAGGTGCTGGTCGGGGACCGGATCGTGGTCTTGGCCTGTTATTGTGTATCTGGGTCGGCCCAGGCGTGTGCTGTCGTTGCGCCGCCTGCTGGGCCGAGTTTTGTAGGGAAACGGACCCATTAGGGACCCCGGGTTTATGAACCCGACAGGAGCCCCTGAGCCCCTTTGGGACTTCTGTGAAGTTGTGAAGGGATGTTGTTGGAACTTCGGTGTTTTCCCCTTGGTTTGTTGTACCGCGTAGGGTAACCGAGTAGGATTTAGGCACCCAGCCTCTATGTGGAGGACTAGCAAAGGGGATATGGGCGCCTAGCCCCTGAGGAGGAGACTCGCTAGTAATCCATTTTTCACCGGGTGCGCGCGAGCGCATCTGGTGGGTGTAGCCCTTGGGCCTGCGGCCGACTGGGGAGTCGGTCGGAGGCAGAGCACCTTGGTACTCTTTTTTGGGGCTATGGACTCTTGTGTCTCTTCCGAACAGGGTGTTCGCCCGTGTCCGTTTCGACCGCAACCTGTGCGATCGGCTAGACTCCCGAGTCAGGGTCGGGTGGCCCGAGCCCCTGAGCCCCGTTGGGCTCAGTAGGGGTCGGTTGAGTTTCGTGCGTTACCCCGTCCGTGGTTTCCGTAACTGGAGGGGTTGAGCTAACGTCGCTTGCCTCGATGGCTCGAGTGACGCGCTCGGTGAGCTCACTAACGGGTATGTCCGAGTGGAATCTAGGTCCGTCGTTCGTAACGGGGTCGGCATAGCCCTCGTGTGGCATTCCACTACTCCTTAACCCGCCTCCTAACAGATGTCTGAGCCGTTCCGGAGGCCGACTCAGGTGGCCCGCTGGCCTCCCCTCGATGGAGATTCTATGGGCATGGCTCGAGGTCAGGATCAAACGAGAAGGTCGAGATGACCCTGTCCACTTCTGAGCGGATCGGGCAAAGGCTGCTGGGGCTCATCTGTGTTTTCTTCCCTGGCTCTGTTTGATGCGAGGTAGCCTCGAGCCCTTCGCGGGCTAGCCTTCGAACCCCGATCGGTCACCGCTCATATCGAATGTGACGACTACCACTTCATGACGCGACGCGAAGCGTTGTGATGCAATAATTGCATATGCAATGCTTGGATGTATGGGATGAATATATGGATGAATGTATGAATGCATGCATGAGAATGGATGAATGTATGAATGCATGCATGAGAATGGATGAATGAATGATCAAGCACTGGAAAAGTAGAACGGGGGTTGGTAAAGTTACCTCGATGGCTTGAGAGACGGGTTCGGGGAGCTCCTATCGGATATGTCCGAGTGGAATCCGGGTCCGTCGTTCATGACGGAGGCGGCATAACCCGCATGGGGCATCCCACTGCTCCTTTCCTGTCGCTCGGCAGCCACTCGAGCCATCCAATCGACTCGGGTGACTAGTTGGCCTCTCCTCGATGGAGATTCTATCGGTGGGCCCCTCCAAACCCTACATGGGAAGGTGGAGGGTCGTTTGCATGTGGTTGCGCCTCGTTCCCCATTCTCGGGTTGTGGTAGTGGTGGGCCCTGCCCAAGCCACGTTCCGATTAGCCAGGCGACGTTTCGTCGGGCAGGCCATGTCCCGTCGGCCAGGGCCACGAACCCAAGGGGTCGGGTGTAACACCTCTGGTGTTATGATCTCGCTAAGCACTGAGATTATGGCCTAAGAGGTAGATCTATAAATATAGTGAGTTAGTTTACTAAATGCGCTAAGAAAAACCTAACAAGAAAATAGGAAAAGTAGTTTTAATTGTTTGGCACGAAAAGCAATTTCTATAAACAAGAATAAAACATAACTTGTATTGAGTACTTAAATAAAAATTGAAGTACAAGTTTAGTAGATGGAAATGCAACATTAACTTTTGAAAAATAGATGTTGTTAACTAGTGTTGTGGGAGCTCTAAAAATCTAACTTGACGTTAAGATAAGCTCTTTTCGTTAAATCGACAAACCCTTGAATTTATGTTTAAAGTACCATTTTGACGAATTATATTGAGCACAATAGTTAAAAATGCTTAAATATTTTGTTCCTATGGGTTAGTATGAAATATGGACTTCTGCGTGATATACTTATTGGGTAAAATTAAAGGGGTTTAGGCCATTTAAAAATTATAACAAAAGTGCCACTGCTCATTGCGCGCGTTCACAGCCGCTCGTCTCACCTACCTCGTCGGCCCCGCTCTCGTCCTTTCTGCACTGTTGCACCCCTCCCGTCCTGTCCTACGATGCATTAAGGAGGGCATCGAGCTGTTGTTGCCACGCACTGTCCCCATCTCTCACTCGCTCTTTCTCTCTCGGTCTGTCCCTCGCTCTGACCACCGCCATGGCCACCACCAGCTAGGGCTCTTGCCGTCGTTGCGCTCCCAGTCGTCCTTGCCCGCTCTGCTTACGTTCGTCGTGGACGTGGGCGTGAGCCCGAGCTCGGCCACCGCCGTTCTCGCCGTTCCACCCCTCCACGTGCTCGATAGCATGCACCGTCACCTTCGCCTTGCTCCTCTCCATACCCCTCGTGTGCACGCCGAAGTCCGCGCCGCCTGGAACCACCGTTTCCTCGCTGCCGCCGGGCTGTCACCGCTATGGTTGCCCACGCGCGTGGTCGGATGGCCTCGGGTCATCTTCGATCGAAGCCGAGCACAGCCTCGGAGTCGTGTTGTGGCAGAACCGCCCTAAATAGCATACTTACGGAGGCGCTCGTCTTCCTCCAGACACTAAGCACCCCGAAAATAAGCTACAGCGAGCGGTGTCCGTCGGGCACACCCCAAGGGAGAACCCGAAAGATCCACATTTTCCCAAGAATCCAATAATGAGAACGAGTTACAATACAAGTCCATTTCATACAATAGAGTTTCTTAAAAAGTACATTATTATAATACTAAATACTAGAGTGCGGAATGATAACAGCAGAATTTAAAAATAATAACTAGCGGTAAGGGGCGAGGATTCCGTCTGAGCCCACTAGAAGGATCCTCCACACAAAGGTACTCTTCAAGCATCACCTGCAACAGGGATAAATAAACTCTGAGTACACAATGTACTCGCAAGACTTATCCGACTAGTGGAAATAATTTCCCGACTCCAAGGAATATGATAGGCTTTATGGCTTGCTAGTTTTCTTTAGGAGAAAGCAATACTAATAGTGAGTCCTTATTTATGTATTATTATTATCAGCCGTATTAAGTTATCGTCTAGCCAGTCTATATAAGCACATGTTCTACTTTCAAGCAAGAGTTGAGCAATCAGTTCTATTTTTTCTCCTTTTCCACTTTTAGTTTTACTATGGTGCTAAACCGCAGACAAGCCGTACCGGATTTCTCGACGATTTGCGAATCAATGTGCTCAGCTGGGTGCCCCGAAAACACACGCCCTGCTTGTACCCCAGGCACAAGCAGGGCTAACCCATCACTCTCCTATCCTGGGTGTCTAGGTCCCCGTCCAAACTTGGACTCCAAGCCCCCACTCCTGAGTCCCGGACTCAGTGTGGTGCAAGGACCTCCACCATCCCCGCCTCCAATCAGTCGGTCCGGAAAGAGCCGGATCCACGATAAGAGAGCAACAAGTCTTTCCTGCGCCCATACCCAAGTATGCGCTCGGGACAATAAATCTGTGACTTGCCTAGAGCCATATGCAACGACCGGTCCTTAATTGACACGGATAGGGGAAAAAATGTAACCAAGTCATGCCCTGTTGGCCGTAGGACACAACCCCTTACACCCACCAGTGCCCAATCCATATCCCTACCCGGTCACCATTTTCCTTTCCACCATTTTATCATGAGTGATCATATTTTATTACCTATTTACGAGTAACGTCAGGTTACTCACGCTACCGATATCCTGAGCATAGCAGCTACTCGACCTGTACTAGTAGGACTCATGAGTAGGTATGTTTATGCAGGTAGTTTCCATAAAATGCCTGTAACTTACATGCACATCACACATATATATTCAGTGATCATAAAAATATGGGTTATGCTCCGGGGCTTGCCTTGGGCAGGCCCTGGGTCAGCAGGGTCAGCACCAACAAGCTCCTGGGCTCCCTCCTGCACGAGGATCTCCTCCTCGTACTCCTCGATCACCTCGTCGTACTTCGGCTCACCGACGGGCACAAAGTCCACCAGTTTGTGATCTACATGAAATGATGATGCAATGTTTAATAGTATGACACAGCAACTCTTAACCTAAAAGTACATATATTAAACTACTAAGTGAGGTCTACCCACTAAAGGCTAAGCTACGTACCGTCGCCACTAACAAGTATGAAACATGACGCACATCCTTATAGCAACTATAGGTATTCTTACTCCTAATACCGATTTAATTTAAATACGATAAAACAAGAGTAATAGCTATTTTATTTAACAACCCATTCTAAGGCTACAAAATTTACAGCAAGTACATAACAACCTAGTGGACCTACTATAAATTTTTTGTGGCTATATCCATCACCAATTATCCAAAAATATTCCTACAAGTATTAACCTACCTAATATAAGCTCTCTAGTTTTGAATTTATGACCCAATACTTATCATAGTTAACTGCAATGCAACTGTACTATCAAGTAGATGGTATTTTTGTGAATCTAACAAAATTAGTCTCACTATTTTGGGACAACTACGCAATTTACTACGATTTATCGAAGTTCGACTCATAACTAAAATAAATAAGCATTTCTATTCTTCTGGAAATTAAGAAACCGAATTCTACACTCTCATTTAACTCACATGCGGCTCGGCCAAGAACGGCGCTGACGCTGCAAGCCCAAAGGCAGGTAACATCCACTACTGCACACAAGGCCCACCGCCAACGGCCATGATGGAAGAGAGACTCGTGCGTGATGGCATCATGCAAAAACATCCCCGAACTACTTGGCATTTACAGCGAGACCTAAGGCACTATTTCACTAGTCTACGTTTTTACAGATACGACCTCCCCTCCTTCTTTACCGCGGCGATGTCCCCCGGCACCTGTGTGCGCATAGGCGCGACGGCGCGGGCACCGGGCGGCCACGCCGGCGTCATCCGAGCCTCTAAGGCCTAGCTAAGGGGCCGATGATTACCTCCACGACAACACGCAGTGTCTGGAAGCGATACGGTGAACAAGGGCGTCGTCCCAGGCTCCCTCCCCGGCGGTGATCCCTGACCTGCGATGGCGGTATGTTCCCGTGAGACATAGCGAAAGCGAAGCAAACCAAATAGCTAGCGAGCTCAAGGAACTACCCACGGAGACCCTTGAGGTGATGGTCTGGCCGGAGAAAGCCCGAGGTGAGTTGGTCGCGTGCGCACCGACGATGCGACGGCGCCTAGTGATGGCACGGCCGCGTCGGTGATGGCTGGCCTGCTGTAAAGCTACGGTTGATGTGCGCGGGGTGCTCGGGAGGGTACGACTAGGCTGATGGTGCACTGAATCGCTACTAGGTGCTCGGAATGGCTGACTTGCCGACGGTACGTGTCCGTCCGGTCAAAGCAGGGCAGGGCATGGCACGGCAGAGCTTAGTCGGCATCCCGGACGCAGTGCGTCGGCCGCTGTGCTGTGACCCACGCGCCAACGAGTGGCAGCAGGCGGACAAGGCAGCCGCGCCAAGACCCTGCACATGTGTGCCTTCACGGTGGCAGTGAGGATGCGGCCGACGCCTCGGCGCGCGCGCTGGGCAAGCCAGCAGCAGCGCCAAGCCGAGCAGCGGCGGTGGCCACGGTCAGCGCGCGGTGGCAAACGGTCAGTGTGCGGTGGCAGGCGGCCTTGGCACGTAGTGCAAGGGCCCTGCGCGTGCACAGGCGCGGCAGTGGGACGCGACCGGTGCGGCAGTGCGCGCTGGCAGGCCAGCAGCGGCGCCAGGCCAAGTGGTGACCACGCCCAGAGCTAACCCAGGTGCCGTGCACGCTTTTTAAAGCAATTAGAAAACTTGTACCCTATGCTCCAAACGCCAAACTAGTTGTTCGATGCGCAAGAGGGCACATCAAGCTATCAACCAAAATCATGACATCGCGCTACTTCCTAAGCCGATCGCTCTACACAAATTGCCAGAAACGGCTTTGTCGACACCTTTTAAAACTTACGCGGAATGACGTCGATTCGAACGATTTCGCGTCAAATCCCAAATCCGACCTACTGGATGTACTAGCTAGCTATCCTCTCGACCGCACATGTTTTATCGCCGTTCGCAAAACGTTCTATAGCATTTTTGTTTCGACAAAAATTCGATTAGAATACTAAACAATGTTATGTGACACGAAACGTAACATTCGTTTCTTGTTTCGTATAAATGTTTCAAGTGCCGAGCATTGATTTATAATTCATGTTATACACATATGCACATAAATATGATGCTCATGCGATGTTTTAACAAAACAGTACAATGTAACACCGAGGGTGTTACACGTGTGAGTCTGGTGGTGCTCCGGCGCTCCTTCCCAGCTTGCACCATCGCCGGCCACGCCCGGCCGAGCTGTTGCCACCCACGCGTGCGGTCGAGACCGCTGATGCCCCCACGCATCGCCCCGTGCGTGGTAGGGCTTTTCTTTTATGTGGTAAAAGTGCTCCTAAACCAGGTAAATAGAGAAAGGTATATAAATAATTAGTTGGGGTTAAGCACTAGACTTTCTAGCATGTTTAGGATGTGTACTAGCAGTTTCTAAAATAATAGGACAAAGTGTTTCTATAAAATATGAAGTTTTAGGTTTATCTTATTTCGCATGCTTTATCACAATTAACTTTTCTTTTTTATTGTAATAAATAAAATATAACACTTAAGCACCTAATATTTTTACAATGGCCATATTTTGTCATTAGGTGTCACTCATAAAAATCTCAGCTCTAAACTAAATGGTTTTGACATCACCTAGAAGTATATATGTGTTTTGTTATATATGTGATTAATGAAAGAATAATAATAAATAAATATTTTCTGGGAACGAGCCTTACTTGACGACGTGGATACGTAGACTAGCACGTTAGAGCTATCTCGTTAGCTTCTAAGGTGTAATCGAATTTCTAAAAGTTTCGGTTGTCATTGATTATTTACATCTATGCGTTGCATCCACATATATCATAATAGGAACAACGATGGATCGTGGAGACAACCGGAGTAGCAGAAAAGATGGTGCCTTTGTGATCGTGTCGCCACGATGGAATGCTAACTTTTGGTTATATCTTACCCAGGCAAGCCCCGGTGCATAACTCCTACTTTTCTACACTTTATATTATGTTTGTGCATTAAGTTTTAAGGAGTTGAATGAAAACCACTTGCATATATATATATATATATATATATCCTTATCCTTATCATATGAGTCTTACTAGTATGACAGAATCATGTAGATTGCTATGCTACAGGACTCTGGTAGAAGTCGAGTGATTGCCTGTCACTCGTGAGAGATAGAAAAGATATTATTATTGCTATTATATTATTATCACCTAGAAAATATATATAAATGATAATTGGAGATCGTGCGGAATGGTACTTTGGATCTGAACTTGGTTTGGCATTCGAGCAAGGCTCGGATTGCACTTGTTCCGCCTGTGTCGATTAAGGACCGGCCATTGCATTGGGTTCTAGGCAGGTCATAAACTTATTATCCTCAGCACATACTAATTTATGGGAACAGGGAAGGCTCGCTGCTCTCTTATCATGGGTTTTGGCTCTTTTCGGACCGACTGATTGGAGGCGGGGATGGTGGAGATCTAAGCACCACACTGAGTTTGGGACTCAGGTGTGGGGGCTTGGAGTCCATGTTTGGACGGGAACCTGGACCCCTTGACAGGAGAGTTGTGGGTTGGTCCTGCTTGTGCCTGGGGTACAAGCAGAGCATGTGTTTTAGGGTACCCAGCTGGGCACATTGATTCACGAATCACTAGGCAATCCGGTATGGCTTGTCTACAGTCTAGCATCGTAGTAAGAACTAGAAGATAAAAGATGGTAAAATGATTCTGATTGCTTACCACCTGCTTGAAAGTAGCATAGGTGCTTACATAGAATGGTTAGTTAATGAACTAATGCTGACTGCTAATAAAATTGAATATAAGGACGCACATTTAGTAATGCTCCTGCAGATGTAATAAACCCACAAGCCAGATAGCCTTGCATACCCTTGGAGTAATTTCTTTCCTCCTGATGGGTAAGTCTTGCGGAGTACAATTGAGTACTTAGAGTTTGTTCTACCCTGTTGTAGGTGACAGGAATATGTGGAGCTGACACTTGTGTGTGGAAATCTCCTGGTGGGCTCAGCGAGGATTTCCTTAACGTTGCGAACATAACGTTTATTTGAAACTTGCACCCAAAATGTTTTACAATGGAAAATTTATAACCTGTTATGATGTATATAACATATCATCATGTTAATGTTTAGCTTATCGTTAAATGATTTTATTTCCGCTGAAACTCTGATAGCATGGTTATATTCCGCTATTATAAACAATAAATATTATACTCTGATGTTGCATGGAAAGTGATGTAAGAAATGACTTAAGAATTGTGTAAGATTTATTCTCTCATTTGTGATCCTGATAGAAAAATGTGGATTTTTGGGTTCTTCCTTTGGGTGTGCTCGACGGAACTGCGTAATTTAGTGTCCTTCCTTGAATACTTAGTGTCTAATGGATGACAAGTACTCTTAGGAGGCATTAGATTAGGTGGTTCTGCCACATCGGGCGAGCTAGAGCATGAACCCAAGAGGTCGAGCGAGGCAGAGCCCGCGACCTAGAGGTCAGGCGAGGCAGAGCCGGTGACCCAGAGGTCGGGCGAGACAGAGCAAGTCACCACGTAGTGGGTGATGGAGGCTCATCGTTTGACCATGGCTATAGATGTGCGCCGGGAAGACGTCGTCTAGCTATTCGATGTTCCATGTGTTGGTGAGAACGTTGCCGTTGTCGTCCTTCAGTCAGTAGGCGCCCGGTCAGATCACCTTGGCCACCGCGTATGGTCCTTCTCATGGTGGAGAGAGTTTATGTTTGTCCTTAGTGGACTGGGTCCTCCTGAGTACGAGATCACCAACCTCGAGGATCCTCCCCTTGATTTTTCTTTCATGGTACCAGCGGAGAGTTTGCTGGTAACGAGTGGAGCGGATGACGGTCATCTCATGAGCCTCCTCGAGCAGGTCGACCATGTCCTGCTGAGCCTCCTCGACTTAGTCTCGGTCGAAGGCCTTTACTCTTGGGGCGCCGTGATCGAGGTCGGATGGCAACACTGCTTTGGCTCCGTATGCTAGTAAGAATGGGGTGAACCTCGTGGATCGGTTTGGGGTCGTTCTCAGGCTCTAGAGGATCACTGGGACCTTTGCAACCCATCGCCCGACATACTTTTTGAGTCGGTCGAAGATGCGGGGCTTGAGTCCTTGGAGGACCATGCCATTAGCCCGCTTGACCTGACCGTTAGTGTGCGGGTGTCCGATCGAGGCCTAATTGATCCTGATGCCGTATCCATCACAGAAGTCCAGGAACTTCTTCCCGGTGAAGTTTGTTCTGTGGTCGGTGATGATACAGTTAGGGACACCAAACCGATAGATGATGTCAAGGAAGAACTTGACCGCCTCTTTTGAGCGGATATTGGTGATGAGCTTTGCCTCTATCCACTTGGTAAACTTGTCCACTACTATGAGTAGGTGTGTGAAGCCACCTAGGGCCTTTTTGAGGGGTCCAACCATGTCGAGGCCCCAGACCGCGAATGGCTAGGTGATGGGGATGGTCTGAAGCTCCTGCGCCGGCAGGTGAGTTTGCCGAGCATAGAACTGGCATCCTTCACACCAGCGAACAACCTCCTCTGCGTCTCGGAGTGTAGTGTGCCAGTAGAAACCTTGGTGAAAGGCTTTCCTGACCAGCGACCTCGGGGCTACGTGATGTCCGCATATTATAGCGTGAACCTTGAGGAGGAGCTATTTCCCTGGTCGGTCAGGATGCACTTCATGAGTACTCCCGATGGACTCCGTTTGTAAAGCTCATCACCGATGGAGACGAACGTCTTGGCACATTGAGCGATTCATCGTGCTTCAGTCCTTTCTGGTGGGAGAACCTCCTCGAGGAGGTAGGCGAGCAGTGGTGCTCTCTAGTCGGTCGTATCGAGTGCCATCATGGCTATGTCGTCGGGGGACGTTGCCATGGAGGCGCTAAGGTCAGAGTCCCCGAGCACTTGGTCGGGGTCGGGGTACGTCGGGGGGTCGGAGCCCCCGAGTGCTTGATTGGTGTTGGAGTGCGTCTGGGTCGGATACTCCAGAACGCGGGCATACGGCTCATGGAGATCATTGATGAAGACCCTATATGGAGACGAAACCCGCCTGGCTGCCAATTTCGTGAGGAAGTCGGCGACATCATTGTCCTTTTGGGGGACATGATGCAGTTCGATCCCTCAGAACTTATCCTCGAGCTTGCGCACCTCCTGATAGTATGCTGCCATGAGAGGGCTCTTGTAGGAGGACAAGTTCATGACTTGGTTGACGACCAACTCTGAGTCGCTGTGGACATACAGCCACGTGGCATCGAGCTTGACGGCGATGCACAGTCCATTGATGAGGGTTTCATACTCTGTGGCAGTGTTTGAGGCTGAAAAATAGAGATGGATCTCATAGCAGAGCCTGCTCCCATCTGGGGAGATCAGAACCACTCTAGCCCTCGAGCCGGGTGCCATGACCGACCCGTCAAAGTACATCATCCAGTACTCGTGGGTGACGTCCAGGGTCAGGAGCTGGACTTTCGTCCATTCGGCGATGAATTCGGTGAGAACTTGAGACTTAATAGCAGTGCAGGGGATATACCTGATGTCGTGGCCCATGAGCTCGAGAGCCCATTTGGAGATTCATCCTACAACATCGTGGTTGCAAACGATGTCTCCTAGCAGGTACAAAGTGATGACGATGACTTCATGATCGGTGAAGTAGTGCAGGAGCTTCCGGGTTGCCATCAAAACAGCGTATAGAAGCTTCCAGACCTGGGGGTAGCGAGCCTTGGCATCGGCGAGTACCTCACCAACAAAGTACACCGGTTGTTGGACCTTTAGGGGGAGTCCTAGCTCCTCCCTTTCGACGATGAGGGCAGCTCACACAATGTGGTTGCATGCCACGATGTAGAGGAGGAGGGATTCTCCCCGTTCGGGAGCGACAAGGATTGGGGCCGACGTCAGTGCTGCTTTGAGGCTTTCCAAAGCCTGCTGTGCCTCCTCTGTCTAGACAAATACATCTGTCTTCTTGGAAAGTTTGTAGAGAGGCATCCCCCGTTCGCCTAGTTGGGAGATGAACCGGCTCAGGGCGGCCAAACAGCCGGTGAGCCTCTGTATGCCCTTAACATTGCATATAGGGCCCATGTTGGAGATGGCCATGATTTTTTCGGGGTTGGCTTTGATGCCACTCTTGGACACGATGTATCCTAGCAGCTTCCCCTTCGAAACCCCGAAAACACATTTTTTGGGATTCAATTTAACGCTAAACCTTCGGAGGTTCACGAATGTGGCGGCCAAGTTTGCGATCAGGTTGCTAGCTTGAGCCGTTTTTACCACTATGTCATCAACATAGACGGTGATTGTTGGTTTTGGATGCTCGACTTGGTCAGGTTGGTTGGGCGGGTCGATTTGGTCGGTGAAGCATCGCTACATGCACCGTTGATAGGTGGCACCAGCGTTCTTTAGACCAAAAGGCATGGTTACGTAACAGTACGAATCATACGGGGTGATGAAAGAAGTCACGACCTGATTGGACTATTTCATCATGATCTAGTGGTAGCCTGAATAGGCATCCAGAAAAGAGAGGATTTCACATCCTGAGGTGGAGTCGATTATCTGGTCTATGCGTGGCAAAGGAAAATGGTCCTTTGGACATGCCTTGTTGAGGCTAGTATAATCAACACATTCTCCATTTCCCATTCTTCTTTTTCACAAGAACAAGATTAGCTAGCCAGTCGGAGTGGTATACCTCTTTGATGAATCTGGCTGCCAGAAGTTTGGCGATCTCCTCGCTTATGGCCCTGTGCCTCTCATCGTCAAAGCGATGTAGGCATTGCTTAGCAGGCTTTGAGCTCGGGACGACGCGTAGTGCGTGCTCGGCGACCTCCCTCGGTATGTTCGGCATGTCGGAAGGCTTCCATGCGAAGACATCGTGATTTGCGCATAGGAAGTCGGTGAGCTCACTTTCCTATTTGGCCGGGAGCTTGGTCCCAACCCAAACTATCTTGGTCGGGTCGGTGGGGTCGATCCTTAGCGCCTTGGTTTCCTCGGTCGGATGGAAGGCACTTGAGGAGGTCGGCTCATTGCAGTTGGGGACTGTTGGAGTCGTCGAATTCCCGAGCTTTGGGAGCTCGGTGGAGTTGATGATGATTGTGCCAAGCTTGTAATGCTCGTGATCGGACGTGTAGGCGTGCGAAAAGGTGCTACCCACGATGATGACGCCGTTTGGTCCCAGCATCTTCCGCTTGAGGTAGGTGTAGTTGGGGATCGCCATGAACTTGGCGTAGCATGGCCGCCCCAAGATGGCGTGGCAGGACCCCAGAAATCCACCACCTCGAAGGTCAGGACCTCCGAGTGGAAGTTGGCTCGGTCGTCAAACGTAATGGGTAGGTCGATCTGCCTGAGTGGGTACGCCTACGTCCCTAGGATCATGCCGTGGAAGGGAGAGCTCACTGGGAGGAGCTCCGACCGAGGGATGTGCATGGCGTCGAGGGTGTCGACATAGAGAATGTTGAGGCCGCTGCCTCCGTCCATCAGCACCTTGGTGAGGTGCTTCTTGCGAATGATGGGGTCAATGACGAGTGGGTAGCGACCCAGTCGGGCGACGTGGGAAGGATGGTCTCTCGGATCAAAAGTGACCGGAGAGTCCGACCAGCTAAGGAAAGAGGGGATGTCAGTCTCGGCGGCGCATGCCTCTCTGTAGCGTACCTTGTGCTGGCGCTTGGAGTGGATGGCATCGGATCCCCCAAAGATCATGAGGCATTCCTCGGGGTCGGGAAGCCGTCTTCATCCTTGTCCGTTATGCCTCCCTTCTTGGCCACGTCCTCCTTGCCTTTCCCTTCCTTTAGCTTGTCGGCATGCCACAGGAAGCGCTTGAGGAGCTCACAGTCCTTGTAGAGATGTTTGATGGGATAGGCGTGGTTGGTGCATGGACTCTCCATGAGCCTATCAAAATGGTTGAGCTGGCCCTACTAGGGTTGCTTGACCATGCGGTCGGCCACGGCGACCAAAGCTGGGTTGGTCGGTCGGCGCCGATCCTTCTTGTTCTTCTTGCCCCTTTGTGTGGAGGGGGCCTCGCCTTGGTCCTCGTGCTTGGCCTTGCCTATGTCCTGACCGCTGCTGAAGACCGCCCCGATCGCCTCCTCGTTGGAGGCATGGTTTGTGGTGATGTCAAGCAGATCGTGGGTGGTACGGGGCTTCACATAGCTGAGCTTGTGGATCAGGGATTTGCAGGTTGTCCTAGAGAGCAACGCGCTGACAACATCGGTGTCGATGACATCAGGAAGGGAGTTGCACTACTTTGAGAACCTACGGATGTAATCCCGTAGGGACTCATTGGGCTCCTGCTAGTAGCTCTTGAGGTCCTAGGAATTCCTAGGATGGACATAGGTCCCTTAGAAATTTCCGACGAAGACCCTCTTGAGATCCGCCCAGTCGCGGATGCTGTCGGACGGAAGGAATTCGAGCCATGCTTGAACATGCTCTCCCATGCAGATGGGGAGGTACTGGATGATGAAGTAGTCATCATCCACTCCTCCGGCTCGGCAGGCGAGCCGGAAGTCTTCGAGCCATATACCATGGTTCGTCTCCCCGGTGTACCTGGCGATGTTGGTTGGCGGTCAGAAGCGTTGTGGGAACTATGCTTTCTGGATGCGGCGACCGAAGGTCCGTGGCCCCGGGCCATCGGGGCTAGGGCTCTGGTCGTTTGGTCGGCCGCCATGCCTGGGGTGCGTGTCCTCGCACTCCTCGATGGTCAGGCCAGGACCCGTGCTGCCTGCTCTCACCACCACTCGATGGACATCATCATCGTGCCGGGCATGGCGTCGATTGTTGATGACGCTGCGAGCATCACGGTTTGGCCCGAGCCGTTCACGCATAGGTGGTCGATGTGGAGCGGGTGCCGGGTCAGGCTGCGGTGTAGCCGTGGCTTCCTGCCCCACGCCGGCAACTACAGTGGTGAGTGGACGGAGCGATTCGATTGGTGCGACCCCAGTCCCCCGGTTGGGCAAGAGGCCGCGAGCCGGTGTCGCGACGTGGAGCTCTCCGCCTGCTGAACGGCAGGCTCGGGGAGGCCGCGCAGAAGCATCACCACAACAGCGATGTTCTGGCTAGCCTGAGCAAACTAAGGGGGTTTGTTCCCTCTGTCTAGGATGTTACGCTGGACCTGATGGGCGTGACCTCGAGAGTCACTCACCGGTTTACGCGCATGTGGCGCAGCGTGCTGCGCTGAGCGCACTATTGTAGGTGGCGGCTGGCTCTGCCGCCTTTGTCGTAACTCCTCGCCGTGCTCCTACGCACGCGCTAGGGCCTTTGCACGAGGGTCCGAAGGGGTGTGAATCAGCCGAGACTCCACTTCCACTGGTGGCTATCCCGAGGCATCCTCCATAGCGCACTCCTAGGACAGAGGGTGGCCAGATGCCATGACATCACCGATGCTGGAGCCATCGCTTTCAACCTCATCCTCGATGAGGTCGTGGAAGGAGGCGGGAGCATAGCCCGCCATCCCCACTAACTCAGACGCGAGAGGGGGCAGCATCAGCATCCTTTGGAGCCCCCGCGCGCACGCGTCCACGGGGGACGTAAAGCTATAGGGGAATCGGTCATACGGCGGTCATGGTGAGGACAATGGGGTCCCTTCAAAGAGTCGGTGGAAGGTGTTAAATAGTGAGTGAAGAACAATATATACATCACTCACCATGGGGTTTGAGCCTAGCATGGGCTCGAGGCGAAGCGCAAGTGTCTCGACGTTGGGGTCGTCGAGTGGCCCGGGGCCGATGGAGGGCGCTCCTACTCCAATGGGCGCCGAGACAAGTGCCTCCTCGTGGAGGCGGAGTACACTGAGTTGGTCGGCGACGAAGTCTAGCCTTCCAAAGAGGAAGGTCTGGAGCGGCTCGAAGACGGGAGGAACCCACATCCCAACAGGTGGGAGCGTGGGAAACTCCAGTGAGCCGAAGTGAATCATATCGCTTGAGCCCGCCATGCCAAAGATGGTGGAAAGATGGGCCATCTGATGACCAAAAGCGTGAACACATGACGTCTTCCCCATGGACGGCGCCAACTGTCGGTGCGAAAAGTGACCAATAAGTAAATATTTGTAGTTTTGCCGTACGTTGTGATCGGATGTGGCCTAACACTCAATGACACAAGATTTATACTGGTTCAGACAACGTGCCCTACGTCCAGTTTCAGTTGGTCGATGACTTTATTCCTGAGCCTAGGTGCTCGAAGTTTGTTGTGGGGTTACAAACGAATAGGAATGAGAAGGGGGGTGTTAGAGGCCCGGTCAAACTCTGAACCGAGTGGCCGAGAGTGACAGGGACTCTAACGTATGCTAAATATTAGAGCATATGCTCCGTGTGTCTCTAAAGCTTGTTGAGCTGTTGTGTTCTCAAGTCGTCGAGAGAGTCTTTGAGAGAGAGAGAGCTAGCCTCGTTTTTTCAAGAGAGAGCGCATCCCCTTTTATAGTTGAAAGGGATGGCCTTACAAGTCAGAGAGAAAGAGAGAAAATGTATACGTGTGTTGCCTAGTCTTGTTGCTCACGCCATCGGGTACGGGATGGCTGCCAGCACCCACAATACTATTTATGTCTAGATGCGTCTGGCAGGCTCTACCGTGTTCGCCTGGTACGACAAACGTCGGCGCCCATAATATTGTTTGTGGTCTGACGCGTCTAGAAGGTTGTATAGTGTCCGTCTATCATAACCTGGGGGCACCGTCTTACAAGTGCGCAGGGTATGGTAGGGTACGGTCCTCGGTATTGTGGTTGACATGAGCGCTTTACCTTATCTGCTCCGCCTGCTCCCTAGGCCCACACTGAGCGGGCGTCCCCGGTCGGTCGGTCCCAGTCATCCCCGACCGTGTCGGTCAGGAAAGTGCAGCGAGCAGAGGTCCATCGTATCTTTGGTCAGAGAAAGGGGTCAGGCGAGGCGGAGCCCGTGACCCAGAGGTCGGGCGAGTGGGAGGCCTACCCCTAGAGGTCGAAGGTGTCGGTCGGGGACCGATCATGATCTTGGCCTGTTATTGTGTATCTAGGCCTGCCCAGGCGTGTGCTGTCATTGCGCCGCCTGCTGGACCGAGTTTTATAGTGAAGCGGGTCCATTGGGGACCCCAGATTTATGAACCCGACAGTTGCTGGCATGCATACAACAATATATAAGGACGTCTCTAGCTCTAAGATGATAAATATAGAAACAATATGAGCTATTCGCTAGCTCTAAGATGATAAATATAGAAACAATATGAGCTATTCGCTAGCTCTAAGATGATAAATATAGAGAGAGAGATTGCAGCGAGCAACCTTGAACATTGTGTTACGAGAGGGATGCATCGTAAAATATGCTATAGTATCTTTTAAGTCTAGTATCTTGCCTTTTACATTTAGTAATTAAAGAATTGATTCAGCTAGCTCTAAGCGACCATCGAAGACGCCCTAAGGTGTAGTTGAGAAATTGAGTGATGGCTAGCTGCGTATAGACTTAAAGAGTAGAGGCTATGTCTAGTCTAATGTCGAAATCTGTGATCATCGAAGGAACCACTTACAGCGTGTTTGGTTCTCTTCCCTGTTCAGCCTTCCTTGCATCTGGGATACAGGCCCTCGGGAGCCAGGCTCACTCCATGCAAGGTTCGATGATTGGTTGCACGCAGCTGCAGCCTGCAGGGCCTGGAATCTAGGAGCAGCTGTTTGGTTGTGCATATATCCTAGCTCCATCACACCAGGGCGAGTCACGGGCGGAGGCAGCATGCGCCCGCGCGAGCCAGGCCGAGGGGAAACGCGATTCATTTTCGTTTCCCCAGAGCCAGGCCGGCGGGGGAAGTTTGCATGACCTGGGCCCGGCCCGACGTACAATACAGGCATCCAAACGCATGATGGCTGCATCCGAAGAGCCTGGCCCAAGCAAATATAGGCAACCAAACAGGATATAAGCACTAGCTGATGTAGAACTGTGTAGAGAGGCCAGACTCCGCCATGTGAGTCTCTGATTTTTCACTATCCAATTCCAGGCTAACTGCAAGGCTTGGGCTTGGGCTTTTGTGCTTTCTTCGGTCGTTGGCTCATGCCTAATTTTTTACAATTTAACCCTTTTATTAAAAAACATTCACATTTACCCCTCTAGACGACGTCAACCAGACTTTATACCCTTTTCTCGGCGCCATAGTTCATGACGCCGAAGTTAAGGTCCGAAATAACGTGGATGGCGATGTAGCGCTGACATGGCCATAGCTCAATGCCACGATTCACGGCGTCGAGCTCGGCGGCGCCCAACAGAGAGCAGAGAGAACTGTTGATGCACGCGTACCCACAGGAGAGAGGGAGAGAGACCAGACGCCCAGCTGCTGCACGCGCCACAGGGAGAGTAGAGACCGCGTATCCACGAGGACAGAGGCAGAGAGACCAGCGCGGGAGTGGGGAGTGCATGCACGGGCGTCAGAATCTAGATGGAACGGTGGTAAACGTAACTCCTTTTCATTAAGAAAGAATTTTTAGATCACCATAGTTATTAAACCATATATTTAATTCATAATCTGATTGAACCTCTGTTGTCCTTATAATTCTATCTACAAATCAAGACCAATATTGACTATATTTTATAAAAAGAAATTTACCAAAATGTGGGTCCCACCTATCATGTTCACATTTAAGCTTAGAGCATAACATGTACGTATTAATAATATATACCGATTCTGTAACTGCATATGTATTTTGATATGCTCGTTTCATTTGGAGAGTCGCAAAATCTGCATGCAGCGGCCGGTGCGGGAACGCCTTTTGCGCCTGAATGGCTTTGCATGCAGATTTAGCGCTGAGTAAGCAGAGTAAATTGTTGGGGCACCTAAACGAGAAGACTTAACTCACAATTAATCTCTTCTTGGTGTGCGCACCTAATTTTTTTAAATTTAGTTGATTTTATAAAGAATTGATTTGATTTAAATATAGACCTCATTTTTCAATGAAGGGGTAGCTCAAATAAGGAGAAAAATATGTAGAATAATTGTGTAACACAAGTATGTTTATTGTTAATGTTGAGAATTATTATTTATGATCAATTAGGAAATAATCCCAAGAGATGTCTTTTCACCCCTCTCTCTTTCACACCTGTAATTGCCCACATGGATATATATATATATATATATATATATATATATATATATATATATATATATATATATATATATATATAATACATATACACATCATTTTCAACGCAATACACAGATTCATTTGCATATATTAATCTGTCTCGCTCTCTCCACTCCTAACAATAAATAATACTCACTCCGTTTTAATTTTAGAGGCACATAAGAAATTTTCACAGACTAAGAAATCTTAACCCTCTTGATCCCATTTATTATTGGACAAAACACGCTTTGTTTTCTCGCTGCATGTTTTTGGGAAGTAAAAGAGCCGAGTGCATGTAGTTGAAAATTTTAATGTGTGTGGCAAAGATATCGCAGACGTCTGCTCTGACTTCTTGTTGCCCATGCCTCCTGCTCTCTCTCGTGCATACGTGTCAGAATGAATGACTCTATGCCTCACGCTCTCTCTTCCATGGAAAGCGTGTAGCAAAAGGTCTCCTTGTGCCTCCTCTCTCTCTCTCTCCATTGGGGCGCGTGCACCTAGGTCACATGTCTCCATGCGCCTCTCCTCTCTGTTGGGGCGCGTGCAACGGCAGGGTCAGCACCTCGGCACCATGACTTATTGCATGTAACCCTTTAGTGGGTTTTGATGAGCTGAATAATAACACCTTTAAAGGTCTAACAAGATTGCTAAATGTTGAACAGAAAATTGAGTTTATTGCATACACTTGTGGATTGTGAAATGAAAAGTGTATATAGGTTCAACAAGAAGACAAACTTGATGATATGCCACATAGTGTTGTAATGAAGGCCAAATTGTATATTATTGTATTGAAAGATTACGAAAATAATCTAGTTCAAGCAAAAGACAACAATACAAATAAAATCAATGAAATGTCTTTTATGTTGTGGGATATCATAGCATCATGTGAAAGCAAGCATATTTGACAAATGACAAATGAGACATGAGTTGATTTTTGGATTGGTTTCTATAATGGCTTGCTTTGCATGAACAAGAAGAGTTGGATAGCGGACTAGCTTTGATCAAGGATTAAAGAATGAATCAAGAGTGTATAAGTGAGGAAATGTTAAGCAAAGGTGAAATGACAATAGAGACAATGTATAATGGATATAAGATGTTCTCTACATTGATTTGCTTGTATGGATAAAATTTAAAAATTCACTTTGCATTGACTTGATCAAGCTAGAAGTATGAAGATAGATATTGAAGTGAGTATTAGGAGTATCAAGCTAAAATAAAGAGGATATAAGTAATCATGAATTGGCTTGACCATATTGATGTTGATTCATATATGTCTTTATGTGAATCAAATTAAACCTTGATTAATTTCAACATTCATATCTAGAAGATATTCAAGCAAGGATCATACTATTGAAGAAATGGTTTTTCAATGGATGCTTAATATGATGTGACTTGAGTATGGCTTGATAAGGTGAAGATAGCAAGAAAAGGGCTTCGAGGCACTAAGCGAAGGTGAAGGGTAAGCGATGGCTTGAGAACCGATGTACCATGGCTAAGGTGAAGAAGAGAGTACTTGTATTGAGTCAAGGAACTAATCAAGCTATGAGTCATATTGTGATGAGGATCAAATCATTAATGAAAGTAACTTGAAGCCATTGAGGTGAACTCATATGTAAGGAAATGGTTCAAGTCACATGCTCAACGTGTGTTTGTTCGAATAGATGAGATAAAGATGATTGCAACCTCTTATGAAGTGATATTGAGAAGAAATGGCATATGAACACATTGAAGACTCAAGTGGTTGAAATTGTTATATTCTCTTGATCCTAAGTATAGGTATATCATACTATCAAGGGGGATGCAATACGAATCATAGACAAGTTTCAAGTGCTCAAACTAACCGAACCCAAGTGCTAACATGAGAGAAACACATTAGCACAACACCTGCACTTGTTGATTTTAGGGGTTTGTTCTTGGCTGGACTGGATAGCCCTCGAAACAAGCTTTTCAGAAAGTTCAAGATCAATGAAAATAGAGTTTGGAGCAAAAAGTTATGGCGTTTTTAGTGAGGTGACATGTGCTGTTTCTCGGAGCTGCGGCAGTGCCGTGAATTTTCGCAGCAGTGCCGCACCTGTACAGGTCATAACGGCTAGTTTTTTAACTGCAACGGCTAGCTTGTGTGGGGTGGCTATAAATACCCATCACACACCTCCTGGTGTTGCTGCTGATGCTCCAACCATTCCCAAGTCATTTGTGAGCTCTCTCTAACCCCTCTCTTTGTGAGAGTGAGTGATTAGTGATTGATTAAGTGTTAGAGAGCAATTAAAAGCAAGCCAATCCTTGAGTACTTGTCGGGCTTCGTCAATCTTCGTTGCGCATTTGTTACTGTTGGAGGTGAAGCCACCTAGATGGCTAGGCGTCGCCCGGCGAGCTCCCGTGCTTGTGGTGAGCCAAGGGTTGCAAAGCCTAAACCTTAGTGGCTTCCTCAACAACGTGGACATAGGCAAGCCTTGGTGGCGAACTGAACCACGGGATAAATCTTGTGTCTTGTCTCCTTTATGTTTTGAATTGCATTATCCGTGTTCCACTCGATCTACTTGGTTGTGCGTGTTTATGAGTGTAGGTACTTAGTGGATTTGTCATTGGACATCGCCATGCACATTTTTAAGTTTGGGTTCTAAGCGTAGGCTATTTTGTTGAAGCTCTCACGCAGCGCGCCATGAGTGCCGCATTCTCGGCCGAGGCGTTGTTGCAATGGCAAGGTTGCCGCTGACGAAGCAGCAATGCCGCGCACTCTACTAATCCGCTGCAAGTTTTATTTGTTGTTAATTTTCAGAAGCGCCTATTCACCCTCTCTAGGCGACATCAAGATCCTTTCACTTATGGCGCCGAGCTCGGCGCCGTGAATAGAGTGGTGTTGAGCTATTGCCACGTCAGCGCCACATCACCAGCCATGTCATTCCGGAACTCCTACCACGTGTTACCTCGGCACCATAAGTCATTGCGCCGAGAAAAGGGTCTAAAGTCTGGTTTACGTCGTCCAAGAGGGTAAATGTGAATATTTTTCAAAAAAGGGTCAAATTACAAAAAAAATTAGGTTGGCTCATGCACACATTGGCACATATACAGTGGTGATATTAGCATATACGGTCTCATGGACTTTATATGGTCACCCCTCCCACCCGTCTAGAGCCAGAGGTGGCTCCATTGCCCTAAGACCAGTCTCAAGAATAAAAGTTTCATGACATAGTTACCAAGACTATCACATCAATTTTTATATTGGTAACTATGACAATAAGTTTTATCTAGATGAAAATCTATGGAACCCTCTATATCTCTATCTACATAATTGACCAGCCAACTCAGCAAAAAATTTGATGGTGTGAGAATGAAACTCATTTGAAACTCCCATTGAAATTGCCCTAAGGAGGAGGATGGGTAGAGGGAGAGTGTTAGCAACACTTGTCGATAGTCGATACACAGTGGGGATGGTTTTGAAAAAATATTGACCATCCATCGAGAGAAATCGAACGAGTTTTATTAATTTTTAAGTCATTTCGTAGTCTTCCTTGAGGGTAAAACTAGAATTTTCCATCAGGATCAGTACTCAACCTGCGGCCGTCTCCGCCGGACCGCCCAGACATCCCCAGAGGCCACGGCGCAGCGCAGCGCAGCCGACGTGCGGTGGCCTCGTGCGCAGCTCCAACAATAAGCGTGGCCTTCGTGCACATGGGCGCCGGTGCTGAGGACGACGAGGCTGAGCTGCTTGCACTATGCGAGAATCGTTGTCGCTGGGATGTTGCCGGTGAGCGCGTTGCTTGACACGTCTAGCAGCGTTAGCGCGGTGATGCCGCCGAGCGCGGTAGGATCGGTCCACAGAGCATGTTGCAAATAATTACCAATATAGCCTCAATAATAAGAATCAAATTTTGTAAATAATCTTTCTAAATTAAATAACTAGAAAATAGAAAAATCGAAAGTACCTACAAGTATCGTGGTACTTTTCCGACCACCGTAAAAGAGCTCAAACAAAAAATGTAAGAAGGCTGGAGGAGGGAGGATGCAACAATTGTGAACTCAGTTCTCTAGGGCCTGAAATCAGGGTGCAGGGGAGGGCACAAAACGTCCAAGCGTCCTGAAGACGAGGATTTGGGGAAAAGAAGGAGCAAGGGACCCTCGAGGATGAGGGCGGTCTCATGGGTTGACAGTGACCGTGCACAACGAAACCAAACAAGTCTGCATGCTTTTCTTATGGTGGTAGTTGCCGATTGCCGTGCGTGCGTGTGAATATGATGATGGCGGATTAATCGCCCTCCCTTTGCTTACTCGTCAATCATCAATCATCATCAGCAGCAGCAGGTAACTAATTCATGCTAAAATAGAGGGAAAGGGAACCCTGTAGCCTAACAGCAGAAACTAAAGCAGAGAATTTGGCAGTCAGGAAACCAGGCAGGCAGCCAAGAACAACTCTGAAAATGCATGCTATGCTCGCGACAGGACGACAGGTGCAACGACCTTGGAGCAACCTGGTCGGTTTCGAGCCATCCTCGTCTTCATTTAAAATTCGAGGCTTGCAATTGCAAGACGCCTTGGGTTTTTTTTTTTCTCTTTCAGCCTTCAACAGATATACTCCTACTAATGTGCCTTCATTCCTTCAATAGAGACGCTCGTTCCTTGCTCATTCGGTGACAGCAGACGCTGTCTGAATAATATGCAGCGACTGATGGAAATAGAGAGAATCATCTGCATTTGCCATGTCACCCTCCATGGTAAAAAAAATAGAAGAGAATGTGTATACACCTCCATCATCTCGATACCATCGTTTGATTTTGGTGGTTGGTGCACACTTTAGCAAACACGGCAGGAATGCTGCGATTAGTGTCGACGCAGCAGGGACCAGTAAGCAGCACAGCCAGCTGGAGTCTACTAGTGTTTAGCAGAAAACAAAGGAGAGTCTACTAGTGTTTAGCAGAAAACAAAGGAGAGTCTACTAGTATTTAGCAGAAAACAAAGGAGAGACGACGACACGAGAGGCTTCATTTTTTTTAACTTTTTTTTTCTTTTCAAAATGGCTCTCGACGTGCAGGCACGTATGTACCGTATGCTGAGCTCTACTGTATTACGTATTATTCAACTGACCTTGTTCAATCAAGGTGTATATCCTTTTTTTATATTAATTAAGGTGTATATCCTTGTAATAACAATAGCTTCAACCGGCACCCATGTTGACCTTAGCTCAACAATCGTGTTCCAGAATGACGTCTCCGATGATGGATTTCTCCCTCGGCAGCAAACCACGAATGCCTGCATATATATTAGTACTACTAGTAGAACTAATGTACTACCTCAATTTCGAAAAAAGAAACACTTCTAAGTCTGTTCAAATTTAAAATATCTTATATTTAACCAAATTTATAAGAAATAGTATCAACATGTATGAATTTAACCACCGACAGCAAGCTAGACTTTGCCTTTGACCTAAGTCACTATAAGCCAAAACTCCTATCCAGTCAGCATGTTCATCCAATCATCGACCGCCACATCACTTGTCAGCTTCCAATTGAGCCCAGTCAGCAGCCGGACATGGCAATCTTGTAATATATATACCTTCTATCAGTCAAACTAAAAATTGTTTGATCTAGCACTATCTCGTTTCTAGAATGGAGGGAGTATCAAAGATGCAGCACTAGTGCTGTTTTTCTTGTATATTAATTTTGTTGTTGGTTAGATAGAAAATATTGCTAGCTTGATTCCCTGCGTCTGCGTGTATTTTTTTATGAAGTCAGTTGCTACGAATAAACTAGCGGCTGCTGCGGCTGAACAGTGGTCATCGCGAAACAGAAACAGTACGTACATCACTTTCAAATACTACTAGGTTTATTTCGATGATCGAAGGAAGATTAGGCTCAGGCGCTGTCAGATGAGATGCTTGGTGGCTTGGTTGCTTTCCTACCCAATACCCATACCAGAAAGAAAGGAGTGCTCAAGTTTTGATCTTGAATTGATTGAACTGCAGGAAGAAAAGGGAGAAGCTGCATTTCCGCTCTGCTTTTGCCATGTCATCCTCCACGCTCAAAAATCACAACAGAATATGTAGGGGAGTGTGTCCCGTCCCATTTTTACACACACACACCTCAATCATCTGGACCCCAGCATTTGGAGGTTGGTGCACACTTTAGCAAACACGGCAGCAATGCTGCGATCAGTGTTGCCGTGTCGGTCAGCACAGCCAACTGGAGTCTCTAAAACGACTTATAATTGAGTAGTATTTAGACCAGTAGTAGCAGAAAACAAAGGAGACACGAGAGGCTTCAGGCTCTCGACGTTCAGACAATTTCAAATACTATATAATAGGTTTATTTCGATAATTGCGTGTACTAAATTATTATCACTAAATTGATGCAGAATTGGTTGACCCTGCCTGTTCCGTGGACTGCTCGCCAAAGCAGCCGATTGGCGACCAAATAATATAGAATAATAGCGTTTGTTACTCTTTCGTGCTACTATAGGCGACTGCCGAGCCGAGGTCGCTGTGTGTCTGTCTGTCTGAGAGAGTCGTCGTCTGAACAGAAACGGCGAATAATCAGAATCAACCAATTCTATTGACCGAACCAAACCAACCAATGTGAGGTCGTCGATCGCAGTTGCAGAAAGAGTCATCCACTAGTGCACAGCACAATGCAGTGTCCCTGCCCGGCCGCTCTCCTCTTCGTTCAGATCGGCCTGTTTGGCTGGTATAAAGCCCGCTGATAAGTCGGTGTCGGGACCTAATACCGGGTGCCTAATGAGTTGGAATTAATGATCATCGAACGTTGACACTTCCAATCGGATGAGAACGCTACTGCGTTTCTTGCCCAAACGACGGAAGACTGGTTCCGCCTCGCCCGACCTTCGAGGCATAGGCTCTGCCTCGCCCGGCGGCTAAGGGTTGACTCCGCCTCGCCCGACGTCCGAGGGCGGACTCCGCCTCGCCCGACGGCCAAGGGCTGGCTCCGTCTCGCCTGACGTCCGAGGGCGGGCTCCGCCTCGCTCGACGGCTAAGGGCTGGCTCCATCTCGCCCGACGGCTAAGGGCTGGCTCCGCCTCGCCCGACCCCCCAGGGCAGACTCCGCCTCGCCCGATGTCCGAGGGCAGACCCCGCCTCGCCCGACGGCTGAGGACAGGCTCCGCCTTGCCCGACGGCCGAGAGCAGGCTCCGCCTCGCCGGGCGAGTACACCCTGCTCCTTCATAATGATGAGCACAGGGTACGACATGACATTCAAGTCAAACGCAGCAACAAAGACCATGCCCTGCACAGCCGCAGGAAAGTACCGTCAAGGTACGACGGGATGGGCGCTTTAGACCATTCTAGGTATGGCAGAGTCCGAATAGTGTTGTAGGCGCCGCCTTCAGCCCTCGGGCGCAGAACCTGACATAAACATACGACAACCACTACGGTCCAAGAAGAGACTCGCGCCCTCTACAGTGACGAACGTACAGTCACCGCGCCGCCCGCCCCCCACAGGGCTACAGGTCAACACCCTTGTCCGACACGCCGCCCGAGGGGGGACGAGACGTGACCACTTGCTGATCAGGTAAGGGCGTGGCGTCGTCAGCACAAAGGCGTCCGGTGAACGTGCCCATCCCTGACATCGTTTGGCCATGTCAGCGAGGCTAGCTCAGCGGAAAAGGGGGACCCAACACCTTTGGAGGGGCTTCTTGGTCTCTGGTTTTTCTCCTTTCTCCAACACGTAACCCATGTTCATCCTTGGTCTATAAAAGGAGGGAACCCCGCTAAAGGGACGGATCAACTCACAGAGAGATAAACCGACACGATTCAACAACACACATCACATACAGCTGAGCAGCGACTAAGCTCTCGGCGACCTGTCGATCATTCCATCAGAGACTTGGGACCCGTCCCTCTCTCGATCGTTTGTATCCCCTACTACGAACCATTTTCGGTACTAATAACACAAGCAACAGCAGACCGGACGTAGGGACGTTCAGCCCGAACCAGTATAAACCTGGTGTCCTTTAGTGCACCATCCGGACTTAACGCGCAACAATTACAAATTTACTAGCCGGTGTTTATTCGAAACATCGATAGTCAGCTAAAACTGTTTTGTTGTAAGAGAAAAATCCTATATATTGTAGCTGATAAGTTGAAGCGAACAGACCCGCCACTCACCATCAGCATCAGTCCAACAACACAACGGACAAGGTCGTTTCGGTGCGTTGACGCTGCTGCTGCTGCTGCTGCGGTCGTCGTACGCGCTTCAGCTCGCAACTTGTTTGTTTGGGACAGTGAAAGCGGCAAACGGTAGTGGGATTCCTCAAATGGCACCCGTGCGTCCGTGCGTTCAAGTTCAAATTCAAATTCAAACCTCCAACTGCTCAGCGGAGTGGTTGGTGAGCCGGCGTTCAAATGGCACGCCGGCGTTCACTTTCCCTGTGTCGGCGGTCACAGTTCAAACGACAAGTCCTTTCAAATCGTATACATCCAATCTGGAATCCATCCAGCGAGCGATCCGTTTCAATTTCAAACCGGACAATCCAAGAATTTAACCAATCAAAGAACTGTTCTTTGTTTCTTTATGTTATTTCCCCCAAATTCAGTTTGGGAGGTTCTGTACTGTACATGATGAAAGAACGAACATGAACAACTGAACAAGCTATTTAGCCGGCTTGGTAGTGGCGTCGCCGCCGTCGGGGAGCTCGAGGCCGTAGAGCACGCCGGCGCACACGTCCAGGCTGCCTTCCTTGGGGAAGTAGAGCCTAGCCATCTCCCGGAAGGTGTCCCACGTGAGCACGCTGTCGGACGCGGCCTGGTGTCCCCGTCCGGCGGCGCGGCGCACCCGGAGGGCACCGGCGACGCGCTCGAGCCCGCCGAGCAGCGCGACCTCGCCGTAGGAGTCACAGGCGACCCTGGCCATGTGCTTGACGTCGTACACGGCGGCGCCGAAGTACACCCGGACGTACCGCAGGAACTCCGGGAGCGCGCGCGGCAGCTTCCGTCCCATGAGCACCTTGACGAGGTACGCGAAGTCGTAGGCGGAGCAGAAGGTGACCCACGCCACGCCGGGGTTGCAGACGAGCCCCGACGACATGAGCAGCGCGGCGAAGGCGCGCGCGGACACCCCCCTGGCGCGGTGCGCGGCGAGGTCGACGCCGCTGGCGGCGAGCAGGCGGACGGAGTCCGGCGCGTGGCGGTGCACGCGCGGGTCGAACTCGCGGAGGTTGATCTGGAACGCGAGCGCCGGCGGGGACGACGGGGACGCCGCGAAGGCCAGCCCGACCTGGATCAGGTGCAGCGCGTCGACGTTGGACTTGAGGAGGGTGTAGCGCTGGGACGGGGTGAGCGTGGAGTGGTGGACGGAAGGGGGTGGGTGGTGGATCACGCCCGGGAACTCCGTGTCCATGGACACGTAGGGGAACCGCTCGATGGCCGCGCGGATTAGCTTGAATTCGCGCTCCACGTTGTCCGCCCATACCTCCCGGATCTCCAGCGGCTGCGGCGGCGGGTGGGGATGGGGCGGAGGCTGCTGCTGCTGCTGCTGGGTGTAGTGGTGGTGGTATTGGTGGTGCTTCGGCTGGTACTGCTGATGGAGGTGCTTCGGCCTCCACCCGCCGGCGCCGCCCACCTCGACTGAAGGCATGTCGGCGTCGCTTGCTTAATTACTTGGATCTGATCCGATCGATCGGGGGGTTGGATGACTGAGTCGAACTCGATTGCTGGATTTGCACGGCGGACGGACAGTCCGGAACCCAGGAACTTGGGATGCTGCTTCGGTCGATCTTCTCGCTAAAGGAGGCGCGAAGGCTGTGGAGCGATGGTGGTCAGGGCAGCCGGGGTTTTATAGGATGGGGAAGGGGGCGAACGGCCCAACGGGGACAGGCGGGACTCAGGTGGGTGCGAGGAAGCCGGCGGGCGCGTGGAGATCCGTGCGGCAACTGGGATCGACGGTGGGTGGACGCTGGACACGGCACGCGTTTATGGCGTGCGGGGCGGGGAGTAAAATTGTTAATGATTGGGCGCGTCCGACCCGACCACCAGGCACCAGCCATCAGACCAGGAAGGAGGAACGAACCCCTATCCATCCATCCTCCAGGCCAACTCCAAGCCAAGTGATTTGTTTTTGTTGGACGCACCTGGACTGGCTTCGTGTTATGTTCAACGCAGGCCGACTTAGTCTGCGATATATATGTATATTTACGCAAGGAAGGCAATAGGAGGTAAGGAATTTCACAAAAGAAAAAGGAATTTATCTCCCAGGCAACGGCAATCGAGTGAGTTCAATGCACCCAGACCCGGAGTCCAGGTGCTGTGTGCATCGCTAAGCAAACCGGTTCATTTACGTGCACTGTGCCCAGACTGTCTTCCTGCGGCCACCGTTGCATCTCCGGAATCGGCGGCGTTACGTGCCGACGGCGGCAAAGGATCCTTCTTCCGGTCACTCTGCACAAGGAAGCAGGATGACTTAGATAGATGGCTAGGATTAGGAAGGAAGGAGCCGCCGCACACAACACTTTGCATGCAGTGCACTGTCGGCATGGGTCCTGCACGCCGCGGTCTCCTCCATCCCATTCCCGGGATTGCGTATTGCGCTTGCGGCGCGGCTTTCCATAGAAATTTCGCCGTCCCCCGAGCCCCGCGTAGCACGCCACCCACTCACTGACTGCTCGGCTGGAGCTCCCGCGAACCACCGTTTCGGTCTCCGACCGTCTACGTCTTTGCGCACGGAAGACTCCACAAGTCCACGTCCACGTCCACATCCACTACTCCACAAGGAGTAGTCGTAGTATACGGAGGAGTATGTGGCAACGTCTAGCCTGTTCACTCGGTCATATTCGACTTATAAGGCATGATTTATCAACCAACGAACAATATTTTTCTCTCATATCAAATCAATTAATAATACTTTCAGTTATAAATTATAAGCCAAACAAACTCAAACGAACGGGGCGGTCGCCCCTCGGAGTCGCAGGCCAGTTGCTGTGGACGCAGTCAGTCCGGATGCCGGCGGCCTCCGGGATTGACCGGTTAAATAAAACTGCTCCATCACCATCAGTGCATCTCCACCGTAACGGCAGTGCTCCAAGATGGATGCGGGCGACGCGGTCTGCACTCTGCAGCCATCACTCCACTCGATTCGGGCTCAGCTGCGGGCTTTTCCGATCGAGATTCCCATCTGAATCGGAACACGCCCCCGGCCCGTCGAGTCGACTGCCTTTGCCCTGCTTTCTCCAAAATTCTTCTTTCTTCTCCACACGATCGATGACGCGTCGACGCCCAAGACGAAGGCGAGGACTCAGTCCAGTCGTCGTCGTCTGCTGCTGTCTTCCTCCACCACAATCTCTCCAGTCTCCGCAGTAGGAATAGGAAGGAGTATGTGGCTTAATTTAGGTGGACTGGTTGGTGAGCAGCTTAACGGCGACGCCACGCCCACACACAAGACAAGGATACATACATGCGGCCCAAGTCTCGACTATCTTTGGACCGCCGCTCGTACGGTTGGTGAGCTGTGTGTTTGCAGGGCTGGCTGCATCGTGCGCCGCCGCGCCTAAACCAATGGCCTTCGTTTCTTTTACCTTTTTAAACGGTTTTTTTATCAAAATAATGCCTCTTATAACAAATTGCGCCAAAGATTTGACCAAACGTGAACGGACCCAAACATGCTTTCAGACAGTTGCAGTCCACGTGAACGCCCCCTGCACTTTCCTTTCCTGTCCGTTCCTTCTTCCTGTCACCAAACTCAACTCCACCACACACCCAAGCAGCCAAGCACCATACATATTGAGATTTGAGAACACACACACAGAGACATATCCAAAAGAGTTTAATACAACTGACGCATATGCAATTTGCATGCAACCAGAAAACTATTTTTTTTTAAAAATAATATCCGAGATGGGACGACGAGAGACACACGTCGTGCATTGAGAGTTGAGATCACACACAGACATCCATCGGGGGTGCTCTGCTCTGAACCCTGAACCCTGAGCTGAGTAGCTGACACGTACACGGTGATCGAGCTACTGGTGGTGGAATTTAATCGGAGAAGAAGAAGGTGCCTTCGGGGGGCTGGGGCAGCCTGCGGTTGTGCGGCGCGGCCATCTCCTTCTTGAGCTGCGTCAGGAGGTGCTCCATCGTGTACTCCCGCCGCCACTCCCGCAGCGTCGGCAGCTTGTCGGCTTCCACCACCCCGGTGTCCGGGTGGACGCAGGCCAGGTTGATCCGGGAGTGGAACCGCACGGCCGGCGGCTTGTCGGGGTAGTCCTTGTCGCACACCAGCTTCAGCTGGTAGATGCGACCCTCGTGCACGCACTGCATATGATATATATGTGCATGTGGGAAACTCATACGATAAACTACCTAGCTAGAGGAGACTTGTATGGATGGAGTAGTACGTACGTTGAGCGGGCCTATGATGGTCCCGGTCCATGAGCGCATGACGATGTCGTCGCCGTCGTCCATGCCGTAGCTGACGCTGCCGTCGCCGATGCCCTTCTCCCCGCGCTCCAGCTCCTCCAGCAGCCGGAAGTATGCACGCGCGCGTGGTCAGAACTCACAAGTCAGAACTGACGAGGACGGGAATAAAGTAGTGAAGCTGCTGCATGCCATGCCGGGAAGGAACACAGTCAATAGTGGGGTAGGTACCGACGACGGTGTCGGAGGCGGCGGAGCCCATAGTCATGGCGGCCGGCCGGCCGGAGCGGAGGACGGAGGAGAAGCACAATGCGAGCAGCTCGATCGGCGAGCCAAATAACTTAGGTGGGCGGGGAACGGCCGGCTCGTGCTTTGAGCATTAAAAGGAAGGGACGCGGACGCGCACGCAACAAGGGCAAGGCCACTTGAGTTGCTTTCGCCTTTTCGCAGCTGCTACCGCTGCATCTGTGCGTGCATGCGTGCGTGCGAACCACGCAGCGGCGAGCTGCTGCGATGAGATGCCCGGCCTTCCCCCGCCCCTGCCACTGGCCACTCGATCGGCCGGCAGGCAGGCTCCACGCCGGCCCCTCGCTCCGAATCATCTCCACCTTTTCTTTTCCTCTCTTGAGTGTTGCCTACTTTTTTCGTTCCATTCATTCATCTTTTGCTTTGTCAACGGTTCGTCATGGACTTTTGTTTCATCTCTTGCGTTTCTGGGCCAAAAAGTCTCCGGCCCACAGCTGCTCCCTGCGTTTGTATTCCGGATTTCCGGTTCATCAACGGACACATGCTTCCGCCGGTCGTCATTAGCCACCTGCAGGGAGCCACACGCCCACACCTCACACAATCTCGCGGCTCACGTGACGTCACGTGTTCTAAAACCACCATGCTTGTGAATCAAATCAAACATAACGCAAAACACAAAACGTTTCACAAAATGATTTCGACAATAGTTGAGCGAGATAAATTAAAAAAAAAAACTAAATAAAGACATGAGGCCTTGCATCGCATGTAGGTCAGTGACACATCTCGAGCTAGGTTGACGGGAGGCAGCCCTTTGCTGTGGCGGCCCTGTCACATCATATCTACATCCCTCCATGCACGGATGGATGGAAAACACACGCACGGCATATATAGAACTAGTGCAGGACGCGCGCCATCGAGCGCACAGGAAAGATTTCGAATATGGAGAATATACAGACTGCAATATAAGAAATAATGTCGGCACATATAAATCAAGGATGTGCATAGGTTTATATTACATCCACTGCTGAGTGATAAGAACCCACAACGAAGGTATTCAATCTAGATTTATAACTGTGTTTGATAGTAAATATGCGCAAAGAAAGTGCATCTACATAGTTTGACACAGCAACAGCTGAACCCCCTCTTCAAATCAACCCCAACAAAGAGAGCAAAGTTTCTTTCTTATTCACTGTCATCAATAGCACTATTTAGTTGATCTTGACCAGCATCCCCTGAGCACCATTGATATGACCCTTCATGTGTAGATCCCCATAGACTTTGACAGAAACTGCAGCAGGACAACACAAGGCAATGATTTTTTGTATGACATGGATGTACACAATATTGAATTACCATAAAAGAACAGTTAGTAGACAAGAAACAACTGGCTGGGAACTGGAAATAATGAGGAAGCAAAGTCTAGCATCTTTTAAAGAAAAATAGAGAGCAAAAGGAAACTGAAAAATTACTGGGCTCAAAATAAGAAAAAACTATGTAGAAGATGAAGAAAAAGTAGCAGTGTGACCAACCATTTTCTGGAGAGCTGATCCTTCACAAGGGCTTGGCATGTTATTAATGATGTCATTCAGGCTTATGGTAAAAGCCCAACAACCTGATGATCTCAAGAATGGAGGATTCTCAACAAGGCCATGCGAAGCTGAGCGGAATTCTATGAATTAAGAAATTGTGAAGAACTATAATATCAATTGGAACTAAATGCAACAAAGACAGACTACTGCTATGGAAGCAGCACTCACCCATTGCCTGCAGGATGTAATTAACCACCTTGCCTGCGTGCCCTGACCTGCAGGCTGCACCACCGCAACCAGATAAAAACCCGGGATGCTCTGCAGTTTGAACCACATTATTGGTGACAATCAAAATAATTACAGACAACTAAAATGTGGATGCACATAGTTTTTTTTTAGGGAGAATGCACATAGGTTCTAGCTAGAACGACTGGCCAACAAAAAGTAAAAAATATATTGAACTAAACATGCTTGTCAGGGATATGGAAATAAAACCAGCAATAAGGACCAAATCACTTTTTTTTTTTGTCTTGGAGGCATCTATATAGCATGCAGCTAATGGTCTGTGAACCAAAAACAGTAATTTAATTAAAGGGAGAAGGTCAATGTGACATGTTACCATAGGTAAAAACAAAATGAACATGAATAAAACCCATACCCCATTATGGCACAATGCTAGAAAACTTTTTTTTCCCAAACTGAAACATGATCAACGGTACATAATTGGAAGCCCCTTTTTATTACCATAAGTTTTATATGAACATGTGTGTGAAATCTAAGTAGAAGCAGAGCCAATATACTCATGCAATAGCTTTAGGGAAGTACAAAGCATAGTGCAGACCATCCGGTTCTAATTTGTTTCTGAAGAAAGCAACCATTTGTGAAGGGAACACTGTAATATGGTACTGGCAATGAATACCTAACAAGCAACAGGTGGACAGTTTGGCAATGAATACCTATAGCTGAAGCGGACACTAACATCTAAGGAAGCCATTTTTTTTCCAATCTTGAAAACAAAAAATGTAGACTAACACATATAGAAACGACATAGATTCATCAGAAATGTTATAATGGGTGACCTCAGAGTCTAATTTAGAAGGATACACTAAGAACGCAAATCCAGTGCAAGGCTGTCCATCTACAATCAAACTCTCTAGATCATTACATTCCAATAATGGTTTTTAAATTCCTAAATGTTCATTTCATCGTATCTTACTTTCACTCTCGAACATGGATAGCCTATCTTTCAGGGTCACATACGTAATCAGGTACATACGTTAGGCCAGTTATAGCATCAAAATTTTCTCTTCATCTGTACAGACTTTCCAACGGCACCGAACTCTTACACAGTTTTGATCATATTCTAAGTCAGGCCTCCCAAGCATAGCATCAAATATTTTGTCCTAGTTACTCTTCATCTAAAGATAATAGACTTTCCAATGGCACACTGAACTCTTACACAGTTTTTGATCATATTCTATCTGAGTAGGCATCTCTCCCAAGCACATGACATCTCTCCCAAGCAGACCGAGAAGTGAAAACATCATATAGTGTTTGTCCTAGTTACCTCCCCTAATAATTTCCTTTAGTATAGCAGTACTAAAGATAATTTAAAAATTTCACGGTGAAGCACACTGCATTTCACTATCATTAATAGGTTTTAAAAAATGCTTTATGGGTTGGCAGCAAATTCTACCTGATGTAGCCTGTCCAACTGTAATAATTCGCCATTGATGAGAAATAGCATCTGTTGCTCACATGTTCCTCCTACGTATCCCTGATGAGTAACCTCACATAAGAAGACCGGAAATAAAGGTCTTACATAGAATGGAATTACAGCCAATAGAAAGAGACATACAAGGGATACGTGAAGGATTTTTAAGCATTAGCGTCATATAGTATGGCTTGGAAACAGAGGACTATTTTGCTGAAGTTGTTGCCAAACTGAAAAGAGCAGAGGAAAAAGCACCAATTATCTAGCAACCATAAGGTTTCAGATAATAATCATAATCTGGCTATAGACATACAGGGTGACCTTTTTTTATCATAGATACTTGCAGGAAGCTAAGAAAGCACACCTACATTCATGGCACAAAATTTTAGAAACAAGCGATAAGCAGAACAGATATTTAACACTTAGTTGTTCTCCTCACATGTCAAGCTCCATAGTAGTGTGTACAATATGAATATCCCCAAATAAGTGCAATAGATATTTAATATTCAGCAATAAGTGGACATACTCTAAGATTCTCCTTACAGGTCATCCAATGGTTAGAAACGAATGCATTGTACGAAAAATCACCAACAGTCATATTCAACCTTTTCAGATAATTATTCCACAAAAATATGGTGAGAGATCTATGTTTGGATTAGAAAATAGTATACTACTGTAGATTGACAATGTAATAACCAACCTAAAATCTTTATTTTTGTCGTCCACATAGTTTTCCCAACATGCATGGTTTTATTGTCATAGGAAAATACCTGACCTTACAGATTATGGTGGTAAGCTAACAACATATTCCTCCTTGATGTGGCTGTTTTTCTATTGTTGCAAACAGCAAATGAACTACTAGGGAAGTAACCAAAAGTTGAAGCCATAAATCAGCAAACTAAAATGACATGAGAAAGTTATGCTGCACCTTTCTCACAATTGTGTGTGCCATAAGCTGGTAACGAAGCAAGCAAAGAATCCGGTGCTGATAAGAGCATTTCGTCAGATGAGTTTTTTTATGGATTCCTACACAAAAAGAATAATCATAAAACAACTAAGTACTACTGACACACATACATAAAAAAGGGCAGTACATTTGAAACATAAATCACCTGCAACATTTTGCTGAGCTAGATAGTGTAAGCCAGAAGCAAGCATGATGGAGTTGGAGATAAAACAAATAGGCATTGAATCAACCGATATAGGTTCTTTGGACAAAAAAAAAGTTCAAAAACTGCATACAACTTTTGTCCTGAACCGTCAGACATGATTGTACATAACTCTTTTTTTGAGGTAAAAATCAAATGTTCTTAGTTAGCATGCCCAGAAGAAAAAACTATTGCTTGTTATTGAGATCTGCTTCAAACTCACAAACATGGAAATTATTTCCTTTCAACTCAACATGTAAGTGCATTTGTCAAAGGTAAGTCGTACGCATCACTCAAATTCCACAACTCTCTCGACACGCAATACCAATGCTTGGAATCAAAATAATAGTTGTGCCATTGTAGTAGTAAATTGTATATAAAGGTCAAGAATGTCCACATTTTTTATCAACCAACAGAACCCTTTTTTTTCTAAAAATCTAGATAATACACTATTGCTGTCAATAACGGCCGCAGTTTCAAGGAGGCAACCATGTCTATGATTTATGTGGAAGAATTAGTTGCTTAGCGGGTATTTCTTCATTTCAATGTATCAATCATCACAGGATACAGAGAAAGGCCAGAATTTTGACCAGCATTTCATTAGTGCAAACTAAACCTGCAGATCTCGTGAAAAGCAGTAGACATGGGCACAAAAAGCATTAAACATCTCCATTCCAATAAACAAATAACAACTAATAAGTAAAAGGTTCCAGATGTGAAACATAGGCCGCACCATAGATTATTCAGCTATGTTAAACTACCATGTAAAATAGTTGTACTGGACATTTGAACCAGCATAAGCACAGAATAAACATTCACATGTATTGCTTCCTCAGGTAACAGAAAATTTTTAACACAGGTAAATAGGATGTGACTAAAAATAACTCAATTCATTTAGCAAGTCAATATGCCATATTTGGCTTATTCAGATAGACAAATCTGCTGAAGGGAATTGCACACAATGTTGTCACTACAAACACACACGAGAGGATAGGAATTGCACACAAGCATTTTGCACACCTTGCCCGGCCTCAACATTTTGCAGCACAAGCGTGGCGAGAGAGAGCGCCCGCCGCCTCCGGAGTTGCCGGGCGGCCCCTTTTTTCGTCGGGGAGAGGAGAGAGAGAGAGGAATAGGAGAGAGAGAGGGGAGGCGCCGGAGAGTGTGTGTGTGGAAGCCGCCTCGAAGCCCTTTTTTTTTTGGGTTATTTGGATCCCTATAACTTTGGCTGACCGGATTATCATTACTATTCACCTATTTAGAAACTTGCCATTATAATTCTTTTTCCACGTGAATCAGTCGAGAAAGGTAAAGAGAATCTCTTATGTGCAGGCCCCACTAGTTATCCGCTTCGGTCCGAAATCCGATTGAAGAGATCTAGACCATCCAATGGGGGATCAAACGGCGGGAAGAAATTCGGGTGACGTGGACCAGGTTTGTTGAGGAGCTAACACTATTTATAGGGGTAAAAAAATAATAAAATAGAAAAGGAAATTAAAGCACGGCACGAACGGAAAAGAAAGTTGGCCTGCCACGGCTGGGGATCGATTGGAGGTGGTCAGGTGGATATATGGGATGTGCTCAGTCATCTCTATCTCAACTGCCCCTCCCTAGTCCCTCCATCTCTAATTGTGGACTAATTATGGACTATATTATTATCTATGTAAGTAAGTATGGTAATTTTTTTTACCCATCGCTAAAAGAATAGTGTTGTTAAATCTTAAAATAAATTTAAGAAAAATACCAACACTTGTGTTAGATCGAGAACTTGAATTTTACAGTCGTCAGCCCTTTAGGTTGGGCTATTTAGGTCATGATTTAAACGAAGTTTTGTAATGAGTAGATTTCACCGTCACATTTAAAAACCTAACATTATAAATATACTTAAGTATACAAATTTATCCATACTCTAGTCCCAAAATTAATGCTCTCGCTTCAAGAGGAGTCAAACTTTGTTAAATTTGGCTAAAAATATAGAAAATAATATTAATATTTTTATCTTTAAATAAGTATATTATGAAAATATATTCTACGCTCTTAATGTACATTATAAATATTAATATATTTTTGTATATATTTTGTCAAACTTTAAGAAATTAGACTTCTCCAAAAACGAGATGTGCATTTATCATTGCTATTCCATGCATCTGCTCGGCCAGCAATTAAAGATGCACACATGTTACGCATGACCATGTTGATCCATCGTCCGGCCTCCCCATTGCTAGCTCTCTTTTGCTGCTCCTGCTCTCACCCCCGATTAATAATTAATTATAAGCCACCAAAGCTGGAGGTTGATTGGTCGTCACGAGTCTACTCTACCCAGATTTTAATTAAAGGTAGCAACAACCCATTGAATCGCGCACAGGGTACTCGCCTCCCTCCCTATCGCCAAGTGGCTGGCTGATGAAACCAATTCTTCCCTCTGCAGTGTACGTACTGCCTGTAGTAGAGATGCCAAACGACCTTCAATTCCCTCCTCCCTTTGTCAACACTCACTCCATAACATAAGGACACACAGCTAAGAGCAAGTATAGTAGCATATTCTACGTTTTAATGTAGCTAAATAAATGCTAATATTTTGTCAAACTTAAGAAGGAGAGAAACGAGATGAGAGAGAGCTATTCCATGCATCTGCTCGGCCAGCAATTAAAGATGCACACATGTTACGCATGACCATATTGATCCATCGTCCGGCCTCCCCATTGCTAGCTCTCTTTTGCTGCTCCGGCTCTCACCCCCGATTAATTAATTATAAGCCACCAAAATGTTTATGAGAGAGATTAAAGTAGCAGCAACCCATGAATCGCGCATTAATATCGCCAAGTGGTGAGCTGAAAACTACTTTATGGGTAGGCTAAGAACGACCTTCAATTCCCTACAAAGAAACCTTACTCCATAACATAAGGACACACAGCTAAGAGCTAAGTATATAGCAGGCTGTACTATTAAATGTTAATCTAAGAAAAAACTTGCAATCTTCTTCAACAACACAGCACCTAATTAATATTTATTCATTCATTCACTACTAGGTAGTAGTGGTAGCTACGAAGCAATCTATACGGTTCTTGGATCCATCCATCGACACCAGCAGGCTGATGGTGGCTTGCATTGCATTACATTGTTGGCTGCCTAATCTAGCCAAACGTGTAGTACTTCTCATGGCACTTTCCTAGCTAGCTAACTTCTACTACAAATCTTGATTAGATCCATCCATCCATGCATGGATGGATCGATCGGAGCCACCACTTGCGTGCATGCTAGCAGCTAGCTACTACTAGTACATGCTAGTACTACCAAGTACCAACTGGTTAAGGAGAGGAGGCAGTGCAGTGCAAATTACCATGTGAACGAAGATGAAGAAGAAGAAGAAAAAAGATACAAAAAAGGAAAAAACTACAAAGGGCAGCAGCAATTAATTAAAACACACAAGGGGTTAAATTAGAGGAACAGATCGATCGATCGACCTAGCTAGCTAGCTAATAGCGCCTGCATGTTACTGCCGGCCGGCCGGCAGCTTGCCGTTGATGTCGTCGCCGCCGTGGCCGCCGGCGCGGAGGAAGTGAAGCAGCACGGGGCTCTTGCACCGCGGGCACTTGGGCTGCTGCTCCTCCCCGGACAGCATCACGTACATGAGGCACTGCGGGCACCCCACCACCACCATCGGCTTCGGCTGCACCACCACCTCGTCCTCCGCGTCCGACGACACGCACGAGCTCGCCGGTGACTCTGCCGCCGAACCGCCGCCGGCCATCGTCGGCCTCTTGCCCTGCTCGCTCATGCACGCACACTTCTCAACTGATGATTCTCCGAGCGCTACCTACCCCTAGCTAGGCCGATCGACCGGTCAGCCGGTGTGGATGAAGAGAGGCTTTTGTTTGGCTTGTGAAAGAATGGTGCAGCTCCAGACCACTATATATAGTGCATTGCTGTCCTTCTGTTCGTGCGGTCGTGCCTTGCGTTGCGTTGCAGCCCCGGCCCAAAAGGCTGACGTGCATCCTGCAGTATAGCTGCAAGTTTGCAACCAAATGAAATATATATAAGCCAGTATTATTCATATATAGTTGTGCTTTCGCGCCCTTTTCAAATAAATATCCCTAGCTATGCAGCATTTTTTTTACAAGTTTTGCCGTCAATACTTCCCTGTCAAAAATCAAAATAAGGGCCAGCTGGCACCACCGGTCCCTTTCAGGGTCTTTATTCATATTGTACAACCTCCAAATTCATACGAGCTACTACCTTTATTTCCTGACATTAATTACTTTTCACGAGATGCTCCTTACTAATACCACCCTCTAGTTCAGCTGTACAAAAGAATGTGAACTTGCATTGGCTTCAAGCTTCATGCACTCAATACGTTTGAGTTTTGGCTTATCATGTATCTAGACATGGTACACATATATAGGTGCATGGAGCCCTAGAAAAACCGAAACGTGCATGGAGCCCTAGAAAAACCCTAAACGACTTGCGATTTAGAGCGGAAGGATATAATATATCACGATTTTACCATATAATTCATGTATATAGACATATAGATTTCATACGAGTAACTAGTGGTTTTGATGGCTGTCTATATAGTCCTTTGTATAACCAGAGAGTGGACCAATTGCAGTGACTTTATTACAACTATGATATTTTTCCATGTCCATCTCTAGTTCTCTACTTTGGTATTTTTCCATGTCCAAAAGGGTGGGAAGACATGGAACTACTTTTTCCAGGAACTATTTTTGTTTACTTAGTCCAAGCACATGATTGGCTTGCATTATGGCAAGCATCTATTTCAAAATGTCGTCCAACAACCATAGGCCAGTGGTCAGAAATTGCAGCGGTAATCAATGGAATTCACCTGTGCATAGTGTTGTATAACGTTGCCTAGCAACGCACTCCTTCGGTCCATCAATACATGGTCTATTCTGATTTGGAAAGAACATGCATGATTCTTTAGTGTAGTATACACAAAAGTTGCAGCAAAGATTCGTATTCAAAATATTTTTATAATAGATATTTGATTTATAGCAATTGGCAATATATTTCAAGAGAAAAATACGAGTCAATCAGAATATTGTAAATATGAGTCAAAATCAGAATACTGTAAGAGAGAATGTTTGATTTCTAGCAATTAGCAATATATTGCAAGAGAAAAATATTATTAGACAGTTTCTTCTACCAAAATATAAGTGGCGAGGGAGTACTTCAAGCAGGGGCAGTGGGGCATGGACAGAGTTAGAGGTGAAACGAAGGCCATGTTTGGTTTCTACGGACGTTTCTCTGTGTTCCAGTACACAATCGAATATTTGGTGGTCTATAATCCTAGTTTTGAGAGCCTATATTAATTACAAAAATGGTTTACAGGACTGCACCTAATTTGTGAGACTCTTTTAAGCTAAGGGGACCATGATTTGACAATGTGCTAGCTAGATAAATAGTGCTAATGACAAATTAATTAAAAAAATAAATGTAGTGGAAATTAGCCTCCATCTATGTAATTGGTTTTGTAATTAATCTATATTTAATGCTCTTTATTAGCTATCTAAACATTCGCTAGATATTTTTTAAGCTCTCTTTGTTGTGAGACAATAAAATTCTTACTGAAAAAACAAACTGAAAAAGACGGATTATAAGAAAAATGAACAGGACCAATACGGCAGTAGTTTTTGCAATTAGCTCATCCTTACTTTTGGTTCGCCCTCTGGCACTGGGCACAGATTGGGGAAAAACACAAAAAAGCTGCAGCCCGGCCAGCGGCCACGACTATTCTTAGAACAACTCCCAATAAATAAATTTGAAGTAGCATATTTTGAGACAGTTCTTTTTGTAATGAGAATGAAAATGGTCAGCATCTGTTCTTGATTGCCCAACGGCGAAGTATCTGTGAAGTTTGATTGCTTACTCCCTGGGGTCTGACGGTAGACCTAGCAATTTGAATCAATTCTGGTTTTGGATTCAGAGGACTCTTCCTCAAGCCCCCAATCTGCATGCAGTTGGGTTGGCTGCGGTTTGCTGGGCCATTTGGTGAACTTGAAACACCGTGTGCTTTGAGGATAAGAGGGTGAAATCTCCTACTGAGATTATTTGTTTGATCTGTTCTTTTCTGACATACTGGACAGGATTACTTAAGGAGGACCTGAAGGAGCAGATGATCCAGGGAGCTGAGGTGATGAAGACGGCGGCTCTCTTCTTCCACTTTCAAGACCTGCAGGCGCATTCTCAGGAGGAGCATCGGCTGGTGCCATTTGCTGGTTAATGATGGCTATCAGCATTCTGTCTTTGATTTTGGGCATGGCGCCTTGTATGGAATGCTTTTGGTTGCCTTGGTCAGGTTTGGTCGACGTTGCCATAAGTTTGTCGGTAGTGATAGCGCGTTCATGCATGTGTCCCGTGTGTGATCATATGCGTGAAGGCTTTCTGAGTTCATATACGCTGGTCTGTGGTTCGGATCTGATGCACTTTGTAATTTCGTTGCCTTGGTAATGAAATTCGGTTTTACCGTTGTGTCAAAAAATATTTTGAGACAGTGGAAGTAGTTTAGTAGAGTGATGAAAATGATTCAAGTTATGTTTAGTTCAGTTCCAAGCCAAAAACAAAAAATTTTCAAGATTCCCCGTCAACGTTTTCTTTTTATTTGGTAATAATTGTCTAAATCGTGACTAAAAAAAAAAAACTAATTACACAAAGTACAACCAAAATCGTGTGCAATTAGTTTTTGATTTTAAGCCAACATTTAGTACTCCATGCATGTATTTTTTGATGTGATAAAACGAAAATCTTCTTTTTACATAGTGCCAAATTCTGGAATTTGGGGCAACTAAACATGGCCTCATAAGTTACACCAAATGAGCAAAAAGTAGAATATCACCAAAACGCCACCATACACGGCTACCATTAACGCTAGCTTTTGAAACAATTAATGCTCTCCACTCCTCTGAGCTCCAAGTCAACAATTTTCCCAAAAGAACTGGGATGGATCGCTGCCCTCCTGTCTTGTCATTTCCAGTTTCTCCCGTAGGAACAAAAATATACTCGGTCTCTTTCCCCTTTCCAATCTTCCGGCCATAGCCTGCTGTTGGATATGATACAGCTAATAAGAACTTACCGATGGACGTAACCATCCAATTTTGTACTTCACTATCCAACTTAGGGTAATCTATTTGCCACAAGCAGCAGCAGCAGCAGTGGTGCAAAATCTTTCTAAGAAAACGTATATGGCATTTTCTCCCCAGAAAATAAAAACGAAAATGTGAATGGATTTTCAACAAAGAATAAAGTGAAACACATGAATATACATCCCCAAATAAATTAATTTCAAGAGTTATCTTAAGTCAAACATTTTTAAGTTTGAACGAATTCATAGAAAAGATCACCAAGATTTTGACATCAATTTAGTATCATTAGATACAACATGAAATATATTTTAAAAGTACGCTTATTTTGTGTCATAAATATTGATGTTTTCCCTATAAATTCAATCAAACTTAAAAAAGTTTAACTTAAAAAATCTCTAAGAGAGTACGTATACGATAGAGGCTTATATATTTGTGGGAAAAAAATCATTCAATTGACATAGTATTGCACTGCAACTACAATCAAGAATCCCTTGCACGAATTTATGGTGCGTATGGATTCAGAAGGGGCAACGCAGCTAAGCAAACATAAATAACGGGCATAAATGAAGCACTGTTTTATCTTGTGGCAAGACTTGAATGTGGGAGGCCACTTTTGATTCAATGAAAGATACAACCGGCCAGCTAAGGTTCGCAGCTCATATTCATACCACACACAAACGCACAAACACACAGCAGTCTCAGGAAATATAATGCCGTCTTGTGCAGGCAGGCATTCAAGTGTCCCGGCTAGTAAAGGCACTCTCAGCTTGGACAGGGGCGAGCAATTCCAAGCTCTCACACTGAAAACCATATTACAGTGCTACGTTAAGGCTCATTTGATTGAAACACGCTGTGAATGTGGATGCCAAATCTTGATTCATGAGAAAATAGTCATCATGTATGACTTGCTTGGGTTGTACTTCAGTTTCAAAGAGGGAATTCTCCCCCATTCAATCGGCACACAGACCGCAATAAAGCACAAGGCAACAATCTAAACTCCCATTTTACCATGTGTAAAATCATCAGAAGAACCACACACAATATATAAAAAGTTGGTCTAAAATCATGTTTAAACTCCTATTTTGCCATGTTTAAAATCGTCAGCTGTTCTTTGTAGCACTCAATTCAGTTCATATAGCTTACCAAAGGAAGAGAAGAGGTTGCAGAGCTCTGCATAACATATACTCTTTTGTCCATAAATATCTGTCGTTTTCGTTTCCCGATAAATAGCTTTGACTAAATATATATTATAAATATTAATATTTATGGTACATAATTAGTATCATTGGAAAGATCTTTGAATATAGTTTTTTAATAAATTTATTTGGAGATAAAAATGTTGCACGTATTTTCTACAAATCGAAAATAAACTTTCTCCATACACATCAACAAACAGCTATTTAGGAGAAAACAGTGTATGTACATTATAAGACTTGATTGGACCGTTCGTACTTCAGTTTCAAAGAGCGTTTTCTTTTTATTTGGTATCAATTGTCCAATCGACCGCAATTAAGCTCAAAACGCACCAATATAAACTCCCATTTTACCATTAGTTTTAAAATCATCAACAGAACCACACACATGCATATAAAAAAAATTTAATCTAAAATCATGATTAAACTCCTATTTTGCATATGTTTAAAATCGTCAGAAATTTTTTGTAACACTCAATTCAGTTCATATAGCTTCCAAAAGGAAGCAGTTAGAGGTTCCTGTGCTGGGAAATGCTAGCTCAGTGCCAATGACAGAGCCACAGAGGTTTTATTCAACTATAAATAGTTTGACTTTAGTTCCCACAAATATTAATATTTATGGTACATAATTAGTATCATTGGAAAGATCTTTGAATATAGTTTTTTAATAAATTTATTTAGAGATAAAAATATTGCACGTATTTTCTACAAATCAAGTTAAACTTACGGCATACACACCCACAGCAACAGTTATTTAGTGACGGAGGGTGTACGTACTATTATAAAGTATAGGAGTCCAAGGCAAGTGCAGTTACGAGTCCTGTGCTGGGAAATGCTCGCTCAGTGCCAATGACAGAGCCACAGAGGTGGTATTCAACTATAGCCCTACAAACCCTCAACAGGCTCTACTACTCTAGTAGGCCCTACTAATGTCGTACTGTGAAATGCGCGCAGAGACCTTAATTTGTTATCACAGAAGGTACAGTTGGTACAGAACAACACAAAAGAAAGCCAAGAATTGGCTTTTGTAACATAATATCACACCAAAGTCATTGTACACAGAAGTAAAAGCATAACTACTTCACTGGCGTTTCTCCAATTACACAAAACTAGATTTTAACTGGCACTAGAAAGTAGAGCAATAACGAGAAACTTGTCAATATCTCAAGATTATAGAGAATATTTACCTGTACTAGAGGAGTCATTGATCTGTACAACTAAATACATAACTGGACCTTTGTCTGTTGCACTGACAGCCTGTGTCTTCAGCCCACTCAGAACTATTACTGACGGCCTGTGACTCTTGAAGAAACGCGGCAGAGGACAGACAGCTCAGGCTGAAAAACACAATAAGATTCCAAACCCTCCTCTTGGCAGGCCACAAGCAGTAGCCTGTAATGTGAGGGAATAGGGATTCATCAGAAACACTGTCAATTTGAACATCGATAGTTTTAGATGTGGACTGGAATCGAATTACATGTCTTAGAATGTGAAACTACACAGGTTGCAATCAGTGATCATTATTGGCAGACTTCTCTTTCAACAATGATTGTTACAGAACTTACCGTCAACTCACTAATGATACGCATACCATACTTCTACAAAGATGACAACAAGGGTTGAGATATATTAAGCACAAAATGTGCACGGCATACCTTGATAGTTTAACACTGAAGTAGTAGTAAGGGATCGCAGAAAGGTTTAAACTGTCTTGATATTATGTCACAAGTCATCAATGTCATGATCCCTTTCATTATCACTAAAGTCTGAATCACTGCAAGACTCAGAAAGTCAGGATCTCCATCACTAACAAAATTCAAAGCCTCCAAATTTTCTGATCCCAATCCGGCGGAATGCCCTGTTCGTTTCGCTGAAAAGCCAGGCTGAAAAGTACCGTTCACTGATTTGTTGTGAGAAAAAAACACTGCACCATGGCTGATAAGTCTGGCCGATAAGTTCAAACATTTTGACCATTTTGACCATTGAATAGCAATGCGCAGGTCAACAGTCAAATCTTTCCCAAACATTTCCCTACCGACACTCAAGATTCTTGTGTAGGTGCTTCCCTCCATCACGGTTGCCCTCGAGAGAAGTGAGGTCACCAAGCACTGATAAGCAGCCTCTACAGGCGTAAGCTCAGCTAATTTCATCTCCTCGAAGCATTTCAACACTCTATCTGAGCTCTGAAAGTGACACTCTAACCCAACCTTCATGAATGTGGTATGTCTTGGTATTAGGTTTCGATCCAACATCTGCCACTTCTTGAATCACATTTTCCGCTCTCTGCAATAAATAGTTCAAACAAGAAACTAGTGAATAGTGTGTAACAAATGCAAGGATAAATGATTCTCCATTCTCAATTTCCGAATGAGAATAAGATGAAGCCATGTAGGCGCATTGTGCGAATAAAGGGCCTAACAAACACTGTGCTCGGTTACCTTAAACAAAAGTCATCAGTATTTATCTTATTGGGCCGTACTATCACTACCAGGCCATGTCCAACTGTGCCACCACAAACTAGTAATCAAATATTTTGATACAAAATGCACACACCTGCATGTCTCCTTTGCAGCGTGCATTTATGTAGAGGTAAATGTATGGATGTTAGGAGGTGTTCCATCCTCTTTAATTTGTTTCATCAAATCTGCTGCCTCCCAGACATCTCTACGAGCCCAACTGCATTAAAGAAAGTAATGACAAACTATTTTCTATTATACAGTACTCTTAACAAGTATTTGACAAAACATTTTATGAGATTATAATATGGCCCAAATAAACCATAAATGACATGAAATGAAAGCAAGTGTTTGAGTTACTGAGGTAAAAAAAATGGTCTGTTTCTTTAACATTTTGACACAATGGACCTCTATAGTAATAGTTTCTGAAAATGGACCCTTTTTGTACCTTGCTGTGACAATTGGCACCGTGGTAGTTGCCACATATGCCTGCAAGTCCAACATGGAAGATCATTCGTGGAAGCTTCCATGGTGCCATGACAATGGCACCGTGCAAAAGGGTCACTGTTCAAAATTGTTTCCCCAGAGGTCCAATAGCAGCATAACCTCTCATAATGATTATGTATGTATGCTCATTTGCTGCAATGCCAGCAGCAACAGACATCTTATCAAGCACAGAAATGGCTCTTTCAACCTGCAAACACACATACACAAAAAAAAGAACAGGCTAATGCCAGAAGTATATGGTGGTCTAAGTGTGAAGAATCTAACATAAAGGGTGTACCCAGTGCAGAGAGCTCCCGCTCTGTGCGGGGTCTGGGGAAGGGTGTCAGTGGCAAGCCTTACCCTCGCCTGTGCAATGCGAGGAGACCGCGACTCGAACCCGGGACCTTCCGGTCACAGGCGGTAAGACTCTACCGCTTGCACCAGGCCCGCCCTTCAATGTATTCGAGAAATACCTGGTGCTTTCTAGCCCATGGATGAGTGCATTGTAAGTTATTACAGTAGGAACACAGCCACTTCTCCGCATCAGGTCAAGGGTATCGAGAGCCCTTTTCATATCTCCAGCAATTTCAAATCCTTCTATTTGATGGTTGCATTCGTTCCGTCTGCATTTTTACAAATATACAAATAGCTCGATCCATATTTCCCATCTAACAAACTGCTTCTACCAGAAAATTATATGGCACTATCAGGCTGCAAAGGGATGAAAATAATTGGTGGTCAGTAACGATATTTTCTATACAGAAATGATTCCCGGTCGGTCGCAAACTCACCATATTTTCAATTTAACTGTTTAGTAACGACATCAATATGATGTTGGAAGAAATTAGAAAACCAAAAGTGTAAATACGGTAATGGGTCAGAAATGGTCATAAATGATATTTCTTTTACGGAAACAATTCCCATAAACGGAATGTTCCATTTTCAATTTCATCCAGAAAACCTAATCTTAGCATGTCCTAAAAAAATACTACAAGCATTTGCAAAGACATGCAAAATGGATAAACCCATTAGTCAGCATAGAGTAAGTTTTGTTATTATGTTTGAAGCCATGTGATTCCATTTCTTTGCTAATATTTAAGGCTTTGGGAACCTTCCCAATCTGTATAAAGAAATTCCAAACTGACATTAGTGACTAATATTTTTCCAAATGATTAGTCATGCCATTTAATTTCCACAAAGTTTAAATCCGAGCTGCACTTCAAGTATCATATTTCATCGATCGTCCTTCCACTGAAATTGCCAAGTATAATGAAAAACAAAGAGAAACTGGAAAGCATGACATAAAAAATCAGCTACTTCAAGGCCTTTGAGGCTTTGACCCAAAAAGGAAAAAGATAGAAGAGATGGCAAAGCTTGAGCCTAGTTGTAGACTCGGCTCGACCCTCCAACAAGCTCAAGCTTGACTGCTTGAGGCAATAAGCTGGGTCATTTACAGCCCTAGTCAGCTGCAATACAAGAGAAGAATACACAAGAGCAGAACTAACCTTGACATACAGATTAATAAGGCAGCCATAAGATATTATTGATAGTTTGAAGCCTCACTCCTGCAAAGTGAGAAAAACTTTAATCAGACTGGCAATTCTTTGTTAGGAACACATGGTAATTAGTCATGAGATGCCTTCACACTGTACCTTCAGCCTTTCAAACACAATTATTACCAGATCAATGCCATCATCTTCCATTTCTTGAGCTCGATATATATTCCCAGATTGGTTGCAAAAAGTTTACAATGTCTATTGACTGAAAATTAAAAAAACTATGCAATATACTCTCTGAATTATTATCAGTGGATTAAAAGGGACCACAAGTGGTTATTCCAGAAACAAATCTATGTACCAACATGATTTACATGAGCTGTCAAAGAATGTAAAAGGAAACTTCAAATACTGAAAAAAGTACAAGGATGCAGCAAACACAAATGTGCGTGTTTGCGAGGGTTCTAGTAGTACAATTGGTACACAACATCTGCACAAAGAAACCCACTGTAGTTCAGACATCTCATGATTCAAACAAGTAATTCTTGTAGAAGAGAGTCCAATCAGAGTCATCCGATGTGACAAGCTCAAATCCTTCTGTATTCATGGACTCTGCAACTGAAACATGATTTGGAGAGGCCTTGATGCTATTATTGTTCGGTTCATCACCAATACAACTGAACTCAACAGAGCCAAAGCCACATGCTTCCTGTTGGTCGCCACTCTCATGCAGGCAACAACCATTACCTGGCTGAGAATTGGTACCATCTGCCAAAGCCTCTTCAGTGAGCGAAAGCACTGGTGAACCTTCATCATCAGATAGCCATTTGCAGCAATCCAAATCACCGATATCAAACATTCTGCTGACAAGCCCCTCTCGCCAAGAGATCCGAGTGTCTGCCATGACTGATTTTCGGAAACTTGTCTCTGCCTTCAATTCTATGTCACGAAGAGACCTTTTAAAAGAGGTCAAGTCTATGGATTCCAGAGGCGTCGGAGCTCCTGCAAACTGGAAGCTAAGCTCAGGCAATGGCGCAGATGGTGTGCCATTTCCCTCATAGTCATCGTCCCCATGCCTTGGTGACAAACTCATCATTTCAAGACATTCCAGCACTGGATCCATCATCTTCAGGGGACGACTGCCTGTCCTTGTAAACCCTGACCGTGTGCCATTGCTGACACTATCATGCCTTGACTCGCCAGAAATTGGTGTCCGATCCGCCGCCGAATCATACCGGTAGCTGCTGCCCAGTCCCTGCTGGGCACACAAAGTCCGAAATCTGGAAGAGGACCGCGATGCCCTCTTGACAATGAGCGAGAAGGGACTAATGCTATCGCCACTGCTGGGCGTCTTCTGCGCGGGGAGAAAACCTGACGACGGCGTCGCCCCGGACATTTCCGACGCCGGACTGCCGAAGTCCAGCAGACCGCTGAGCAGCGGCGAGCCTAACAGCCCCGTGCAGTCCGGGGAGAACCGCCAGAACGCGTCCTCCGAGGAGCATCTGGGCACGAAGATCTCGTCTTCGAGCAAGTCCACCCCGCCTTCGTCGCGCGGGGACGCCAGCCAGTTCACCGACGCCTCCTCGTTGCCGCATTTCGTCGAGGACGTCCAGGCCTCCGCCCCCGACGGCGAGGAAAGCCAGTGGATGGACGCGCGGGACGGCTCCTCGTCAAGGTCCTGGCTGGTCAACCCCTCCCCCGTGATCGCCAGGATGCCCCGCGGCCGGCACTTTCGGCGGTCCCCGACGCCGGGGACGACGTGGTGGCCCGCCGCGAAGCACGCGGGCGTCGCGGACCCGCACGCCGCGGCCACCTCAGGCGAGATCGACGCGTGGACCGGCGGCGTCGCGCCGGTAGACGGCGTGGCCTCGGAATCCGCTTTCTTCTCCGGCGTCAAGGCGTGGAACTGATCCAGCTGCTCGTCCTTCGCCGGCCACTGCTTCTTGCCGGCGGCCAGCCCGATCTTGTTGATCCGCGCACCGATGGGCTCCTGCCCACCCATCCTTGGCTCTTGCCCGGCGCATCTCTGCGCCCTGGTCCTCGATTCCTTATCCGGGAGCCGGTCCGGACCCCTGGTCCCGGGCCGGGGCTTGGAGTCGGGGCGCTTAGGGGTCCGCGGGGTGGACGCGGACCTGGCCCTGGACCTGGACCCGGAGGAGGCGGCGGCGGAGGGGAGGAGGAAGCCGAAGCACCCGGGGCGCTCCCGCGCGGCGGAGGCGTCCCTGGAGTTGAGATCGGATAGCGGGCTGCGGCGGCGGCTCGAACCAACGGTCTTGTGCTTGGGCGCCGTCGCCGGGGATGGGGAAGGGGACGGGGAGGGCTTCCGGGGCTTGGAGGCGGAGCAGGAGGAGGATGGACGGGATGATGGCCTGGCCATGGCGGCGGCGGAGGAGGAGGGCATGGCGGTAAGGTGGGGGTGAAGCGGCGGCGGGTCAGGCGGTTTCAAATCTCGGAGATCGGAGGCCGGAGGAGGAAGAGGGCCAACGGATACATTTTGCAGTCAAAGCCGGGTATACCGGTGGCGGAAGTGGTGGTTGACCGTAGACATAAGGCCGTCTGTAGTGTGGGAGCGGTGCCCCAAAATAAATGGGCCCGTTGTACAGTAATAGGCACCGCTGCCCACTCAGCTGTAGTGTGGAAAATTTTTGGGAGCGATGCCGTCTGCTACGGTTGGGACCCAGTTCCAATAAAATACTCTCGTTGCCTTCTTCGTTCGCGCGATGGAAAATTCCCCTTTCTGACAGCGCTACAGTGAACAATTATTGTTTATGTTTTGGCACCGGGTGAATGAAGATTCACCGCTTCCAACTTTTCTGGCCCCAATCAAAACAAGCACCACTTGTTGCAGTGTTGGGAGTGATGCCCAAACACTCTCTCTCCTCTTTTGGGCATCACTCTCTGACCACACTGCAGAAGGCCTAAGTATTTTAGGCCCAAGGCCCGGTCCGGCCTGCAGCGCTTAATGGACATGGTTTGGACAGCATAGTGAAATATGGATGGACTCAGGAAATATTTCTTGGCCCGAACATGGCCCATTGAATTTATATTTAAATTATTTTCATACTAAAAACTATAGAGGACGACGAGGCCGAGGCTGCACTACTCCATGTTCTACGGGAACGGCGGCGACGCCGGTTGCGAGGTCAGGTCACTTCTGACTGTGATGCACTGTCTAAACCCGATCGATGGACGCAACAGGAACGAAGAAGTGGACACGTCATCAGAGGTGCATGTGTGATGAGCTCGCAGCAGGCCTGTTACTTTCTGTTCCGCTCACACAGATGTTGCTGCTTGCGGCAAGTGAGCACGACGTCCACTTCACTCGTCACACATATCTCATGCACAGCTCGCATGCATCACTGTGCACGTTCCCCCCAGGCAACGCCAACTCGATCTGCTGGGCTAGCTAGGTCCTCCTCGCGTCGATTGTATATATACAGATGCAAATCCCAACCCAATGCAACGCAGCTAGCATCGATCTCTCGATACAATATCTGCACCTTCGTCTTCACTCTTCGATCAGAGGTCGATCGACAGCTCCGATCCGAAGAAGGTACGTGCGTGCATCATGAAGGCTGTCGTCGCGGCGGTGCTTCTGCTGCTGGCGCTCGTGGTCGCGGCGGTGAACGCAGACCATGACGGCCACCACCACCACCACCACGGCCACGGCGGCCACAGCTGGCGCGACGGCGCCAACGACGACGGCGGCCACCGGCGGTCCTCTGTGGCCGGGCTGACGCAGTGCGTCACCATCTGCGGGTCCCGGGTGACCTCCTGCATGCTGGACTGCTACCAGCCGCTGATCGACCTGGACCCCGTGGAGCTGCCCGTCTGCCTCCTCAAGTGCACCAACGACGCCATGATCTGCGCCTCCGGCTGCCCCGTCACCGGGAACGTCTAGGTCGTCTAGCTAGCCAAGCGTTACATACCCAGCCATTTATAAACTAACTAAACTACTATACCGATCCAACGCGATATATATACCCGCACCTCTGAATGTTTCGAGTCCCGTGCTAAGATAGGCTTACCCAAGGTGACTTGGAGCCTTGAGTTTCTTCAAGTTCAAGCTCACCTCTCATGGAGTTCCCACATACATAAGAGAGGGTCCACCAAGATGAATGGCTTGATTAGTTGGAGAGCCCACTTGAGATTGGGGTGGATTCCTTCATATAAACCAAGCGAGATCAGGGATTTAGGGAGAAATCAAAGAGATTGAGAGTTCACACTAGAACTCGTGCTTGTATCCCAATAAATGGAAGGGCCCTGTCTTCTTGAGCTCCATTTGCTTGTATCCTTTCCTTGCTTGGTGAACACATGCTACCATCTATTTCAAAATGCCTTCCAACAACCATCATATAGACCAGTCGTCAGAAGTTGTAGCGGTATTCAATTGAATTGAACTGTGCATGGTTTGCATTCTCCTAGCAACGCACTCCTTCGATCCATCAATCCATGGTCTGTTCTGATTTGGAAGAAAAAAAATCGAACTTTACATCTTGACAACAATAATTCAAAGTACAAGCATATGTATCCATAGTGTAGTTGGAAAAGTTGCAGCAATAAAAAAAATCGAACTTTACGTCTTGACAACAATAATTCGAAGTACAAACATATGTATCCTTAATAGTGTAGTATGGAAAAGTTGCAGCAATAAATTCATATTCAATATACATTTTAAAGTTTTGATTTTACAGTAAATGACATTGCCAATATACTAAAGGACGTACCCAGTGCAAAGAGCTCCCGCTCTGTACGGGGTCTGGGGAAGCGTGTTAGTGACAAGCCTTACCCTCGCATGTGCAATGCGAGGAGACCGCGACTCGAACCCGAGACCTTCCGGTCACAGGTGGTAAGACTCAACCGCTTGCACCAGGCCCGCCCTTCACATTGCCAATATATCGTAAGAGAAAAATAAGGATCAAACATCTTTCCCCTTTCCATCTTCCCGCCAACGGCTTTTGGCCCCGTTCGCTTCGCTGAAAGAACAAGCTGAATCACTATTCCGGCTGGTTTGTTGTAAAAGAAAAACACTGTTCCAGCTGAAAAGACAAGCCAAAAAAGTACGGATTATAAGACAAGCGAACATGTTAGAGCACCCAGAGCACCCAGGAACTTAGCACTGGACCTAACTTTTCCACCTTTATACTTCAGCATCCAACTCCAAGCAAACACTGTGCTCTGCAGGTTATTGCCACAAACCAGCCACCGCACTGCAAAATCTTTCTAAGAAAATGCATATGGCATTTTCTCCCCAGGAAAGGAAAACGCGAATTGAATTTCCACAAGAACAAAGGGAAACACATATACACATAATACAATAAAGGTTTATATTTATGGAAAGAACATTCTAAGTCGCGTACTATCACACTGCAGCTGCAATCACGAATTTACAGTGTGTATAAATTCAGAAGGGCAATGCAGCTAAGCAAACATAAATAATAACGGGCATAAATGAAGCACTGTTTTATCTTGTGGCAAGACTCGAAGGTGGGAGGCCACTTTTGATTCAACGAAAGATACCGGACAGCTAAGATTCGCAGCTCATATATCACACACAAACGCACAAACACACACCAGCCTCAAGAAATATAATGCCGTCTTGTGCAGGCAGGCATTCAAGTGTCCCGGATAGTAAAAGCTCTCAGCTTGGACAGGGGCGAGCAATTCCAAGCTCACACTGATTGAAGCTGCTGTACTGGAAGATGCCAAACCTTAAATGAGAAAACAGTCATCATGTATGACTTGATTGGAGTTGTACTTCAGTTTCAAAGAGGGAATTCCCCCACAATCGGCACGGACTGCAATAAAGCAGAAGGGACCAATCTAAAGTCTAAACTCCTATTTTACCATGCGTAAAATCATCAGAACAAAGGTAAAGATCCACACACATTATCTAGCAAGTTGGTCTAAATTCACGCTTGTATTCCTGTTTTACCATGTTTAAAATCATCAGCTATATTTTACAGCATTCAATTCAGGTCATTAGTTCATAGCTCACAAAAGGAAGAAAAGAGGTTACAAAGCTCTTTATATACTTAAAAATATATGATTATAATGTAGGAGTACTGTCCTGGCTAAATGAAATTACGAGTCATGTGCTGGGAATGCTCGCTAAATGCCGATGACAGAGCTGCAGGGGTGGTATTCAACCTATTACAAGGCTACAAACACTCTACTACTCCAGTAGGTCCAACTAATGTTGTAATATGAAATGAATGCAGAGACCTTAATTTCTTATCACGGAAGGTACATTTGGTACAGAACAATACAAAGGAAGCCAAGAATTGCCTTTTGTAACATATTGTACCGAGTCATTGTACAAAAGCCCTGCCTGGTACACATGGGAAATAAACGAAGTAAAAGCATAACTTCACCAGCATTTCTCCAATTATACAAAACTGAATTTAACTTATTAGTTAGATTGCACTAGAAATAGAGCAATGATGAGAAATGAACTTGTCAATATCTCAGAATATAGATAATATTTACCTACCTGTACTACGAGTCACTGATCTGTACAGCAACATACATAAGTGGACCTTCGTCTGTTGCATTGACAGCCTGTGTCTTCAGCTTCAGCAGAACTGTTACTGCCGGTCTGCGACTCTTGAAACACCGCAGAGGACAGACAGCTCAGGTTTAAAAACACAATAAGATTCCAAACCCTCCTCTTGGCAGGCCACAAGCAAGTAGCCTGTGATTTGAGGGCATAAAGTTTCATCAGAAACACTGTCGATTTGAACAAAATTGTTTTAGATGTCGCTTGGAATCAAATTATGAGAACTCAAACTGCCAATTGGCAGCCCTCTGCCAATTGGTGATCATTATAGGCAGACTATACTTCTAAAAAGATTGTTACAGAACTTACGGTCAACTCATTAATGATAGGCATAGTATACTTCTAAAAAGATGTCAACAAAGTTGAGATATATTAAGAACACATGTGCGCAGCATACCTTGATAGTTTAACTCTGGCACTGAAGCAGTAGTGAGGGATCAGGGAAAGGTTAAAACTGTCTTGATATTATGTCACAAGTCATCATCATGATCCTCATCATTATCACTAAACTCTGAGTCACTGCAAGATTCAGAATCTCTGTCACTTACAGAACTCGAAGCCTCCAAATTTTCTGATGAGTTCCAATCAGGTGGAAATATTCGCTGAAGTGCTTCTGTTAGCGCACCACCCGTCCTCTCAATCTTGTGAAGCCATTTTGACCAGTGAACAGCAGTGCGCATGTCAACAGTCAAATCATTCTCGAACATTTCCCTACAGACACTTAAGATTCCCGTGTAGGTGCTTCCCTCCATCACAGTTGCCCTTGAGAGAAGTGAGGTCACCAAGCAATGATAAGCAGCATCATCAGGCTTAAGCCCAGCCAATTTCATCTCCTCAAAGCATTTCAACGCTCTATCTGGCAGTGACACTCTAGCCCAACCTTTAATCAATGTGGTAAACGTCTTGACATTCGGTTTCAATCCAACATCTGCCATTTCTTGAATCACATTTTCCGCTCTCTACAATAAATAGTTCAAACAAGAAATTAGTGATAGTGTGCAACAAAGGCCAGGATTACTTCTCCATTCATATTTTTCCAATGAGAATAAGATGAAGCCAGTGTGCAACAAAGGTACATTGTGTGAATAATGGACATTATAAACATTGTGCTCGGCTACCTTAAAAAATTTCCACTAATGTTTATCTCATGGCGCTGTACTATTACTATCAGGCTATGTCCAACTGTGCCACCACAAACTAGTAATCAAATATTTTGATGAAAAATGCACACACCTGCATGTCTCCTGCTTTGCAGCATGCATTTATGTAGGAGGTAAATGTATGGATGTTAGGAGGGATTCCATCCTCTTTCATTTGTTTCAACAAATCTGCTGCCTCCCAGACATCTCCTCTGCGAGCCCAACTACATGAAAGAAAGTAATGACACAGTATTTTAGATTATGCAATACTCTTATCAGGGATTTGATAAACTATTTTAGATTATAACATGGCTCAAATAAACCATAAATTGACATCAAAATGAAAGCAAGTGTCTGAATTACTGAGGTAAAAAAATAATAATTTTGGTTCTTACATATAACATTTTCACAAATGGGCCTATAAGGTAATAATTTATGAAAATGGAACGTTTTGCATGGTGCTGTGACACTTGGTACTAAGGTAGTACCACTTAAGAGCCTGCAAGTCCAACAAAAGAATATCATATGTGGCAGCTGCCATGGTGTCAATGTCATGGACACGCAAAAGAGTCCATTTTCTAAAATTGTTTCCCCAGAGGTTTTCCTAAAAAGATCTTTAAAAGGATCAAATTGCAAAAGCTTCTTGTTACGTAAGCAGCGAATAAATAAACAAATTTAAACCCAATAGGACAGATAAAAATAACATTAACTGGCATTAACTATGTTTATATAGTACCTACCCATCAATCAAAATATTATATATAAATGTATTCCTTGGTATCTTCTGAAAGCTCATCTCTCTTGTAACTGCTAAGGCACTTTGCATCCTTCCTGATTTGCAACAGGCTCTCAACAATGTTTCATAAATGTACACATCAAGCTTTAGGCCACTCTCTTTGATTTTGGTGAAATACTCAAAAGCCTTCCCAATATCTCCACTAGCAGCATAGCCTCTCATAATGATTGTGTATGTATGCTCATTTGGTGCAATGCCAGCAATAGACATCTTGTCAAGTACAGAAACAGCTCTTTCAACCTGCAAACATGCACACATACACAGGTACACAAAAAAAAGAGGCTAAAGCTTACATGGTTCTCAGTGTGAAGAATCTAATATGTATTTGAGAATTACCTGGTGCTTTCTAATTAGCCCATGGATGAGAGCATTGTAAGTCATTACAGTAGGAGCACAACCACTTCGCCGCATTAGGTCAAGGGTATTGAGAGCCCTTTTCATATCTCCAGCAACTGCAAATCCTTCTATGATAGGCCTGAATGTTCTATTTGATGGTTGCATTCGTTCCTTCTGCATTCTTTCAAATATGCGAAGAGCTCGATCCATATTTCCCATCTTACAAAATGCTTCTACCAGCAAATTGTATACGGCACGATCAGGCTGCAAACCTGATTTTATCATGTCCTCGAAAATGCTAAAAGCATTTGCAAAGTCATGCAGATGGATAAATCCATTGATCAGCATAGAGTAAGTTTTGTTATTATGTTTGATGCCATGTGATTCCATTTCTTTGCTAATAGCTAAGGCTTTCGGAACCTTCCCAATCTGTAAAAGGAATGTTCAAACTGGCATTAGCGACTATTTTCCATTCAAACAAGTGCAGGGATATACAAATAATGTAAGGCCTCAAGTTCAAATGATTAATCAGGCCATTTTATTTCCACAAAGTTTAAATCAAAGCTGCACTTCAAGTATCTTATATTTCATTGACCATGCTTCCACTGGAGTTGCCAAGCATTAGTAATAAATAATAAAAAACAAAGAGGAACTGGAAAGCAGGGCATCCAAACCAACTACTTTGAGGCTTTAAACCAAAAAGGAAAAAGGTAGAAGAAAAGGCAATTCGTATTTAGCATGATGGGCCAAGCTTGAGCCTGGTTTAGGCTCGAGCGGTTCTGAGGCCCGGCTCAACCCTCCAACAAGCCCAAGCTTGAGGCGACGAGCTCGGCTCATTTACAGCCCTAGTCGGGCTGTAATACATGAGAAGAATAGACAAGAGCAGAACTAACCTTAACATACAGATTAATAAGGCAACCATAAGATATTATAGATGGTTTGAAGCCACACTCCTGCAAAGTCAGAGAAACTTGAATCAGGCTGGCAAATATAACACTTCATTTCCCTTCCATCCCCAGATCAAAATCCTCAAAGACATTATAGATTAAGAAGGTGAGCATAATAAAAATAAAAACAATTATTTCTTAGGAACACATGACAATTAGTTATTAGTTATGAGATGCCTTCCCAATACACCTTCAGCCTTTCAACCACAATTAGACATTTGTTTTCATCTTGGACGACAGTATATCCATGCATCATACTGTGATAAACATCGATAGGAGCATCAATGCCATCCTCTTCCATTTCACGGACCAGCTCTTCAGCTCGATCCATATTCCCAGATTGGCTGCAAAAGTGCATACAATTGAGTGCTCTGACATGATTTATTAGTAAACAGATAAAGCAGTAATCGTTAAGAGATAAATTGTATTATTTTTTTCTTAAGTTTACGATGTTTATGAATCTGGTAACCAGCAACCACTAACCAGTGAGCATGTATAATGTTGCTATATATGATTCCATTTAGGTTGTCGAGCTTGGTCTTAGCCTCTTTGAACAACTTGTCTGCAGATCTTCCAAGAGAAGATGAACTGATTAGCAACAAGCCAAGGGTCATATGAGAAAGGCTAGAAATGAAAAGGCCGCGTGATCTGTTGCCTAAAACAGTGTCTAAGAGTCAGTATCGTATATGAAAGGGCAGTTATAGCTATATTGAAATTCTGGAAGAAAGCATGTTCAGTAACACATAGATCTGGGTTAAGGCAGTGTGAAAAAAGAAAATACTCACTGAGCATCATTAGTTTTGCCATATCCTGCAATAAGGATACTATAAGTAACAACTGTCATTTCGAGGCCTTCAGATTTCATTTCCTCAATGCATGACATTGCCCCACGCATATCTCTAGCAACTGCATAAGCGTGAACAAGGCTGCATGAAATGAATTAAATTTAATGCAGGAGACAAGGTACATAGAGACATTGCTAGAGCTAGTTTGCCAGTCATTCACATGCATACATCTGTATGATATTAGTAAATTAAAGAAGAAGATAACGGCGATACCCCCTCCTGTTTTCAGAACAGCCCCCTCTGTATCTCAATAATGTTATCAGCCAAACTTTTTTATCTCAAATAGTCAAGCAAGCATAGAAGTGACCAGGTACAAAGTTTCTTGGTAGGTTACTGCCTATATTCTTCACATGGTTAGCTTCCCATGATGCCATCATGCAAGATCGTTTTCCATAAGTAATCTTTATCTTTACATATAAAATTACCATTTATTCAGATAACAATTTATACAGGTCATTTGGTGGCATTACCAGGAGTAAAGTTCACTGTGGATCTCTGAACTTGCACCAGGGCTCAAAAACATAACAAGCAAAAATAACCTACACGTACTGTGCCAGACCTCTGTTGACCTACTTAGATTAGTTTAGCAGTATAATATGATGTTTTGTTTTCAGTGAGTCAATTTAGTTGGCCCAGCTATGCAAGTTTAGGAAGCAATGGTGCATTTTACCCTGTGATGAAGAGAAAACAATAAATTAGTAAATTACTACTAAACAACAGTAACAAAGCACCTACCTTGTGAAGACAAACGCATTGGGCTCTATCCCTCTTGCTCTCATGTTCTCAAATGTTGCACGAGCGTGATGCTTATCACCTCGCTTGGCATAATACACAACCATCAGACCAAATTCCCTCCTTGATGGCTAAACAATCAATGCAGAAAATAAGACTATAATTAGTGCCACCAAATGAAAAAAGTTAACACTGAGGCAATTCTATATTCTAAGCATAAATTCCTAGAAATGATTGCACCTACACCCCCCACCCCACCCCGTTCTCTTTGGAGCCCTGAGAACTGAGTAAAGGAGGTACGGAACTTTCCTAGGAAGTTGTTAAAACATGACTACCAGATGCCAAATAAAAAACGGTATTGAAATCAAAATATGATTGTCCAGATAAAAACAAATTAAATGATCACCAGCTCCAAATCTCAAACAAGTCATAGGGCAAGGTTGCAAAAAATTTATATTAAAACTGTAAGGGGTATGTGTTACATGTTATTTATATAAACATAGAGTACCTTGTGGAGCAACTTATTTCCAAAGGTAACTAAGGAAAGGCTTTGTACTTGAATAAGGATCAGAAGAACGGAATTGTTCATTGAAGCTGTCTGATCAAGTTGGAGATGAGGTTTGGTGTCAGCTAATGATTGGAAATGACATGAAACAGGCACCAATTAACATTGTAATTTACTCTACAACTAAGGTGGCAGATGACCTATTCGGTGGCATCCTAACAAAGCTTATTCTAAGCATGTTTTGCTGGCGCAGTCTGCTCTTTAAAGAACCCTTCAGAGCTAGTATCCCAGGAAGGTTTGCAGATCACAAGCCCAAAGACAGGAAAACTTCACCCGTCTCAGCATGTTCAGCATGTGACACCACCTTGCAATTGCATAAATGGCATTATACAGGAACTAATAAGGTCGGGTAATGCTAATGCTGAGGTGATCGATCAGAGAAGCCACCACCTTGGGAATCCGCTCGAAAGCAGAGACGACAGCCTGCCAGTCCTCGGGCCGTGACTCCAGCACTCTCCGGAACTCGCGGCACGCGTCCTCCCTGCCCTTGTGCCACGGTGAACGAGCCTCCCGGGCCACCCCAGCTTCGACCCAGCGCGCCCGCTCCTCCGCCCTGGCCCTCCCTTTCCTCCCGTCGTCGAGCCTCACGGTGAGCGACTTCCCCCGGAACTCCACCCCGTCCACCTCCACGGCCCGCCCCGCGGCGGCCTCCGGGTCGTCGCCCCCGTAGTAGAGGAAACAGAAGCCGACGTTGCGCTCGGGGTCGTCGTGGCCCCGCACCAGCTCCACCTTCTCCAGGGGCCCGAACTGGCGGAAGAACTCCGTGATCTCAGGCTTCCCCACCCACAGCGGCAGGTTGCCCACGAACACCTTGCCCTTCTGCCGGAAGTCCTCCTGCCGCAGCGCCGCCGCCTCCTGCTCCTGCTCCGGCTCCGGCGGGGGCGGAGGCGGAGGCTCCTCCACCATCTCGAGCGACACTGGCGAAGGAGGCGGTGGGGACAGCTTGCTCGTCAGCCATAGCTTGGAGGCGAGGGGGTTGGCGGGAGGAGGCGGCGAGGGTTTTGGGGCCGGAGGCGTCGGTGGAGAGGGGCGGCGGAAGGAGGCCGAGGAGGCCACGGGCTTGAAGAGCCTGGGAGTAGGCGAGGAGGCGGTGGGGAGCGAGAGGAATTGCATCAGGATGGTGGTGTCGGATTTTCGAATGGCCCGGGAAGACGATGCCACCAGCGTCTGCGACTCTGCGTCCTCCTCCTCGGCCAAGGTGGATGGAGGATGGAGGATAAGGCGCGGCGGCGAGATTTCTCGTCGGACGAGATATTTCTGATTCGGTCCTTGGCTTGTTCTAATGCTTGATACGAGTCCCCACTGAAGAGTGAACTGGGCTGGATTTCATTTAGAGCCGGCTAACCAGGCCGCCGGATCCAATAAACAGCCCATTTTAAAATTTGCAGCGCTCTATTTCCATGACGCTTCCTTTTCACCATATAAACAATAATAACAACGACAAAGTTTCACAAAATAAATTTGTCAAAAAGTTCAAACAAAATAAAGAACAATATGGACAATGGAACAGTGTGCTTCGAGCTAATTTCATTCGATCGGTGAAACAAACCAACTTGAAGAACGTAGAATGATAGTATATCATATACATTTTCAAGAACACACTGACCACCTTTGGATTTGCAGGCAATAAATCTGAGAATCATACACAAGCACTTCTGCTCCACACGTACACTTACACAGCTGAAATCACATAACACGACGCAACACAGAGCAACAGCACATACGCATGCAGCCACATCCACATCAGGGCAGAAATCATCCAGTTCAGCGTTTCCTGATGGCGAAGGCGGCCAAGATGACGAGGAATAAGAGGACGAGCACGGCGAGGAAGGATGCCACGACGGCGCCGCTGGTGCGCTGGCAGAAGCCGTGGAACTGCATGCAGATGGGCACCCAGTTGGCGCGCAGGTTCCCCGAGTGCGCCAGGTCCACGATCGCCGCCGCCGCCGCCGCCGCGGCCGTCAGCAGCGCCGCTATGATCTGCAGGGCAACTCACCACGAAAGAACTTGTACTCAGCGATTGATCAGCGTCGTGCGGTTCTAGTGCGCCGTGCACGTACGTGGGCGTGTCGTGTTCGTGTGTGCAGTGTGGTGACGGAGTGCCGGAGCGGGAGAACGGATACCATGTCGCAGACGAGCAGGAGGTGGCGCAAGCCGATGGCCTGTGGGCGGAGGGCGATGACGGCAGAGAAGGGGAGGGACAGCACCAGGTACCCCGCCGCGATCGCGTTGGCCACCATGAAGAACCTGCAACAGTGGAAGCACACGCGCGCACGCGTTTGGCGTCAGCTCAAGTCGACATGCACTGGAATATCGCTGGACGGGCGGGCGGGCGGGCAACACCGACAGGAGCGCCGGGAAGTCGTCGAAGCGGGCGCGGAACTGGAAGAACTGGGTGAAGACGGAGAGCGTCTCGTCGGAGGTGCCAGTGGCGATGGCGGCGGCGAGGGCGGGCCCGAAGGCCGCCACCCTCAGCACGAAGTCGAGGAGCGCCACGCAGCGGCTGCCGCGGTCGGCGCGCCGGAAGAAAGGGACCCCCGTCTTCCGAGGCGCCGTCGTCGTCGCCGCCGCGGGTACCGCCGCTGACGATGCTGCTGCAGCGGGAGGAGGAGGCGCCGTGGCCACAGACGGGGCCTTGCCGTGGTCGCGGGCCACGTCGTCGATGGGGATCACGGTCGCGGCGGCGCCGGCCTCGCTGGTGCTCATGGTTGGTTGCTGCGTCGTTGGAGCTAGCTAGGCGCAGGCGGCAGGCTAGCTTCGCGTGAGGTACTGAGACTGCTGGGAGGTGCTTAGCTAGCTCGGCTGCTGGCCAGTTTGAGTTGCGGAGAGAACATTTATAGAGAGTCAGATGGGCTTAGCTGCCAGGAGCTGTTGGGGTGTATCTGCTCGACTGCCCGTGTATTGTGAAAGTGAAGTTAGTGAAGTTGGGTCGAGGTTGGGGGCGGGAGAGGGGTGTGGTAGTGTGGTTTAGGAATGGAGGCCGGAGTGGTTACCAACTGCTATGCAAGCGCCAATGAGCAGATAGAGTGATTGGGAGGCTTTGTTAGTGTGGGATGGGATCTAGGATGAAACGAGCAAGTGTTGTCATGTCATTGTCATCCACAAAGTCCTTTTAGCTGCAAACCTTGATATAGATCACTCGCGACACCGGTCTCACTCGGTTAGGGCTTGTTTGACTACGCTCGTATTCACTTTAATCTAGAATTTAGGTGAATATGAGTGTAGCCAAATAAGATCCTGGTGGGAAGATCTTAGTGTGCGTGGCCACTGCCCAGAGGAGGCCAAGAATCACGTAGCTTGATGTGTTGTTTACACCACAGTATCCACCACAGCTCGCTTAGTGTGTGTGTGTGGACCCTGGATACTGACCTTGATGTGTTGTTTACACTCTAACGGCACCAATCTGTCATTTTATCTTGATCTTGACCATGGTGTTTGCTGTGAAGGACAGCGCTGCCCTCGTTCCCACGGGCCAAACTGGCTAGGGATGTAAGACGGGTTGTCCGTGAACTCACAAATAGATTTAATTTTTACGGGTTCACGGATAACTAATGTCTCATATTTCTAGTTAAGTTGTGAAAGAGAATATTTTATCTATATGTGCTCTGTATTGCCTAATACGACTAAATCAGACGTACTGGGTAATGTTGTATTGAACATTGCGTAGATCTACATAAAAACCTCCACAAAGAACTAAACATGTGCAAACCGCGTGCGGTGCATAAGTTGTATGCTTGAATTGCTGACAACTAAACAAGCGGCCTATGCTTCGCGGTGCCCGCAGGTTACATGGCCACCAAGCCTAAACCGCATGGCAATGCCCATTTGCTATCGGGCCCAGCAGACTTGCATCCCCTTAGGGCCCGTTCGTTTTTCTCGGAAACGTGGCACGAATGATTTTCACATGGAACGATATGCTAATTTATATAGTGATTGAATAGCCAGAACGAATCCGGACCTCATTCCGGAACAACCGAACGAGGACTTGAGAAGACATTCTGATGGCAGTTAACTTACTCCCACAAAAATTATCTGGAGCAAGGGGTGAAAGCGTTTTAAGTCTTGAAGATCAAGAAATGGAACAACCAGAACGCTGACATTTTTTGCCTTTTAAAAGAATTCCACTATCTTATCCAGAAATATACCAATGAGAGCTAACGCATAATAAATCAAGAACAAAGACAGGGCAAAAACAACGCTTGCTGTACAGGTTTACGCACCTACCACCAGAAAAGATGGACATGTACATCAGCAATCCCTTTTTTTTTACGTTTCCCTTCTTTTGTTTCAGTAGGACCAAGAAAAAAGTTTCACTTTCTTCTCCCCATTAATTTCCTGTCTGTGGCACTTATTCACCTTGGATGTCTTTGTCCTCTCTTTCAGAGCCACTGTTGTCGTTTTCTTCCATATGTACATCCTACATGAAGATATGGACGACGGACGACGTTCCACACGCACAAAATCTGAAAAAGTTAACGAACCCCTAGCCAAATTGACAAATTAACAACGCCTGCTTCCATAGCCAATAATACTCTCTTCAAACAAGCACCTGCACCACAAAACAAAATAACGAGGAAAAGATAGTGACGTCAACATCTTTCTTCAAGATTGCTTATGGAACTTCTCGAGACCACTAAGACAGACAGCAGCATATTGATGAACTTGATAAAATTTCATGTGTTAAATGACAATTCTAGTCAAAACAAAACAAGGCAGCAGCTTCAGTACTGTTTCAAGCAACTAGCATAATCCAAACATGCCAATAGAAGGAAAAATAAAGACTCTCAGATCCCAGGGATTCGGGGACAATGCTGCAGAGCAAAAGTCAGGTATGACAGCTCAGTAGCTCAAGTTTCAAAAACCACCGGGAACTAGCCAGGTCTTTTATCCTTAACAGCCAAAACTGAAACTGGGCTGGTATCAGTTAGTTCTCAAAGAACTGGTTTAAGGCCATAGAATCCCCATTTGATCCCATCTTGCTAAATACTTCCTCTGGTCACGAAAACATGTAGTTTTGGAGTATATAGAAGTACATTTACTAGCTACTTAGATTACAAAATCCAAACTCCAGAACTCAAAATGTCCAAGAAATCCAATCGACAAACTGAACTTCAGAACTCAAAACAGGACGAGAAGTTACCAAGGTTACTAATTTTTAAACCCAAAACAAGAAATGGAACTCTAGCCACACCCTCATCATGAAATCCTAGATTAGCAGGCTATTTGCAAGATATGGAAAGTAGGGTATACATCCCAACAGAAAAGTACTCCCTCCATCCCAAATATCCCAAATTGTAAGACGTTTGACTTTTTTGGCCCCAAGTTTGACCACTTGTCTTATTCAAAAAATTTGTGCAAATATAGTCAAATTTAAGTCATTCTTGAAGAATTTTTATTAATAAACCAAACCACGACGAAAGAAGTGATATTTTACACAAATTTTTGAATAAGGTGATCAAACTTGTCCCAACAGAAAAGTAGTACTTAATTCTTTAGTAAGACATTGGGATTTCTAAAAGGTATATATACCTGAAATTATGTGCATTTTGGGGACTACAAATTTGTTCACACTCAATGTCCACCACTGCTACTTTGCTCTAGGTTACAACCATCCCTGAGTGCTTCTTGGGCTTCATTCTCCATGCCTTGTGATAGTAGTGCTGCTGCCTGAAGATAGAATGCTGTTGACCATGTCGGAGATATTACCAGAGCATTCATTGCATCATTCAATGCCTCCTGTGGCATGCCATTCATCAGATATGACAGGTCAGCATAAATGGTTGGAGAAACCATAGCATAATGGTTGGAAAGAAACCAAAAGACCAACTTCAAACTGAACTGCATGATAAATCATGAACAAATACTTTTTAACGAAAGAGACCGGGTCAATAGTGTCTTTCAGGTAACTGCAAAGATTGAACCATATTATAATGTAAAATCCAGAATCAGCAATACTTTTAGCGTATGTGGCCCAGAGCTTTCATTTTCCAATTATGTCTTAATATAGGGAACAAATTGGAAGACGTTGAACCTATATGACTTTTTACCTACATTCAATCATGCAACTCCAGTATCTGTGTGACGGGATCCATATAAAATAAAAGAGCAGAACACATCAAACCTGGGAATAGCAATCAATGGCAGTAGTAAAATCCTTCTGTCGAAAAGCATTGTCACCCTTCTTTTTTGAGTTCAATGTATCTTGCATCTGATTCGTCCACATCTGAAACGAGAGCTGGAGCAAAAAAAAAAGGTATAAAGAGGATGACATAGCAGCAAATATGAACAATTTGGCTGAAAAAATATATGGTAGAAACGTCAAATTTTAAACCACATGATGAACCCGAAAAAATTATTCCAGCACAATGTAATCTGTGCAATTGAGATTAAATAGCACACGAAGGGCTTTTAAATGCAACTATACCAAATGAACATCATGAAATGTAAGATAAGATTTTGATCATGTAAGTATTTAGAGTATCTGCATATGAACTAAAGTTGTTGTAGGAGACTACGAATCTAATATGCATCAGAATGACTACCGGCAAGTATTATCTATGTTTTGTTGTGAAAAAATATCATAATGGTTTGCTTATTTGAATGTATCTGATAATGTTGTATTAAAGTATGAAAAAACAATGTCATTAAACCTCTAAAGAAAATAAATAAATAAAATGAACCTCATTTGCAGTCCCCTCATCATCCTTGTAGCCCGTCTTTTCTAGAATTTCATGTATTGCTGTCAGATCCTTTCTGGAACAAGCTTCGGCGAGAGGGGAAAGATGCAATGGTTGGATAGAAGATGCACCGCCACGCGGAATGCCCATTAGCACATAAGATGGAGTCTGCAAAAGATTTAAACATTGTCAACAAGGATGTCAAAGCGTTATCTTCAGACAGGCTGAAATGGCCTGGATTAGACAGGACTGAAATTACCCGTTGCGCAATTCAATTATTTTGTCAGGCTAAATTAGGAACCGACTAAATGCTGACTGAAATGGCCCTCAAACCCATTGCATACTTTTCTCAACATAGTGCTAGATAATGCAAGCCTGAATTCAAGAATGCTAACAATAGAAAGATAAAGTATTCACCTCGACATCCCTCTGTAGAGGAGTCAATACTTGCACAAGTGATCTGACATTAGGTCGCTCACGGGGTTCATAGTGAAGGCACCTTGAAGCTAATCGCACCATTTCTGTTCCTTCCTCATTTGAAAATTGACCCTCTAAACATGAGTCTAAGAGCATATTGAAGTTTCGGTCCCTAATCAGGTCAAGGGCCTGCACATATTTGCTCCACAATCATTAGTCTGGTACAACTGATTTTTCCTTGAACGTAGAACAAATCAGGAATATAATTGTGTGAAATGATAGTTATTGTTGCATATAACGGTCACTGTTGTCTCATTATACTTTGTTCCAAAACAGGTATGTCATCAGACAACACTTTCTCACAGTGCAAAATAGTCAAGATGATAACTATACACTAGATTGCCCTTCTTATGGTCTACTAGATAAGACCAATGCTGCCATGCAGGTTGATTTGAATGAGTAACTATAACCCAATATGAGATTATCTCACATTGTTTAATGAAGGTGAAGACTGAAACCTATAGACAAAGAGTGATTTTGCAGTGTTCAACGTAACTATCTTTTTAGAAAGCAATGTAACTAAACTTTTTGCTAAATAAGTCTTCTATGGACTATGAGCTAGTCATATTCACATGAAATTGCTAGTAGATGCTGTCATATCAGTCAGCATAAGAGAGCGCTTAAAACATTAAAACAAGGACATTTCTCAAAGCATTAGAGCTCAATGTTGTTACATGGCTAGGAGGAATATGCTTCCCACTAAGAACATCAATCAGCAAGGTTCCAAAGCTGTATATGACACTTTCAGGAGTGATACGTCCTGCAGGTAAAACAAAAGACAAATATGCAGGAATGAGATGTTGACGACTTGAGGATAATACAAAAGAGAATCTAATAATCTTGTACAATTTATACAAAGATAATCTAATAATCTTGTACAATCTACACAAAAATAATGGTCCAGAGTTTTCACCCAGCTCAAACTACATGTATAATTTTGAAGGTAACATTAAACCTAAGGTCATTACAAAGACAAATCGTCAAAATATGAATTTGCATGTGTGATGCTCAGTAAAAATGCTCGTCATCATTTGTATCAATTAGGTTTACTTCGCAGATTAAACCATTAGTGCATGCTATGTTTTGCTCAAATCTACTATAGGTCTGCCACAAAAATGGTTCTAAATCATAACATAAAATATAATTGCACTGTATCCAGATGCACCATTGAATGACAGAGCCAAACGAGCTTCGCAAAGGTACCTTAGCTTCTATAAATAACTTGCTTTAAGTGTTCCACATGTAAAAGAACATAACAGGGTGAATAATACAATGTAGTTCCTCAGAATGCTCAGCACTAATTATTAAATCAAACTCACATCAAATTGCTACTAACCAAACTAGGTTTAGGTCATTAAAAAAGTAAGATAAGACCCACCAGTCCTCATATATTCTGGAGGCGTAAATGCCAAATTGGTACTGTAACTTTTTCCATCCCGACTGTTCTTCATGAGGCCAAAACAGGAAAGTCTAGGGTTACAGTCCTGCATCATGTAGACAGCATAACTGTGTTACAGAACCCACTGCTGATCATGTTGAAAAAATAAATCACATGATACTCACATCATCAAACAGAGCTCTATAGGCATTGAGATCATGGTAGAGAGCACGGCCCCTGTTGGTGCAATATTCTAAAGCCTCAGCAAGACAGAGAACAACCCTTAGTCTCATGGTCCATTTCATTGATTGTGACTCCCCTGAGAAATGCAGAGAGTAATATGGGGATAATTACACTATCAATCTTGTCAGGCATTCAAAACAACGTATCAGATATTTAAGTGTCAGTTGAGTAAAATGAAAATGCATGTGATTCTCTCTAGATGTCTTGGTCCCATTAGAAGTTCAAAGAGAAAATTCACAAATAGATGCAAGATCTTGTGCAAAAACAGAAATTAATAATTAATAAACGTGATGGCATCATCCTTAATTCCCTATAGTCGAGCGACAGATTATGAATGCAAATTGTTTTGTAATGCTAAACATAACTAAAACATTGAAGGTTTTCAAAGGACTCACAGTGGAAAAGATGTTTCGCTAGTGTATCATTGGGCATGTATTCTGCAACAAGCAATCTCTCATCACCTTGACAGCAACAACCAAGCAAATTTGCTAACCTTTTGCTTCGGAGCAGGCCAACTGATCTAGCTTCTTCCTGCAAAGTACATATTTCCCAAAAGGTCAGTTTGAGTGTTCGAACATGTCCTAAAAAATTTGCACTTGCGGGTAAAGCAAATAAAATCCAATCCTACACACAAAGAAGAGGATGTTTTCCCCTATGTATTACACTACCACATGCGATGCAGAGTAAAATTAGAACAGACTAACAGAACCATAAGTGATAAAATATCTTGTGGTTAAGTCACAATTTGAAAGGCTCATAAAGCACTAGGACAAGTAGATCTGAGAGAATCAAAGATACAAAATGTGGTTGACAAAAGCTGATGGCCACTATTAAAGTGTCATCATTGAGATGGATAAAATGCTGATTCACTACAGAAATAAACATATAAGTTCCCCATATTTGGCACTATATCATTACTGAGATGACAACACAAGCTCTATTTCTAGCTACTAGTACATGTGTAACTTCACATTAACCAGTTCAATCTGGAAAGGGGGGCAAAAAGTGATGTTCAACAATGGACAGAATGATGGGACTCATAGCAGCTGATATGATAGCTGTCTCACACAGCACTTGTTTAGAAATGGAATCTAACAATCAAACAAAACAAAAGAGAAAATGATAGGCAAACAGGTGGTAGGTGCCGCCATTCCATTCCATTTGCAAGCCATGATAATCCATCCAAAAGCAAAATAAGTAAATAGCAAGCATACATATCATCACTGGAACAGGTACAAATCAACAACCTCCATGATAAGAGGCATTCTCAGAGCTTAGGTATGTCAACCAAAAGTTGCAAGGAATCTACAATGCCCAAAATAAACAACCAGGTAACGAACTATCAATTACACCCACCAGATGCGCATAATTAGAAAGGGTAAAAGAGAAGGCAGCTGGGATACCAGGAACTGGCGCGGGTCAGGCCAGGCAGAGCGGTTGAAGCGCTTGACAGCGATGCGGCGCTGGGCATCGAGCTTCCCCTTGTATACCACATTGGGCGCCTTCTCACCGTGCTCGGACACGATGTTCTCCACCGCAAACCCCGATGTAGCTAGCCGCAACTGCTCGAAGGTGAACTCCTGGAACGCAGGCAGGTCGTATGCCTCCTCGTCCTCCGTCACTATGAATAGAAAAACACGCAGTCAAATTACTCCGAATTCCACGGAAAAGCTAATCCACATACCTAACAAAACCTATTTGCAGCCTAATCAGTAGCCATCAAAGAGCCCCGAAATCAGAAACAATTCCGGTAAAAACCTCAGAAGTTGTGTGAACACGCAACTGCAAATATCACCAATCGAACTGGATGGAAATCAGTGGGTGGAAGAAATCAATAGGCACTCTACTCAATCTAGCAACCATCGAAATGCGGATGTGGCAACCATACGCGAATCCGAACACCACAAATCGCATGAAAAGGGTAATCCGCGGACCTAACAAAACCCATTTCCAGACATAATCACTAGCTATCAAAGAGCGCCGAAATCAGAAACGATTCCACTAAAAAAAGGCTCAGGAGCAGTGCGGAAACGCAACTGCAGATATCACGCATCGAACTGGATGGAAACGAATTGATGGAGGAAATCAACAAGCACCCTACTCAATCTAGCAACCATCCAAATGCGGACGTAGCGGCCATATGCGAATCCAAGTATCCAAAAATACTACTCCTGCCGACAATCTCGGTGGTGAAAAAAAAGTTGGAGAAGAGAAACCAAAAAAGGCAACACAAAATATCTCGGAGAAGGGAAAACCAGCCGCCAAAAACAGCAAAAGCAAAGCGCCGAGGAGGCATGGAAGGCGGAAGGCATCACGCACCAGTATCAGTCTTCTCGTGGGTAACCCCGTTGTTCGGCTTGCGGCAGCAGCAGGCGGCCTTGGACACGCAGGCGCCCATTTCGATCCACGCAAGCCCGGAGACGGAGGGCGGCGTGGGGGGAATAAAATCCGAGGCGACCTGCACGGGACGGAGCAAGCAGAGCAGCAAACCTGGGAGGTGAGAGCGGAATTCAAAGCCCGCCCGGATCTGAGCATGGGACGGGGCCGCCCGAATCCAAGCGACCGAGCGAGCTGCTCACCTGCGCCGAGCAAGCAGAGCGGGCGGAACCGGAGCGGCGCGGCGAGAAGGGAGGAGGACGTCGACCGGGCGGTAGTGGATGGGATCTTCTCGTCTCCTCCTCTCTGCTCTCTGCTGGGGAGGGGAGGAGTAGCAGTTCCGTTGGGGGCGCGTCGTCCCCTGCCTGAGCGAGGAAGAGGAGAGGAGAGGAGAGGAGGCGAGCGCTGGTTCGGGTAGCAGCAGGAGTATAGTATTTCCTGCTGGTTTATTTCGACGGGAATATTTTCTGGTTTATTTATACCGACATGCCTGTACTCGGGAGCAGTGCGGGATTACCAGTTTAATCGCGTCAAATCAAGCGGTAATTTTTTTTCTAAGAAAAAAATTTCATGAGAGGCAGCATCAAATGGCGTGGAAGGGGGTAGCCGCGCCAAACCGCCGGAACGGCACGGCAAGTTGGCGACGTGCGTTTCTGCTCGGGGCGCGCGCGCGGCGGGCTCCGCGGGTGCGTTTCCGCTCGCTCGGGGCCGGGGCGCGGGCGGTGCCGCGGTGGTGGTGGCCCGGGAACGCAACAACGTGAGCCTCACGGGTCACGGCCGCCACGAAGAGCACGCGGACGGGTTCGCCGGCCGGCAGCGGCAGGTGGAGGACGTCTGACGCCCTCGTTGTCTCACGGAGAAAATTCACCACACAACGTGCTGGTTTGTTTGCTCGTCTTTCTTCTGTAGAGTAGAGGTCTTTCTTCTGTAGAGAAAAAGTGGTGGCGACAGATTCAAATATCACATGTGGCCAAATGAGAAGTCCTGAGCAAATTAACCTAAAACTAATAAGGGTCTTGGAGTGTGTAATTTTTTATATAAACAATAAAATAAAGGTTCAATGGTGAAGTGAAAATTATAGAGGTTTATGCGGATACGTGATACGAAATCTTTGTACACGCCAATATACGCAAGTGGGTGCATCAACGAAAAATGAACTGAGAAGAGGAAGAACCGGTGAAGCCACGTGCCATGATCTGTATCTTCACCTTACAGTGCTGCTACAGTATGAACAGCGCTGGATCCGCACCTGCGAAGAGCCGTGCCAAATGATCCCTAAACTAACTCATTTTTGTGGTCTCCTTGTGCCTTGAGCTCCATAGGTACTAATTTTATTGTGCATAAAATTTGATGAGCCCTCCATGGGTTTGCAGAAGAAGGGCTCAAGCCCCTGCATCCCCTAGGTCCACCAATGATAAAACTGAGTGCTTGATTACATCAAGATGCAAAGATACCTTCAAACGCTTATGCGAGGGTAAATATATCTTCAAGTCGCAAGCTATCTCTACTCTACCTAATATTAAAGAGCCAATTGTTTTTTTCTAACCTGATTCTTTTTAATCCTAAAATAGCTCCGCACCTTTGTGTCCTGTATGTATGGGAACTAAAGTCCTGATCCATACTCATATGAATTCGAACAACCCGTATCCAACGAGATGGTACAAAGTCCAGTTCTAAAATGTATTATTAGGTTACATCGTCTGCCCCTCACAAGGTATACTGTGATGGAAAAAAACACATTCTTTAATCTAGATAAAGCCCACCTTTTTCTCCTTAGTTCTTTTTCTTTACTTCACGGCTGTCCCAACCCAAAAACTGCCTACTAGATTCTATTAGTGCCGCATTAGCAAGGAACCCTTCATAGAAAACGCTCTCCACAATGCGATGCTTTTAGATGTAGAGCCTGATAAAATCTAGTCACTCCTCTTCTTTCTCTCCAATGCCATTTATCGCCCGTGCAGTGTTCTCTTTATTTTTTCTCTGTCAGCGTTCGTTGACCTGTCGTCGGCAACTTGGTCCTAGCCCCCTTTCGTCCTTGGACTCCACCTCCCCCCCCCCCCGGCGCCGCCGCCCTGCGTGTGCGTTGTTGTGTCCACCGGCATGCACAAAGCGTGGTGCGGGCCAACCGCGACGAGTGCGCACGTGTATGTGAGGGGCACTGCGGGAGGGGGAAGTGTGCTCCGATCCTCGAAGATAGTCGGCGGGTCAAGGTGAGAAGACATAGATGTGGTTGTCGCGCAAGGCTCCACTGATTTTCTGGCGTTGGCGCACAGCATTGTCCTGGGACTAGCGGCGTGGAGGCAAACGAGAGTGGTTGCGCGGCTCTCCTCTCCTAGTGCCGGTGGCAAGGCGTCATGATAGTTGCCCCACGAAGAAACCACCGCTTCTACCTATGGAGTTTTGCTCGTTTCTTTGTTCCTTAGATATTATGCCAAAATCGTTATCGCCTGAGAAATGATTTCTTGTTCTCTTGATCTCTGATCTCTTTCCTCATTTATTGTCTTGCCACATTAGTACTTTGTGTACGTGGCAGACTCGTTTAATAGGGTCAAAGTGGTCTCGCCAATCGGGCTGGGAGTGCCCTCATGACTAAAAATGTGGGCATGAGACTAGAATTCATGAGAATGGATCTCCACTCTATTTAGAGTAGTCTAGCCGACTCTTATGAAATGACATCCTTACATGAGTGGCATGTGGTTTCATTATATTTATATAGCGCCTGAGAAGGCTGGAGAGGGCAGACTAGATGTGATCGTGAAGAGGGGAGTTTTTTCATGGATGGACAACTTATATAATCGCATAATCCAGGTGAGATTAGGTTATAGGGGATTATGGGTGCTCAAGACCCACCTTGTCCCTCGTTGATTATCCAACTTGCCAAATTAGAAAGGATACAGGTAGGAATTTCTCATTTTGACCCATCATAATCAATCACCATAATCTATAAGACCCTAAAACTCTGATAATTATAATCCATAATCCTAGATTATAATAATCGAGATGTCATCTAAACTGGCCCTTACTATCCATCGATGTCATCTAAACAGACCCTTAGTATCCGTCGATGTGTCGAGTCTTTGACGCGGCTAACTGTAGTGTGCCAAATAAAAACAGTTGCTTGCTTTCAGTAAAAGCGGTGGAAACTCCTTTTTCCAGTCCAGGAAAAAAAAAAGGAAAAGTAAAAAATCGTTTGCGATGTGGCTGACTGGCCGTGTGGAACGTCAGCTCAAACAGTTGGAAGCAAACGAAGAGACGTCGTGTCGTCCAACCAATCGATCGAGATGGAACATCACATTCGCATCCCCTGAGCTTTGCCACCGCCAGGCAGGCTGCAGCAGTGAGCCAAATTGATCCGAGTTCTGACGCTTTCTTCACCCCTTTCTGTCAGGCGTCAGCGGAGACGGAGTGGCGTCCGGGCCAGGCAGGCAGAGTCCGAGACCGAGAGGGCGTGGCGGTGGTTGTGGCCCTCCAGCGCAAAAAGACGCGGGGACCCGACCAGTCCAGTCGCATCCGGGCAGAGGGCTCGTCTGGAAATCAGCGCCGCACGCTCGCAGTCCGGGTTCCGGCGGTCCGCGGCCAACAAGTGGCGGCTGCGGGTGCCGGCCGCGGCTCTCTCGTCTCTCCACGTGCAGCGCAGGATGCTGGATTTGAACACTGGCGTTCGGGGTTTGACCATGTTTGGAACCCAACGGAATTTAATCCTCCGGTGTTAGCTACTGTAGCGGCGAGAGGCGACATAGGACGTGCGTACTGGTAGTAGTACGTTTGTTCTGACCTTGCGTTGTCGCACACAGTCAGAGAAGAGCCAAGCCCGGCGTTCAGACGAGACAGTGTGAAGTGTGAAGTGTGAACCAAACAAGTACTGTACTCCGTACGTACGTGTGCACATCACTGTGCTGTGCTGCGCCGTGTTGTGCAGGACAGCCGTGCGGTCACCTTGGCACCTTGTACGGTGGCTCGGCGGCGGCGGCGATGAAGAAGGCAGCATGACGCGGACGGCACTCTCGACTGGTTCCGCATCATGGTGCACAGACACGACAGCAGTAGCCTGAATCTGCCTCAACCCAGAGTGCTGCTTTTCACGTCATCAGTTTTCGACCCACGACGACCAGCCACAGGCCAGGCGCTGGAGAGGGAGTAGTTGAGAGTTGAAACTGATGTCCTACCAACGCACTGCTCGTTATTATTATTATTGGCACTAGTATAGGCTGCATGCCTGGTAATTACTGGTAATACGGTAGTATGGTACTGCACTGAAAGTGACGCTGCGAGAAAGGTCACTGACCCGGCTGGTCTCTGAAGAGGAAGAGAGGATGGATGGATAGTAGGATAGGATAATAAAAAGAAGGAAAAGAGATCCGTGCCTGTCAAAAGGGGGGACCTACGACGAGGAAAAACCACCCACGCGCGTGGACCGTGCTTCTGCTTCTGGGTGTGAAGCACTAGCGCAGGGCGCGCGCCATCGCGCGCATTGGTAGGGAGATGTGCTGCATATATAAAAGTCTAGGACGAAATGGGAGGCGCGTGAATTCTGTAGACATTATAGCGCTGAAAGAGACAATATAAGTCAAATCAACATGGCATGGTATATCCAATTGTTATCATAAAAAAGATTTCTATAGTCAAGATTACTATTACTTCAATATAAAACAACACATGAACTTCAAAGATGCGTTAAAACAGAAATCAATCATTGAATTCCTCGGATCTTGTTGTTGCTGTAATAAACTGGTACATCTATCTATATATCTAAACATAGACCTCTCAGTTTAGACATTAAAAAACTTAACCATAAGGGGAGATTTTCTCTTGGCTTTGTCACTGTACCTGTGAGCATCCGGGAGTGTAGACCAAAACATTAGACTGTATATAGTATATGAGGCACAGATCAACTGAACTATTGCATCCAGAATATGGAAAAGAAAGAGGGTAGAAGATAAGGTCAGCAAATCAGCAACACATCACTAACCAAATCTTTTTTGGCCACTGCAATGTGAATTACCCAAGAAACGGTATAAATTTCTATTCGTATGAAGCAGAATAGAGGAACGAAGGAATCTTTATTAGGAGCACCAAATTAGAATCAGCCTCATTGAAAAGCTTAAGCATTTAAGTCTATGAATCAGCCTTAGGTAGTAGGCTCGGGCACCAGCTGGGTTGAATCAACTCACAGTATCAAAAAGCGTACATTCACGTCGATCTCTCGACTACATCAACACCACCACCAACAATAACATAGCCTTTCAGTCCCAAGCAAGTTAGGATAGGCTAGAGTTAAAAACCACCTAGAGCCTCAAGTCACGGTTCAGACACTTCAATAGCTGCTTTCCAAGCACTCCTATTCAAACTTAGGAATATCCCAAGCTTTCAAATATCTTTTTATTGCCTCCCCCAATGTCAATTTCGGTCTTCCTCTACCTCTCATATTATTAGCTTGGCTTAGGACTCCACAATACACTGATGCTTCTAGAGGTCTCCTTTGGACATGGCCAAACCACCTTAACCGATGTTGGACAAGCTTTTCTTCAATTGGTGCTACCTCTAGGCGATCACGAATATCATCATTCCAAACTCGGCCCATTACAAGGTTTTTTTCTCCACTGCACTGGTACTACAACAGTAACCGAAAGAAAGTGAAGAACATGTGGTACCAGCACATATTCCAAAGATAGCGATTAACACTTTATGGAGCTACAAACTGAGTGATCAGTGTATTAAAACACAGGAGATGAACACGTCATTTTATTTTGCAACAAAACCATGAAACAGAAGTGACATGAATATTGACAATTCAATTAAGTAAATGTCCCTCAAGAAACTGAGAGAACGAGTAGAAATTTAGATAACTGCACTGATCATCAGGCTCAGTAGCGAGAAACCCTACCATAGATCTGTACCGACTAAAACATCTAATTTTAGGTCACCTCTAATGATCAGCACCTAGATTAGGCCGAGAAAGAAGCCTTTTTTATCTGAAAACCAGGTAAGAAACACTGAAACTAACAAGACAATGCATTACCTTAAATCGATAAGCTATTTTTTTTCTCAATGCAAGCTAAGAAATAGTGTTTCTGTTGAAACATTGGTGAGAGTCATAGTAATCTTAGGGTGTGTATGTGCTAATCAGATAGAAAGAAGGAACAGAAATGGTGCTCTGATCTTACCGCCTCTACTAAATCTAGAGTTAGTCATTGGGAGTTGGAAAATTGGAAATGAACAAACATTTTTAATTCCAATGAACTAAGGGTAAGTAGAAGGTATTATATAAGTCAATGCTACACGCATTGATCAATCAGCTAATTAAATTCATAACTTAGTGAACTTAAACATTAGTTTTTACCATCCTAACTAATGCATCTTGCATCTCAGGTTTCACTCTATTAATAAATGAGAATAAAGGCAACCATAGAAGCAATTAAGAATTGTTCACTCTATTTCAAGTACGCACCTTCATAGTAGCTTCTCAAATGAAGAGCTCATCAAATAGAAAGTCTTAGGCCTAAACACAACAGGGTCACCTTGCCCAAACAGCACTGTAGCTCAATGACCATCAGCATCATTATACATGGCCATCGGGCCGTGCCGGCCCGGAACGGTGTCGTGCCTCAACGGGCCATCATGCCTGTCGGGCCGTGCCTGCACCATGCTCGTGCTTGGCCTTCGGCCCAAGGCACGGCCCGTGGGCCGTTTGGCCATGCCGTGCCGCTCGTTGGGCACGGCCTACAGCCCGATAGGCAAAAAACACCTCTAAAAAACCACCAAGTGCTGAAACACTTCATTTTCAAATTTCAACAAACAAAAGATCATATTTTCATTCACATTCACACACAGTTATCAACATTCACATTCATACACAGTTATGAACTGATCTGATCAACATTCAACATTCATATTCACATTCACACAACTGTTAACTGATCAACTGATCAAGTTACCATTTTCATTCACAGTGACAGACTGACAGTTCACATCATAGATCACAGCACAAAGACAAAAGGAGACTAGATTATATGAAAATGATGATCAAAAGGAGCTGTTTGTGCAATGTCCTCATTAAAAACCTTTCTAGGTAAAACTCACTCTTGTGAGAAACCCTAAAGGAAAAAAAGAGTGCAATAGCTCAAAGTCTTAGTCTTAATGTGTTATTACAAAGCCAACAAATGTGGCAAAGTTCACAGAATGACTGTGGCAAAGTTCACAGAAAATGTAATGATGTAATCGTGAGTCCACACTCGGTCACTCACTCTTCTTCTTATCACATGACACACACGACTCATAGTCGGTCAGGTCACACACACACTTCCACAAGACAAAGACAAAGACAGACCAAAGAATTCCCCAAAGACAAAGACCAAACCACCAAAGAAAAGACCAAAACTCCAAAAGTACCTGCAAAAATAGAAGAATCCAATCAATCCAAAAGTATTGAGTTGATTGAGTCATAGTATTTAGTTGAGATAGACAACAAGACCTCTCTCGTGCTCTCCTCTCTCAAGTTCTTCTTCACTTGTTGTATCCAGCACAGCAAAAAAAAATCCAAAAGTACCTGCAAAATTGTACATAATTCATGTTATTGTTTTGCCATTAATGTAAACAGGCTGGTACTTATAGTTATAGATTTGAGTTGAGTACCTGAGAGCAAGAGGAGAGGTTCTTTACTTCTATCCAAAGACCAAAGAAGACTTTGCACGCCCATTGCTACCGGTAACTTCGCCTTTCACCATCAAGGAAGAGGTTCTTGAATGCCTCCTCCAGGTCCACATCCTCAGGTGCATGCTGTTCTCTTCTTACTGCTTGCTCCCAGTCCTTCATGCAGGTGAGCATCTCCACATGCTCCGGCAACAAGCGCCGCCGTCGGTCTTCGAGTATCCTAGCTGTACAGCTGAAACAAGACTCGGAAGAGACACTAGATACAGGAACTGACATGATATCTCGAGCCATAATAAATAGGATTGGATAGGTTAGCTTGTGGTCACGCCACTAGAGCAGTATGTCAAAGGATTCCTCATAACATGTGACAGGATCACTGTCCAAGTAAGCTGAGAGCTCACTGACACCAGAACCAGATGGAGTAGATGAAGACGAGGGGGAACAGCCAGAACCAGGGGAAGCACCAGGACCTCCAAAGATCCTTCCCCATGCCTGCTTTCTCTTACCACAATGAGCTAAAGGTTGTGAAACCCTTTGAGTCCTAGCTGCCCCACCAAATTTCTGCTCATACTTGTTAAACAATATGTACAATTCAGCTTTGACATCACCATAGTATAAACTATAACTGGATCCAGTATATTGAGCAAGCAATTCAAGCACATTAAAGAATCCTTTGATCTTAGCTCTAGGATCAAGAATGAATGTATATGAATAGAGCAGTGGAATTTTCTCCCAATATTTAAGAAATTTAAGCTTCATAGGATAAGCAATCATTCTAAAATTCTGATCTGTTTCAGCTTTATGCAGATGCTCAGCAATGTCAAGGATATGGTGCAAAACAAGTGGAGCTGTGGGATAGTAAACACCAGACAGAACAACAGTAGAATCATAAAAGAGTTCCAGGAACACCATTATCTGTTCAGCAACATACCAATGCCGTGCAATCAATAATTCTGAACCATAATTAGAGTTAAGCCACATAGAAAATACTTATTTGTATGGTAGCAAACGCTTAAGCATTAAATAGGTGGAATTCCATCTAACATCCATATCCAATCCAAACTTTCTAGGCCTTATACCCTGAGCAATACAGTAATTTTTGAATAATGCAATTCTTTGATTAGAGGAATTCAAAAAGTTTATTGCAGTTCTGAAATCTTCAGTAAAAGGTTTCAACCTCTTCAAGCCAGATTTGACAATGAGATTAATGATATGACAGGCACAACGCTGATGCACAAGCAAATACTTGACCTTGTGAGGATCATCACGTGTAGGTGCAGGATAAGAACCCAAGTAACCAAACAAGACAGGTTGCAAGATATCATAAGCCTTAGAATTAGCTGAAGCATTGTCTAAAGTGACAGCAAAGATCTTGTCAATCAACCCAAACTCCTCAACCACAACAGATATCTTCTCAGCAATGTTTTCATCAGAATGTGACACCTCAATTAGCCTAAAACCTATAACCTTTTTCTGCAACTCCCAATCAGCACTAACATAATGAGCAACAACAGAAATATAGTCCTCCTTAGCATTACCAGACCAAATGTCAGATGTCAAAGACACAGATGAGCAAGCAGGAAACAAAGAATTCATAAGCATAGAACGTTGCTCAGCAAACAATTTACCCATATCTCTAGTAGTGGCCTGTCTGGAAACCTTCTCAAATCTAGGGTTATGAGCACGCTTAATGTAATCCTCCCAGGCCTGTGTCTCACCTATGCCTAATGGAAGGTCCAGCCTAGCAATCAACCTGCACAACTCAATACGAGCAATAGCAGGGTCATACACCTAGTTATGCAAACCATCAGCATTCAGAGCAAGCCTAGACTGGACCCTCTTATCGTTATCATGTTTAGCCTTGCAAGATTTCTGGTGCCTTTTCAAATGACCAGTGCCAGCAGCAGATCTAGCAGTATACCTCTTGCCACACATTTTATAGACAACAGCTACTCGTATGTTATTTTCCTTAATCTCAGTGAAATCCTCCCAAACAGCAGATATGAGCTTACCACCACCACCAGTCGATGAGGTACCATGAGTGTCAGTGGAGGCTGCCACCCCACCGTCGTCATCGCCGGCATCGAGATCAATCGGATGGGTGCCATCACCGTCACCGAGATCGATGCCGAACAGCCCGGCTACATCCTCACGGATGTCGTCGTCGTTCTCCACTTCCAGCACCTCCCAATCCGAGGCCGAGGGAGGGGGGGAGGGGGACGGCCGCCCGGCCCGGCCCCGGCCCAGCTCCAGCTCCAAAGACCGCCCTCGGCGGTGGGCGAGGCGCTTTGACACTGGTGGGCTTGCCATGGCGCCTCCAGAGGAGGACGACACGACGTCAGGCACCAACCTGCGAAGAAGATGAAGAAGAAGATTACAAATTTAGAACTTACAAGAACAGAGACAAGAGAGTGACAGTGAGTGAAAGAGAGAGACAGATCTAGGGTTAGGGTTTTGACTTTCGACTCACCTATGCCACCGGAGCCCAGTGCCGGAGAAGAGGCCAGGGAGCCAAGAGCCCAAGACCGAACCGAGAGAGAGAGACACAGTTAGAACGACAATGAAGCGGCAAAGAGGAACGACCGACAGTACAAGCCACTCACATGGTAGTATGGTACACCGGAGGAGGAGAGGAGGGAAAGGAGGGAGGAGAAGGAGAAGAGGGAAAGGAGGGAGGGAGGCGAGGTGCAGGACCGACGGCGAGGTCACCGGAGCAGGGCCGGCGAGCACCAGGAGAACGGCGGCGACAAATCGAGGTCGAGGCGTCAGACGCGAGGCGAGACTGCGAGAGCGGAGAGCGGTCAGCGACTCAGCGGCGAGGCGAGGCGATTGGAAATTTGGAATGTGAAGCTAGGGTTAGGGTTAGGTGCAGGACCGGCGGCGAGGTCACCGGAGCAGGGCCGGCGAGCACCAGGCGAACGGCGGCGACAGATCGAGGTTGAGGCGTCGAGGCACCAGACGCGAGGCGAGAGCCGGAGAGCGGTCAACGACTCAGCGGCGAGCCGGCGAGGCGAGGCGATTGGAAATTTGGAATGTGAAGCTAGGGTTAGGGTTGAGGCGGCGTGGCGCCACGGCTACCTTTTTTTTATATCAAGAGGGCCCGGCCACCGGGGAGGGGGCTTGTTGGGCCAGCCAATGGGTCGTGGGGCACTGGGCCACGCCAGGCCGCGCCTCTTTGGACCGGCGTGCCCGTCTGCCGTCAGGTACCACGGGCGGTGGCGGCCCAAGCCGCCCGTCTGATCGCTGGTAGGGCCCCGGCCGGGGCCCGTGGCCGTGCCGTGCCGTTCTCGGCCAAGCCAAAAGCAGCGGGCCGTGGGCGGACACATGAGCCAGCAGGGCGCATGGCCATCTATAAGCATCATAAAATGGACCTAATTGTTTCTTACATTTGCTAGAGGATATGTATGTACAATTTTAAGATGGCTAGTAATAAACACGAATGGGGACATTTTCTGTAATGCTTTTGTCTTCGAGACTTCATGTAACTAAATCAAATGAATTTAATTCTCATAGACACGTAAAAACAATCGGAAATTGTACTGGATTTTACTAAGCACTAACTATTCATGGGCATATTCAAATTGCTAAACCTCATTAACCCCTATTGTTTTACTTCAACTAAACTACTGTCGTAACCCCCATTGTTTCTAAAAGAAGCAAGCTTCACTGCACATCATTATATAAGAGGACTATTCTGAGGAAGCATCATACCTTTTATGGAGCAGGACTACACGAAACATTAGTGTTTACACACTGGACTGTAAGAAATAAAGTAAAACCAGACGATATTAGATTCAGTAGGGGAAACAACGAACATGCAAAAATTAAGAACTAAATACAATTCATCTTGCATCAGGAGATAAGAGAATCTACAACAAAATAATAAAGGATAAAAGAAATCATCCATTTGGTCTCCAACCTGATGGTATAGAGAAGTTTGTACTGCACAAGCAAGCAGAGAAGTCACAGAAAAACAGACCAAAATGCAAACTCTAAAGTTAGCCCAATCCCTCTCCTTTGTTCAGTAGCCCAAGAACTAAACCTTACAATGGCATAAAAATTAATCAAGGCCAGTGCATACACCATGAGTAACAATGCACGTTTATTTAGCAAAGGTTAACTGAGGAACAGATCTATTTGTTTCTCTGGGTTATATTACAGAAGCACAACACCAATCGCGGCACAATAGACCATACCATTTGCGTCTAAGCAATCAAAGACGTATATCAATATTTGTTCCTGCAAAGCACACCAAAATGAAGGAAAAATTAAATCCATACGCTTACACAACTGAAGTGGCTGGGTTAAACAAGAACTCACCATCTATTGTCCTAACTGGCTGTCCTTGCTGCCACCATTTCTCCATCTGCTTTCCTATGCAACAACAAGAACTCACAAGACCGAAAAGAAAAGAGGGTCACATGCAAATACCTGGAACATGTATGGTCAGTTTTCGATAGACAACAATAAGCACAGAGGAATTTTAAAAACATGTCAGTAATATCAAGATAAATATCTTTCATAAAAAAGGTTCCGATGGCAACAATCTAGATAGAGGGAGGTCCATTTTGTCCTTTGTCGGTAGACGAGGGTTTTGTAGCATAGGAAGCTAACACCTTGTCCATTCTTCAAAAACACTGCCTGGTTTCTCCTTCTTTGGAGTCCACTGTAAGTCATGAACGAACTATGGACATCGTATCAGATATTCAAGGGCAATCTAAAAGTGGACATCGTACTCTATGTTATTCAAAGTAGAGTTAACTTAGAACCACGTAATTTTAGGCTAGCTGTATTTCATATTTTTGTTGCAAAGAAAGGCATCAAGGTTGAGTAAATCTAGATTTGCAATTAGCAGTGAAGAATTAAAATCAAGAGCGCGCTCTAAGGCTGACGAATGCATTCTATGTTCTGCAGCTAAATACTGGAAAAATTATTGAGTATTCAAAACAATATATGCCGCATACTCCCTCAGTTAATTTTCTAAAATTACAGGGAAAATATTTTACCTTCCACAGCAGGTGGAGAAATTATTGGAATGCATAAGTCAGTTTTTTCAGCAAGTCATCGTAATTAGGCCATAATTGGAATCATCTGGATGAACCTAACTGGTGTATAAATGACACTGGTATTAGTATTTTTGGACAAACAAATTAAAAAAAATGTAGATTTAGCAAAAATGATAAACTAAAATTTTAATATGGCCTGTAACTAAAATCCTAAAGTAAAAACACAAAGTATGGTTAACCTGAACTAAGTGTTAACTTTATAAGTTATAAAATTATGTATAGGAAAATCACATATACTGATCAGAGATTTATGGTAGAATCATATATCTGAATATACTACTCTACCCAACCATAAATATACTAAGGGAAGGCCTAGAAAATACGTGTTAATCTATGGCAGCAACCTCTCATGTAACTCCACATTTTTGTGGTTCCGAAAGTACAATGACCAAATGTCATGCAATCCTGCAGTAGCTATATGGACCCATATCAAGTTGCAACAATGAATATCATTTGAGTAAAAGGAGAGAAGCGCTGGAAAATACCATAAATTAAACTGGAATTAAATACGAAGAGAACGACTGATAATCTGCCTAATTGCCTAGCAAACCATTTTGTGAGCTAAATTATATAATTCCTACAAATTACAATTACCAGGAATTGAATCAAATTAAATAACGCCTACTAAACCAAAGTCGATTAACTAAGAACAATAGCTAATAATCTTGTATAGACCTAAAAAAACAGTAAGCATGAGAAATTTGACCTCAAACATTCGCATTTTTCCTTTGTTTGCCTAGTCTCTCTAATTAACAGCTACTAAACCAGTCCCAAGGAATTCAGTGGATAGTTAAATCATATGGTCGTGATCCTGAAATAGAAAGGGCCTATACGGAAGTAAATCTTCAGTGGATTGTAGATCCACCGAAACGATAGACAGCCGCGTGAATCCTTTAGAAATTGTTTGCTGTGATGTTGATTACCTGTTCGCTGACTGTTGCCCTCTATGTAGAAGCCTGCAGTCCGACATATTAGATCACCGTGTACCTAGTCGAGATAAGAGGACGATCATCCCTGCGAGATAGAATTGCCTGACTAAATGAAAGAGAACACATATGAAGGTTCAGTTTCAACAGCATGGATCTGAATTAAAAACATAACTCACATGTTTCTAAACAGGTAAAAAACATATAGGAGGCATAATTGAAAATTAAAGCAAAACTAAAAAAACATACAGAAGGCTACATCACATTCATCAGAGCAGAAATTAGTTTGGTATTTAGACATAACCAAAAGACAGTGACCTCTGCTCGTGTACGTACATGATGAGCAATGGCATACGCTTGTATATGTTTTGAAAAGGTTCACAACAGTAACGGAAAGCTTTGAGACATGGTTAGGTTTTTCTTTTTCAGAACACAACTGTATGTGTAAGTAAAAATAATACATACATACAGAAAGTGAAATCAAGGGATTAGAAACATAAGGTGGCAAAGGAGTTAAAGGGGATTTTTAGGCTACCGGACCAAGCCCAAGGGAGGTCAAGGAGGAAGAAATAGAGCAGAGGATGGCCGTCGCCGCTGTCGCCGGCGAGCGTCTCGATGCGGGAGCAGGGCACCGCCGCCGGGGCGGGGTCAGTGCTGTGCTGCCCCGACCTGTAGCACGGACAACTAGGGTTTCCTGGAGCACAGTAGCACACACGGATCAGAGGAAGGAGGCAGCGCCGGGGAGGGGGGGGGCGGTGGCGGCGATCGCGCTGGGTCGTGGCCGGGGACGACCATCGCCGGTGGCCACGGGCGGAGCCGCACCGCAAGCCGGGAGCGTCGTCGCGCCCCGACCGCGCCTGCCGCAGTGAGCCGCGATGCTTGGCCGGACGGCACGCCGGGGTGGGGAGGAGGAGGAGGAGGGCTGCAGCCGTCGTCGCCGTGTCCGTGTCGCGCGTCCGCGTCGGGGCTAGGAGCGACGGGGTGAGAGATGAGAGGAGGAGCCGAGATATTCTGAGAAGTTTTAGGAAGGAGAAGTAGAAGCTGGATATATATTTGGTTACCTGGCTTCAGACGAGAAGCAGGAGAGTCCAATGAGAAGCAGGTGAGATGCTGGATAAGGTTAGGAGAATCACGAGAAGTCGCTTTCGGTAAAATTTGCGTTACAAAATTTGGGTCGTCGGATGGGAAGATCGAACAGCTAACAAAATTTAAGGTGACATGGCGGCTGCTTCCTTTTGAGGAGCTAACGCTAGATATACGAGTAAAATGAGAATACGAGCGTGAGGATATAAAGTTAGTGTATATATAAATTGATAAACCTAAAGTACCTACTCCTCCTACTCCATATAGTACTCACGCTAGGTATGGGATTAAAAAGAAATGACTGGTATACGTACTCAAGGTAATAAATAGCGGTGGTAGCGGCCGCAACTACGGTCGCAATAGCGGTAGCGTCCCATTGTCACTACCGCTACGAGGTAGTGCTCTAAACATTGCATCCTGAAACTTTACGGTCGCAATTCTGAATATGAAGCGATATTGCAGGCCTCAATTGCACGTAGCAGGCTGCAGTAGCGTGGAAGCAAATAATATGTTTCTTTGCAAACTCTTAATGTGATGATTTAATACGTGGAAACACCATATTTGTTTTATTAATTTAAATATGTGAGACATTAGCTCTTTGAGTGCAATTAAATGTCTATTTATACTCATTATTTATGATATATGTATTTAAAATTATGTGAGATTATCTTGTGCCGCTATTAGAATTTATTATCCGCAATATCGTCCGCTGTCCATGATCCGCTACCTTGACGATCAATCCACTGCCAATCCGCTATATGTTATTTATTACCTTGTACGTACTCCGTAGATAGAAGAAACAACGGCAACCAATCATGGCCTGCCTAACCTGCGATTGACTATTCTGGAGATGAAAATGAAAGAAGCCTCGCAGTCGCAGCTTCCTTCACACCACACGGGCACAGCCGCACAGGATGAGAAAAAGAAAAACCAACTGCAAACTGATCATAGATGAGCTGATTGAATTTCTTGTGGTGGAATTTGTCCATTCAGATTCAAGTCATTAACTTAGCATGGGTGTTCGTATTTTTCTGGATTTATTCCAGGATTTAACGGCGCTATGTTTTCAGTGGTAGACGACGTCCCTGTCGACAGCGAGGCACATGTGGTGACTTCGTGAATCTCGTGATCTGCCGGCTCAATCTTTCGGAGGTGTTCATAGGGGTAGGGTTTACCTACGTGTGTTCGTAGAGATAAGTGTGCGTATGTTGTGAGTGTCTACGTTGTACCGTGTAATTCTTATTTTAAAAAACTACAGTACTCCTTGTTAGTTGTTTCAGGTAGTGGTGTCCGGTAAGAGCGAGGATGACTGACGGGGAGGCATCAGGCATGGGAAAGAAAGTGACAGCCCGGGGATGGATGGAGACCGATCGAGACAGGAGAGGCCTGCACGACGTAGTAGCAGCAGAGAGATCCGATACGCTCTGTGCTGAACTGGCCGTCGGCTGATGAATGATGCCAATCAGCTGCCCTGCCTGGCTGTGCCAGCCACCTCGCTTTCATTTCGTGCCGCCACAGCCCGCAGCTGACAGCATCGATCAGGAGGTCGGTGGGTGACCTGATCTCGTACGGATTCGCGCGAGACGGGGGCCGGCCGCCCGGGCAACGAAGCCGAGCTGGCGGCCAGGGCAAGCAAGTGGCCGGAGCCTGCCCGGGGGGCTGTGAGCCCGTGTGGCCTGTGGTATTGGCATGCAATCAGAATCAGGTACCGGCTCGTCTGTTGTTTATCGTTGTTGACACGGCGGATGAGGTACCTATCTGTGGCCGGGAGTGCGGCCTAGCTAGCTAAAGATAATAACCTCCTCATCACGGCCGTGTGAGCTCAGCTCATCTAGCGCAACGAACCCAAGCTGAGCTGGACATGCATGCACCGACGATCGACGAATCACATTAGGGGCCGTTTGGTATGGCTCTCGGACCAGCTCCAGGAGCAGTTCCGTAGCTCCACCAACCAAACGGGAGGAAATGGATCAGCTCCGCTGGAGGAGAGGAGAGAGAAAACTGGAGCCAGAAAAACGAGCTTCTCTTAGCTCCGCCCGGTTGCCGTGGGCCCCGCGTAGGGCGATGGGCGTTTTTGCCCCGACCGAGCCATGTGGGCGCGCGAGGCCGTCGGGGGCGGGCGGCGTGGGTCCGTCGGACGTCGGGCTGCCGGGCGGAGGCACAGCGCTGTGGGCGGAGGAGCGTGGGGAGGTGCGGGACGGAGGGCACGCGGAGGAGGGAGCTAGCGTGGGGGAGGACGCGGCGCCACCGGTGGACCGTGGCCGGGAGCGCTCTCCCAGGCGCAGGCGGTGGCGGGATGGGAGCACGGCCTCCAGAGGTTGAAGACACGAGCGGACGCGTGCGGCCGTGCGGTTGCAACGTGAGCGACCGGATAAGGTATAGGGAAAGAAGAAAAAGGAAAAGAGAAAAGAAAAGAAAAAGAAAAGGAATAAGAGTATTATGGAGATTTCACCCTGAATCTGCAAGCATATAACAGACACGAGGAGTTGTTCAGCCACGGACATTTTGGACATTATCCCCATCTTAGCCATTCATAACAGACATGATGAGCTGTTCAGTCAAACGGTTTACCAAAACAGCTCCAGCTCCACAAGAGAATCTGCTCCAGCACAAGATCCAGAGACAGAGCTGTTTTTAGGAGCTGGAGCCATACCAAAAAGGGCCCTACTCCCATCATGGTACTACACAGCCACCCTACCCCACCCTTAACGACGACGATCCGTTGACCTTGGCACGCGGACGCGACGCGTGTTCGTGGACTTGCTGCCGTTACGTTGCTGTTCCCGCACGTCCCGGATTCCCTGCGCCCGACGCCTCTGTAGTCTGTAATATAGTATGACCGTATCCGACCCCCAAATCCACGCCTCTGTAGTCCGTTCTTCCCTCATTTGCGTTGGGATCCACAAGAGACCAGAAACACTTGCTATCCCTGCACAAAAATCTCTCTTTTGGTTATGGGACGAACCTTTCCTTTCGAATTTGTTTTAAAAAAACCTTTCTTTACGAATGAACGATGAGTTGAACGAAAAGTATATAATTGACAGAGTTCATGAGCACATTCAGCCCACGAGCCCCAGTGACAGAGGAGGGCAGCCCGGTCCACTACTTGCTCTACATTTTTCCTTGGTCATCAGGCCGCACGCAAAGCCCGTTTATATGAACCAGGCAATGAAGCCCAAAAAGGACTTGAAATCACGAAACCCGCAGCCCAGCTACCAGGCCGCTCTTCCGGATGGGCGATGCAGCCGCGCTCGCGCAGCTCCTCCACCTCCTGTTGCTGTTGCATGCCACGGTTGCAGACCGCCAGACTCGCAGGCCACAGCAACAGCAATGGCGCTTCGCCCATGGCCATGGGTCTACTACTACTACGTCCACCACAGTAGCATTGCACGTACTGCACCACCGTTGCAAAGGAAAGCCCGGGCGCCACAGCATGCGGTAGCCTGGACTCGACCGCGCCAAGGCGCCCGGTGTATAATAGCGTGCTACAGATACACAGCCTGTTCGTTTTGGTTGGATTGGTTTATAAGCTATGGCTGGAAGTACTGCTGGTTGGTTTGGTGTGAGAGAAAAGTACTATTCGTTGATGATAAGCCATGACTTATAAGCCGAATACAGGCTGCCGAATAGGCTAACAGCCTACAACACGGCGGCAGGCACGCACGCCCAGTGTCCGACGAAATGCCGGCCGGTGGCAGGAGGGCCAGCCGCCCAACCGGTCACCACCATGTCTCGCGTGGCGCCGCGCGCGCGCCCCCGCCACTCTGCCGCCGACCGGTGAATTCGATTCCATTCCCCCATTCTATTCCGTCGTCCCATGCATAAATCATAATTGACCCCTCGTGATCCTCCGTCTACAGCTTTGCTTAACACCCCTTCACCATGGTCCGTGCGGTGCAGGCAGCTGTGCCGCGTCGGCCACTCGGAACGTCCGAGCGTCTCAGTGCGTGCTCTGGGGTCTGCTTGGGGCCGATCGGTTTCGTGCTTCTTACCTGATAAGGCTGTGCCTTTCTGCTTGGCGTGCCGGGATGGGCAGGCGTCGTGCCCTCCACTATGCCACCACAGTGCCCGTGCCGTGGGCATCAGCGTGTCGTCATCCGGGCGACCTCCGAGTCGATCGTCCAACGCCGGCCGCTGCCGCTTTCGCCTTTCCTCGACGAGTCGCCGTGGATCGGATCGGAGACGGCCAGTAAATCTCATCACCTGTCTTTCCAGTGGCGAGCAGCATCCTTTTCAGGAGTATGAACTGCACGGCATCCAGGCCCTCTGTGCGCGCGGAAGGGGCAGGCGTCGATAGAGCTCCCTGCTGCAGTCTCAGAATGCGATGGCGTAGACAAGCGTGAAAAGGCTCTCCGCCGCGATCAGAAATTGATGAGGGCAGACGTTAAAAGTCACTTCTTGTCACATCTAATCATCAGTAATAACATGGCAAAATGACGTGTGTGTCTTGGGATTAGATGGGTAGAGTTGTATATATAGTTTCCCACTGCAATTTAGTGAAGTGAGAGTGTTCAGTTTTGCCATCTCCTCTGCAGAGCTCCGGCCAACGCTGGTGCTTGTGATGTGTGCACGCGCGCTCTGTTCTCTCTCCCTCTCCCTCTCCCTCTCCTACCTCTAGCCGTAGCGTGTGTGTGAGAATATCGGTGAACGGTCGGCTTACCTGGAGATCTCGGGCCCAACATGATCTTCACTGGAATCGCTCTTTTTTTTTATCCCTCGTCTTCTCTTCGGCATCAGAAATTCAGAAATTCAGTTCGCCCAGTTACAGTACATACCACGCAGTCTCCCTCTCGGTTCTTCACGATCCGTTCGGCTGGTATACTTTACTACTGTATACCAGTTTGTTCCGGCTGGTTTTGACTGATTTAATAGTGCTGGTTTTGACTGATTTAATAGTGTTCTGTGAGAGAGAATAAGCTAAAATAAGTTGAGACAAGCCGAACTAAACACGCTGACTCAGTGCTGCTTCTGTGGGCTCATCTCATATACGTCTTATACTTTTTCTATCGTTCCTGATGAATGCTCCACATTGGATGCACTGACAGACGCCGCTGCTCCTGTTTGCTGCTTAGGTTTTCTTCAGTGCTGGTGATGGTGGTGGTGCACATGACAGAATGCTGACCGCTGCTGATCGATACATGCCACTAAACTATGTCGAGGTCAGCTTTATATATAAATACAGCACCTCTTACTTTTTTGTGCTCATCATAAAGTCACTCGCTCGCGATAGTTTGTTTCATAATCGGACTGCTTTCTTGGATGCCTGAACAGCTACCAGCAGCTCCTAGCTCTGTAGCTGGTTTGGCATCACCTGTTCACCGTCTCCATCATCCCAAGCCAGAAGAACACGCTCTGCTCTGCTGGATTCCGGAGGAAAGAAAGAAAAAAAGAACCCGCAGGGAAGCTGTTCCTGGATCGACCCTGTTGCCCTTCATTGAATGCCCCGACAGTTCCATCGTCCTCAGTGTCCTCTTACATGTCCAAATCCCACCACGCATGCCTGTCTCCGCTTCCTTGTACATTCTTGAAGCTGAGAAAGCAACGTGACGCTGTTGAACAGCGACCTTGCATCGCCGAAGTTCCTGCACGCAGCTCTCAGTCTCAGCGTTTGCCTAGCTGTCTGTGCAGTAAGTAACTGGGAGGGCGCAGCTGATACTGATCGCCAGTCCACCTTTTTCCCACGGTGAAAGTGAAATATTGTGTTCTCTCGGTAGCGCTAGGAGAAACATAAGTGTTCTACTCCCTTTTATTGCTCACATGCAGATTGGTGTCTGTCCTCAACTCCTCGTGGTTCAGTAGCCAGTGTTTGTTTTCTCAAAGAAAAAAAAAGAGAGAAAAAGGTTCCTGTTGAAGTAAAAATGGATACATGCTCTGCTGAAACCTGAAAGCAACTGAATTGAAAATGTCAAAAAGAAAAGATCAGCACAAAACAGACTGACGGTCTGACGTTTTACGCCTGAATGAAAATCATCCAAAGCAGATTCCCGAGCAAACTCAAGTACTAATTGCTTTACTTTGTTATTATGCTGGTAAAATATCTTATCTTGGCACTTTCCTCTCCCTTGACTTGATAAGCTAGCTTTTCACACGTGCCATCAGTTGAGGAGGAACGGTTGAAAGTTGCTTTTCATCGGCAGGCAGCAATATCTACCCGCTTTGACTAACTGCTGTTTCTGCCGCGACTCTTTGAGTCTGAGGATCTGTCTCGCAACGAGTGCGCTCTGCACAAAGTGGGTAGTGACTTCCAAGAACTTTGCATTTCCCCTGGTCTCACCTCTCGGCTCGGCGGTGATGTAATTGGCGATAAAGTGGAGCACTTCCATTATTCCATCAGTGACACTGAGCTTGTCCTTTCAAAAGGTAGAATCATGCCACTGTTTTGCTGGTCTATGCCATGGCAACTTTCTAGCAGGGTAAAGCCTGTCTTCTCTCTTCCTCGGTTCAAATGTAGCCTAGGAAAAGGAAGGCCATCGAAAGTCATGCCTCGTCTTTTCGTAGCAACGCGGGAATTCAAAGGATGCATCGGAGGTACTGTCGTCTCGAGATCAAAAGTTGGGCGAATGGGAAAGGCGGAAAGAAAAAACAAATTGCTCAAATGCGGTTGGTTCTAGAAGTTTTGGATTCGATCGCCTCGGTTCTGTCTTTGTTAATCATATGAGCTGTCTACACTCTGTTGCTTCAGTTCATCACGTTCAGATCTCCAAGAGTTTTTCATGTCAAATTTGCTATCATGCAGCGATGAATGATCACATAGAATAGAAAAGCTAAGCATGCATAAGATTCAAACGCTAAACTATCTCTGAAATAAATTCTACAGTGTTATTACCTGTTTGATTTCTGCAGGGAGCAGTGTAAGGTTAGTTGTTTCCTGGCTAATAGTTGTGGAGGGTTTCCACACACTTTACACGACCAATAAGTGGTTTGAGAACACTGGAAAGCGGTGAATCGGCAAGGACTTTTTCTATGTGTGGGCACGGTAGCACACTCATCTCCTCAAATAATTGCAGTTTACATGATTCATAAGATAGTGAAAAGGGAATAGATTCGAGCATCATCATGCTACAATACACGAATCATTAGGCTGCTGTGTATCTACCATACATATCTCATCAGAAGTCGCTGCACTGTGTTCTGCTGAGCTTCCCAGGACATGGACATGGACATGTTGCTTCCCCCCTTTTTCTTACTGAAGCGTTTTCCTATCTGGGAGAATTCTAACAGAAGCTAAGCTAAGAGCACCCACCAGGTTGGTTTGTTTCTTCCTCGTATGTACCTTTTTGACAGTTTGGAAAAACTCAGAATTCAAATCAAATTTTGTAGTAAATACATATAGATGCCAAAACGTTTTACCATCGACAGAGTATTCTGTGTTTTTGCGTGTCTGTGTTTTTGTGTGTCTGTGTTTTTACAAAAAAAAAAAAACTACTATATGACAGCGATATACTACAGTGTGTAAATGCTTAGAGCAGTGGTAAAATAAAAGGAGGTAAAGAGGAGGACAGCATGATGGCGGGAAGGACTAGCGAGAACAAATGGGCCCGGAGGTGGGGCCCGCATGAGCCACAGCAAGGGAGCAGGAGGACGAATCGCTCACAGCACGTGGGCCCATTTCTGTTGCTGCGGGCCAACATGGGCCTTTTACTTGCGCGTGGGGGCGGCTCGGACACTTCACATGACCGTTGTCGTGGTGGCTCACTGGGGCGCCACGTGGGCCCCACACGCGCACGGACGGGGGGAGGAGGACTTGCATTTGCATCTTCTGTCGCCTCGCTTATGGTTCTAGTGTGTATCCAGCCCAGCCAAAGTCGTGCACAGTGCATCACAATTCACACGCCCGTACGTACGTCGAATCTTTCTTTCTTTTTTCCTTGTATATTCACACTTGTCCTCCGTAACTCGCAAGGCCGTCCAAATATTTGGCATTTTGAGTATTGAACATATGCAACATAATAAATTAGACCTTCCTCTTTATATTTTATTTAGAGGTTGAGATATACTAAGGTCCTCTTTGGTAGAGCCATTAGGGGCTTCAGCTTTCACAGTTTTTTTTGTCAACTAGAAGTTGATGAAACTACTCCTTTTAAACCAAAGGATTGGCTCTACTTATATTTAAGCATAAGGTAACAGCTGGCGAAGCCAACGCACAATAGAATGAGAGACATCAAAAGAACAGTTTTCCAAACAACACAGACACGTCTACTAATAAGACTACCAACCCCTGGTGCCAAAGATACAACCAAAAGAGCTTGACAACGGAATATAAGTTGATCGCAGCATTTTGTCATCACCTTATACAAGACTTGGTGGAGTATTTTCTAGAAGGCTTAATTGCCCAATTCAACTCATCTTCTTCCTCACTGCTTAACTCAACCTGATCCGGGGACACCGTCCACGTCTTCCTCTCTCGAGCTTCTCCTCACATCTAGATTCCAATCCACCTCATACATATCAAATATGGACCAGTCTTGTTGTCTATTAATCCTATACAACATTGGGAATTAAATCCTCAAAGGACAATTGTACAGCCACACATCATGCCAGAACCGGACTCTCTTTAAATTCCGAATTTTCTGCCTAATGCCTTCCGCAAACCGAAACTACTCATTTCATTCTAAATTATAAGATGTTTTGGTTCTTCTATAGCTTTTGTCATGCAGTTAGATATACAATATGTCTACGTACACAATAAAAGTAATATATCTAGAAAAATCAAAATTTTTAATTTGAGAAAGGAGGTAGTATCATTTTAACGTCGCTGTATACTCTCTCTTCCCTAACAAGTAAAAGTTTATTATTTCTGTGTACTGTAGTATTTTCCCATAAGTTAAAGTCGGGTGAAACTGGAGGCAAGGGAGGACTTTCGAGGACGATCCTCCTCCGTGCTGGCCTATGTGAATTCGGTAGGTTGGCACGTCGCCGGTGCGCAAAGCGACACGCGCGGTCGGCTGACGACGACGTTGGATCCATGGACCACAGATTCACTTCACTGGGTGTCTGAATCTAGTGACAGGTATCCATGGAGTGTCCTATGCAGTGTTTGACGATAATAATAAAATAAATTATAGAAGTTCTCGATAATCCGTAAGATAAATTTATTAAACCTAATTAATCTATCATTAGTATATATTTATGGTAGCACCACATCGTTAAATCATGGACTAATTAGGCTTTAAAAATTCGTCCAGCAAATTAGTCTCGGTCTGTTATGGATGTGGAGCTTCCGCAATTTAACATATGTTTACTGTAGCACATTTCTCGCTCGCTCTGCTGTGGATGTAGTGCTTTCGCGTGCAGCCGATGTGCAGGTGAATAAATAGTTTTCGGAAAGGAAATAAAGGAGGTTACATTTACAACGAACTACAAGCTGCCCACTGTACAGTGTAGTGATGGACTGATGGATCGGCGTACAGTTATTAGCTGGAGGTTAGAGGTCGTTTGTCTACTTAATAGATTAGATTATTTAACTTAAAATTTGATATTTCATAATTTTTTTAAGCTCACAAATAAGTCTATCTTAAATTCATAGGGTGGGAGATGAAAATAGATTCTATAGATCACTATGCTATAATTATATTCTTCTACTTATAGCACACTCTTCAGCTCACTTCCCTACAATAGAAATGCAACATGTAAGTATGTCCCTTATATGTGTAACAATAAATATACAAATATATTCCATATATAACTATATTAGCTTAATTAATCTATGTCAAAATTGTAATTATTAGAATGAATTCAATTCCAAGGATCTGTTGACGCCGAATAGGATCCAGATCACACACCAGCAGGGCCTTGGACGTTCGGGCCGCCACGGACCAAAGAACGCAGCGAGTATGTCACTCTTTCATGGTGAAGAACGGAGAGGATTACAAGCAAACCACCAAAGGATAACCAACGTGTTTACGTGACGAAGAACCGGCTAGTTTTCAGGCAAACTAGCAAAGAAACCGTCGAAGCTCTCGTCCGAGAGGGACCCCGTCCGGATAAGGACGTCGCTGGGGTGCCCTGGGTCGGGCGACAAGCCAAGGGCGCCATCCTTGGTTGTCAGATCAAGGGATTAACAACATGGGGTTGAAAAAGACAATAAAAGGGTTGAAGTAGAGGTAATTGATGTGTTTTTTGACGATTGAGTGTTGGATCCTTCAATTGGTCATGATTCTCTCATATATATAGAGAGAGGGGTGGTCTTATCCCAATAGAAAATAACTCCAGAACGTGATCTCTAAGTTTCCTATGCAAAAATACTTTCAAATCCCGACCAAAATAGAGTTTGGGTCGCACTTGTATTGGCAAACCGACCTAGCCGGTTCCCAAACCGGCTAGGACGGTTTTCACGGGGCCTGGGCAGCCATTGAAAGACAAGACACCTTAAATTGTCACCCATTGAAAGAGAAGACATCTTATAAGCTCTTGAACGGTAGAAAGCTCAACATTGCATATTTTTGGTTCTTTGGTTGCAAATGCTATATTTTGAAGAAATGCACTAGATTGGGCAAGTTTGACAAGAAATATGATGAAGGATTTTTGCTTGGATACTCAACCACTAGCAAAGCATATAGAGTTTGGAATTTGACAAGTGGTACTCTTGAAGAGGTTCATGATGTTGAATTTGATAAAATCAAGGGTTCCTAAGATGAGAATGAGAGCTTGGAAGATGTTAGAGGCATTTAACTTTTAAATGCCATGAAGAACATGGATGTTGGTGAATTGAGGCCTAGGCAAGTGAATGATGAAGAAGATGATCAAGTGCAAGTGCTCTCTAACTCAAATGTGCAAGTTGATACTATTGAAGTAAGTACAAGTGGCTCTCATGACAATATGCAAAATCAACAAGTGGCTAGTACATTATCTCAGCCCAATGATCAAGCAAGTGCAAGCAATGTTCCTATTCCCCAACCAACCAATATTGCAGGAGATTATCCATTGGACACTATAATTGGAGATATCTCTAGAGGTGTACAAACAAGATAAAGATTTACTTCATTTTGTGAGCATTTCTCATTTGTGTCATCCATTGAACCAAAGAAGATAGATGAAGCATTGAAGGATGTTGATTGGGTGAATGCAATACATGAAAAATTGAACAACTTCACAAGAAATCAGGTGTGGGAACTAGTTGAAAGACCAAAGAACCACAATGTGATTAGAACCAAATGGGTCTATAGAAATAAGAAAGATCAAGATATGATAGTAGTAAGGAACAAAGCAAGATTGGTAGCACAAGTCTATACACAAGTTGAAGGTCTTGACTTTGAAGAAACATATGCCCCGGTTGCTAGATTGGAAGTAATTAGAATTTTGCTAGCCTAGAGCATAGTATGAGAGGTTGAGGGATTTCCTACTCTCTAAAGGGTTCATGATGGGCAAGGTTGACACCACTCTTTTCACAAAAAGATTGACAAAGACTTATTTGTGTTGCAAATATATGTTGATGACATCATATTTGGATCAACCAATCAAGACTTTTCTGAAGAGTTTGGTAAGATGGTGGCTAATGAGTTTGAGATGTCCATGATTGAATAATTGAGTTACTTTCTTGGTCCTCAAATCAAGCAATTGAAGAATGGTATATTTGTGAGTCAAGGCAAGTACATCAAAGATATGCTCAAGAAGTTTGGCATGAGTAATAGTAAAGCCATAAGTACACCAATGGGAACAAATGAAAATTTAGATAGTGATGCAAGTGACAACATGGTGGATCAAAAGTTGTATCGGTCTATGATTGAAAGCCTACTCTATGTGACCGTATCAAAACCGGATGTCATGTTTAGTGTATGCATGTGTGCAAGATTTCAATCCTCACCAAGAGAAAGTTATTTGAAGGCTATAAATAGAATATTAAGGTATTTGAAGCATACACAAAATGTTGGGTTGTGGTATCCTAAAAGAGCAAAGTTTGAGCTAGTTAGTTACTCCGACTCAGATTATGCGGGATGCAAGGTTGAAAGGAAAAGCACCTCGAGCACATGTCAATTATTGGGAAGATCACTTGTTTCATGATCATCAAAGAAGCAAAATAGTGTTGTATTATCAATCGTCGAAACCGAATACATATCCGCCGGTAGTTGTTGTGCACAAATACTTTGAATGAAGGCCACCTTGAATGACTTTGGAATCAAATTCAAGAAAGTGCCATTACTTTGTGACAATAAGAGTGCAATCAAGCTCACCAATAATCTGGTTCAACATGCAAGAACAAAGCACATTGATGTTCGCCACCATTTCGTTAGATATCATTAACAAAAAGAGGACATTTTGCATTGAGAGTGTGGGCACCGAAGATCAACTTGCCGACATATTCATCAAGCCATTGGATGAGAAAAAGTTTTACAAGCTAAGAAATAAGTTGAACATATTGGATTTCTCAAATATGTGTTGATGCACCCTCCACTTATATGATATGTCTCTCCTTCGAGCAATCCGAGATAAAGTTGATTAGCATGCATACATCATTTTCTAAGGACATATTTAGTGCATCTAGTCATTCCTCATATATTATAGGCTCATTCATGAAAATCAAATGAATTTAATGCTTGTATGATACCACTATTGCTTCTATGTTTGGATTAGTCTATTGGTAGCATATGACATGTTTATGGGTTTGTGAACCTAGTGTTTGATCTAGAAAATGAGCTATATATGTTTAACTCAACATGGTATAAGATAACCCTTAAAATATGGTGTGAAGAAGCTTGTCCTTGATCAAACCGAGTTAAATTTTTTTGGTAAGTGTTCTAGATTGAACCAAATTTGGGAAAATGATCCTCACCCTATGGATTGATATTGATAATCTTAATATATCTAAAATTGAACCTTTGTGGCCATTGATGACAAAGGGGGAGAAGTAATGCATAAAGATAGTGAAAGGTTGACATAAGGGGAGGATTATGACAAAGTAAGGGGATCAATTAAATTTTGAGCACACAAGTAGGGGGAGCAAGCTCATAAACTTGATTGATGCATTTGAATGTGCATTTCATATGTTTGCTTGCATGGCACAAGTTTTAAATTAAAATTCCATGCTTCTGTGGTGGATGTTAGTTGTAAGTTTGAATAATAAAATGAAAAACTAGCATGCATAAGATGAGTAACTAGACTTGTATTTATATTGTAAAAACTAGACCCTTGTTTCTAATCTTGATCTCACGGGGTATTCTAGTTTTTGTGTATGTCTAGTTACTAATGGTGCTAAGGATGGTATAATGGTGCACTCCGATTGATATCACGTTTCAATGGTCCATCTCTTATACCTTAGCATCATTTGGTAGACATTGCCCTTCCACATTTTCAATTCATGCATATGTGCAAGCTTCAATCCAAACTCTTAGCACCAATGTAGGGGGAGCTAATGCTACTATTTGGGGTTAATGAAACTTGTCCATATCTTTTTGCACATGGTAAATATGCTTGGTCAAGTAACATGGATTCAAATGAATTTTAATTTATATCTTTGCGAAAGGGTTGCTATCAATTACAAAAAGAGGGAGATTGAAAGCTCTAGTTTAGTTTTGGCGAATTAATGAAACCCTAAGTGCTAACCTAGTTTATCTAAGTGATCATGAGATAAATGATATTATTCCAAGTGATGGAGCAATGGTGAAGATCATGATGGTGGTGATGGCCATAGTGATCAAGTGCTCGACTTGGAAAAGAAGAAAGAGAAAAGCAAAAAGCTCAAGGCAAAGGTGAAACTTGATATGAGCTTTTTAGTTTAGTGATCGAGACACTTAGCGAGTGTGATCTCATTTAGGATTAATAGTCATACTATTAAAAGGGGTGAAACTCGTATCGAAATACGGTTATCAAAGTGCCACTAGATGGTCTAACTCATTGCATATGCATTTAGGATCTAGTGGAGTGCTAACACCCTTAAAAATATTTGTGAAAATATGCTAACACACGTGCACAGGGTGAAACACTTGATGGTTGGCATATTTGAGCAAAGGTGGAGAAGTTGGTGAAGTGAAGGAGGTGATTTTCACTGAAAATCAGTGACCGGACGCTGCTCCCGGTGTGACCGGACATAGGGCTATCAGTCCGGTCAGTGTTGGGCTGAGGAGGCGTGCTGTCGGTCTCTGACCGAACGCTGGCACAAGTGGTCACCTGACACGACGCTTGTGCATTCGGTCAACGGTGACGTATGTTGACATAAGCGGCTGTGCGAGCGAGGAGTGGACCTGACGCGTCCAGTCATGGTTTTGGCGCACGGGGAGCTCTCTAGAAATGACCTGACGTGCGGGTGTTGTGGCTGATCGGCGCGTCCGGTCATCAGTTGGAGGCACGCAATGCTGTGAGCATCTGATGTGGGGCTGGCACGTCGGTCAATGGATCGGCGCGTCCGGTCCTTTATTAAACGTGAGCGTAGGAGCGAACTAGCCGTTGGTGATCGACGACCGTAGTTTAAACTTGGGACACGTGGCGAGCATTCGAGGACCGGACATAGGCCCGGGTGCGTCCGATCGCCTCGACCTGTGCGTTCGGTCGATGCGCAGTGGGCTTCTCTATGAGCCCAATGGCTCTATTTCGATGGAGCCACTATAAAAGGTGTTTGGCCAGCTCAAGCTCACCCTCGTGGTCATTTGCATTGACATAGCAACCTTGTAAGCTTAGCCAAAGCCATCCCACTCATCTCCATCATTGATCCATCATATTTGTGAGATTGGGAGAGAATCCAAGTGCATTACTTGAGTGATTGCATCTAGTGACACTTGGTGTTCGTGTTTCGCTGTGGGATTCGCTTGTTACTCTTGGTGGTTTCCGCCACCTAGATGACTTGGAGCAGCGAGGTTCGTCGAGCGGAGATTGGTGATTGTCTCCAGCTTCGATCATGGTGATTGTGAGGGGTTCTTGATTTTTCCCTGGTGGAGAGCTAAAAGGTACTCTAGTGGATTGCTCATTGCTTGTGTGATCCTCATCTTGTGTTGGTTGTGCAGCACCTTGTTGAGGGATTGACGTGTGATGCCAATTAGCGCGTGAACCTCTAAGTAAGTGAATCATCACAACGAGGACTAGCTTGCCGGTAAGCAAGTGAACCTTGGTAAAAAATCTTGTGTCATCATTGTCCGAGGATTTCTTGTATGATTGTGATTGATTGGCTCCATCATATTGTGATTGGCTCTATCCTCGACACGGCAGTATAATCATCACATCCCCTCTCTTGTATTTACATTTCTAGTGTTGCTTCGCTCTTTAGTGTAATTAGTTTTGAGAGCAAGCTTGTGTCGGGTCTAGTGGTTAGTGTGGCTCTTTAGTTAGTCTTTGATAGCACACTAACTTAGTATAGTGACATAGCCTTTGTGTGCTTAGAGATTATAGTCACTAGAATTATGGTAAGTGGCTTGCATTTTTAGTAGGCTATCGCAATATTCGTTTCGCCTCATATTTGCCTAACCACTTTGTTTAATCTGTTGTAGAAATTTTTATAGGCTATTTATCCTTCTGTAGCCATTAGGACATTTCAGCTAGAAGTAGCATATGAAGCCGAATCATGAGTACTACTTTTTACCCATGTTTCATTGACTCGACTAGAATTAGGAATAACATGTGAAGCCAAATCGCGAGTATTACCATTAGCACACCTTACTGAATTTTTATTAATTTGGCTAGTTGGGAGTAACATATGAAGCCAAATTATGAACAGAAGTATTGGCATATGGTGCTGAATTTTGAGAGTAATTTTCTAAATAATTAGCATTGTCATAGCCAATAGTCTTGTGGTGGAATCACATATTGTGAACTTATAGCCGATGGATAAGGACTTGTATATTGTATGTTGCTAGTAGCATTAAAACTCGAAGAACTTATAATTGACATCGGCTCTTAACCATAACATCCATAGTTATGATGTGTATGATGAGGAGCATTAACAACAATATTAGCCGATGCAACATATCTAGTATCACTATGACTAGCAACATCAACTTGAGAATTCATATTACTTATAAAAAACTATTAGAATCATAAGATGTATTTGCAAGATGTATCTCAGGGTAATTGTAGTAGTTTTCTGATGCAACACCTTGGTACTCCATGATGTATAACTTAATCGCCTTGCTGAATTTTCCAATAAGCAGCGCAACACGTTGCAAAATAGCAAACGAGAACACAAGGGTCAAAACCAGATGCGATCGACCTTTTGGGCTAGATGCAACGGTAATAGCGAGCACAAGAAGATAAATCAGTGAGGAGTAGGGCTAGGGCAAGAAGCTTCGGCTACAAAGTAGAGCCGAAGCAAATTCTTCCCCAGCGGAGTCGCCAAAAACTATGTTGACGCCGAATAGGATCCGAATCACACACCAGCAGGGCCTTGGACGCTCGGGCCGCCACGGACCAAAGAACGCAGCGAGGATGTTACTCTTTCGTGGTGAAGAACAGAGAGGTTTACAAACAAACCACCAAAGGATAACCAACGTGCTTGCGTGACGAAGAACACGCTAGTTTTCAGGCAAACTAGCAAAGAAACCGTCGAAGCTCTCGTCCGCGAGGGACCCCGTCAGGACAAGGACGTCGTCGGGTTGCCCTAGGTCGGCCGGCAAGCCTAGGACGCCATCCTTGGTTGTCGGATCAAGGGATGAACAATATGGGGTTGGAAAAAGAATAAAAGGGTTGGAGTAGAGGTAATAGATATGTTTTTTAACGATTGAGTGTTGGATCCTTCAATCGGCCATGAGCCTCTCATATATAGAGAGGGAGGTGGTCTTATCCCGGTAGAAAATAACTCCAGATCATGATCTACAAGTTTCTATGCGAAAATACTTCCAAATTCCGACCAAAATAAAGTTTGGGTCGGACTTGTACAGGCAAACCGTCCTAGCCAGTTCCCAAACTGGGTAGGCCGGTTTTTCACAGGGCCTGGGCAGCCACAGGTGCAGGCAAACCGTCCTGGCCGGTTCTACTGTAGTCTGGTACAGAAAACCTTTTAAAAATTATAATTAATTCAACCGGACTCCAAACGAAACAAACCATATATATTTTTTGATCAGCTCGACGAGAGGAATGTAATGGTGCAATCAAATCATACGTTTGAGGAACTTTCCTAAACCGGCCTGGCCAAGTTCAGTATGGCTAGCATCCCCGAAACACTGTTTCTTCGTCCGAGCTCCAAATGGGATGATCCATATATGTTTTATGACTGTCTTGACGATAGAAACATGATGGCGGAGTCCATTATACACTTTGGCCACTCTTGGTTGTCAACAGGATCCAAACGAGCCCTTAATTAGTTTAACCCTGGAAAAAATAGGGATTGCACCCTGTACCGATCAACTTTTTTTCCCCAACATTCCTGTCTTTAGTACAGTAGTACACAATGGATTGGGTATGTATATATGAAACAAAATGGTTGAGCACACGTTGTTTTCCGTGGCTGTACGCGTGCGGGGCGGTGTGCGCGCATGCTGCTGCTAGCTTGTCCGATGCTTAATTTGCTGGCTGGCTGTGCTTGTCTGTGTCCAGTCGTAGCAGCGGTGTAGTGTAGCACGGTCGGATGGGAGAGGGAAAATGATACATCGAATTGGTGAGAGATGAGACAGGAAAGAAACAGGGATCGGACAGCAACGTAACCCGCCTGCCTAGTGCCTACACCATGCTTTGCTAGCTTTCCCTCTCCGATCCGCTTTATTTTGAGATTGGTGGGTTGGACCACGCCTCTACATACATACAACACTGAATGAAATGACCAGGGCGCCCCTGGCCCAGCCGGCCGTGTGTGCCATACATACGTGTGATACGTATATGTCCTAGCTAGTAATACGATTAAACTTAATTATACCTAGCACAAAGTAACTCTATCTTATGTATACCTCTTTCATTTTAATTTTCTGTCACCGGGTATTTTGAATCAAGTCAAATTTGCTATATTTAAAATTGTTTTTTACTTCTTATTAAAACAGAAGGACATCTTGCATGTTGTTAGTAACTTTTTTTTTCCGAGGATGTTGTTTAGTAATTTTTTTTATTTTACAGAAGACGATGTTGTTTCTTAGTAACTTATAACTTGAATGACCAATACTACTAAATAATGGAGGTTTTGCTTAATCACCAATGATTAGGAAATCAGAGGCGAGCATATTCATGCTGCTTAGCTTTATCCGACGGAGACAGAGAGAGACTAATTAATCATGGCATGATGATTAGTCTGCAGGAGAGGAGGGCCGGCCCGTGGGCCGTACGTACGTGGCGGTGGATCGGCCGATTGACGCGCATTGCATTGCATTGGTTGGTTAATGACTTGCATTATATTGGTTGATGAAGGTGCATGCACGCGTGCGCCTTGCAGGAGAGTTGCATTGGATATTATGGACCGACGGCGATGGCGCAACGGCCGCCGCCCCGCGCCGGCCGGCCAGCGCTCGTGCCTGGCCGGCTGCCCTTCTCTTCTGCCAATTAATTGCCAGGACGGACGGCTAGCTGGTGGTGGTCCTGATGCATGATCGATCGATCAGAGCCGTCCTGACTGCTGCTGCTCCATGCCATGCATATGCATGCATGCGTACGTGTGTGCGGTGTGCCATTATCCATCGTCCATACGTCATGCATGGCCATGCACATACCTAGCAGGGTAGTACTCACTCCTACAGACGACGACACGAGCTAACTAGCTAGCTAGAGAGCGGGCACATGTACAAACAGACGACAGATGGCGGCGCGTCTATCTGCTGTTCCAATCGATCATATATCCCCCGTCGTCGTGCTGTGCTGTGGGTCTCTCTGCTACTCAGTCTGATGGATGCATCCGTTTCAGGATACAGTTTCAGAATTGAGATCTAGAAGTTAATTATGGGCCCGTACGTCGAGTAGTTAGTAGCTAGCTAGTAGGTAGGCAGCCCAACGTGCACGGTGCACGGTGCACCAGTGTGTGTGTGTATACGTGTACTCGCTGCCTCGTTGGTGTCTCCACTATATATACATGTATTCACGCACGCACGCATGGAAAGATGGCCCTCCCAGTCCCGTATGCCGGACCACAGCTAATAAATCGCTACCTCTACCCCCACCCAAAAAAAATACAACTCTAAACTAATACTAGTTAAGTTAAATGATTTAAAGTTTAACTGAATATATATAAGATGATACTAGTAATACCTACCATACTGTAATAAGTATTACTGCAAATAAAACACGTTTGCATGTTGGCAAAAGGAAGATGACGTGTGATTATCTGGACATTTGGCGTCTTAATTAGAGATCGACTCAGTATGTTCCAATACATTTTCGAATTAGACTCCGCACCGTCACTAAACGTGTGTTGTTCTAGTTCGTATGACAACAATTGTTAGCCTAGATCACACAGGGGACAAAGAGAGTGCATGATGGCGTCGTGATAAATAAATTAAAAAAAAGACGGCTTATATAAATAGTCTCTTCTCTCTTTAATATTAAAAATGTGCTTCTACGTGAACATGTCTCGAGTTATACATACTCATAATACCTTTTTTAGTTAAAGTTCAGATAGTTTGACTTTGGTTAGAATTATAATTATGGTCTCACTTGGGCCCCATTCGTTTGGAGGAATTTGGAGAAATCTAAATGAATTTCTAGAAATCAGTCGTGAACAGTAACTTTCAGTTATAAACAGTGCAATTTTTGCACCATCCGAACGGGGCCTTGGTAAGGCTCTAAAACGGCTCCTGCTCCGGCTCCGTTTTTCAGTTTTTTTTTTTTAAAAAAACAGCTCCTCCGGAAGACCGCTTGAAGAGAAGCACTACCAAGGCCCTCTGAGACGGATGTAGTCCACCAAGCAAGCTAGCTCAATTAAGTGCTCCTAGGACTCTAGGAGCTAGCTAGCACTGCACAGCAGCAGCGCTAGTAATATAACTGTAGCACACGTACGACAGCAGCGGCAGCAGGTGGATTGGGGAGACTGAGTAAGTACGTGCCAGCAGAACATCTCTAATTAATAACACCGGCCTAATATAATGACGAAGGGCATGCAAGCAACAAGCACATCTATTTCGCTGTGCGAGAAGACTCGATGCACGGTGCATGGCGAGCACGTCGTACGACTATAGTTGGCCAACGGGCCGGGCCAAGCACGGGCCGCAGGGTCATGCCGTGCCTCCCGTGCCGTGCCCCTCCGGGCGTCGTGCCTGGCCTTCGGCCCAAGCACGGCCCTACAGGCCGAATTTCGTGCCGTGCTGGCCCGGGAAGCACGGACAGAACTGTGGGCCGGCCAGCCTAAAACCCGGTGATCGTAAGTCACCTCAAAATTCTTCTCATCCAACATTTAGCATAGATGCATTCCTTCAAATTTCAAAATCTCAACTCACAAGTAGTAGGGATAGGGATAGGGATGTACCTGCGCAACCGGGGCACACGAGGACACGAACTCACATAATCACCCAGATCTAGAGGGGAGATGGGGATAGGGAGAAGGGAGAGGCGGAGAGGGAACAAGGAGGGGACCGGGTAGGACTTAGCAGTAGTAGGCAGCTGCTTGCCGGCGACAGGCGGGGTTAGGGTTAGGGTTGGGGTTAGGAATATACCTGCGCAACCGGGGCACACGGGGACACGAACTCACATAATCACCTAGATCTAGAGGGGAGATAGGGATAGGGAGAAGGGAGAGGCGGAGAGGGAGCAGGGAGGGGATCAGGTAGGACTTAGGAGTAGTAGGGAGCTGCTTGCCGGCGGCAGGCGGGGTTAGGGTTAGGGTTAGGGTTAGGAATATACCTGTGCAATCGGAGCACACGGGGACAAGAACTCACATAATCACCCAGATCTAGAGGGGAGATAGGGATAAGGAGAAGGGAGAGGCGGAGAGGGAGCAGGGAGGGGATTAGGTAGGACTTAGGAGTAGTACAGAGCTGCTTGCCGGCGGCAGGTGGGGTTAGGGTTAGGGTTAGGGTTAGGAATGTACCTGCGCAATCGGAGCCCAGTGCCGGAGAAGACGAGGGCCACCCAGAGAAGACGACACACCGGTTAGAAGGACGGCGAGCGGCGGAGGAGGGGCAGACGGGGACACGAACTCACATAGTCACCAAGATCTAGATGGGAGATAGGGATAGGGAGAAGGGAGAGACAGAGAGGGAGCAGGGAGGGGATCGAGTAGGGAGCTGCTCACCGGTGGTAGGCGGATCGTCGAGGTCACCTCACCGAAGCCAGGGAGGATGAAGCCGAGAGCGAGACTGCGAGGGCGAGATCCGAGAGCGAGGCGAGGCGAGAGCCGCGAGACGAGAGCGAGGCGAGGCGAGCGAGTGAAATGAGCTAGGGTTTTCGGGTGTGAGACGACGCTGCCGCGGCGAGCGTTATATATGAGGAGGGGGGAGGAGGCGGGGATGGACGCTGGGCCGAGCAGCGCGCTGGGCCGTGGGGAGGCCAGGAGGGGAGGAGTGGAGTGAGGAGGGGGAGGGTCGGAGCCGAAGGGGGGGGGTCGGGCCGCTGCCGGGCCGGCTAACTCAGGTCGGGCCATGCCGGGCCAGCCCACGGGCCTGAGCAACGGCCCAGGCACGACCTGCTGCCTCGGGCTGGGTCAGCCCGGGTGAAAGGGTCGAGATGGCGGACTAGAGGGGGGTGAATAGTCTTTTCTAAAATTAATCACGTCGGCTAACCGATATAAATGCGAAATTAAAACAATTGGTCTAGCCAAGACTACACCCCTCTATATATGCTCACTAGCACCTTGCAAAGATACTAATTATGCAACTAAGGTGCCAGGCTAGCTAGAGTTCTCCTAAACAATTCTAGGAGCAAGGTCACACAAACCTATGCCACTAGTACTTTAAGCAACAAGGAAGCTCCTACACTTGCTAGTAAGCAAAAGCACAAAGCCAACTAAGCTCACTAGCAAAGCTCAATAACAAGGCAACCAATGTCTAATTAGAGAGCGTAAATACTTAGCTACACAAACTAAGCAATGTGACTAACAAGGTTACTAAAACCAAATTAGCCACGCAAGGGAGCTACTTCTATGCTACACAAGCAAGAAGGTAACTAGTAAGCTACACAAGCTAACTAATTACAAGAGCAACTACACAAGTTTAAGATATATAAAAGTAATTGCAAGCTTGTGTAATGGGGATGCAAACCAATAGAAAGAACAAGGTTGACACGATGATTTTTCTCCCGAGGTTCACGTGTTTGCCAACACGCTTAGTCCCCGTTGTGTCGACCAGCTCACTTGGTGGTTCGGCTGACTAATTAGCATCACCCGCTAAGCCCGCACGTCGGGCACCGCAAGAACCTACCCCTTGAGTGAGGGTAGCTCAATGACACGCTTTACTAAAGTTGCTCTTCATGACTCCATGGGGCAGCACAAAGTACCCCTCACAAGCACTTCTCCTGAGCGCCAGACAAGCTTCTTGCGGGCTTCGACGGAGACCACCACTGCCGTCTAGGAGGTGGCAACCTCTAAGAGTAACAAGCACCACCGGCTTGCAACACGACCACCTAGTGCCACTCGATGCAACCTCACGATACAATCGCACTAGAATCGCTCACTCACACAATCGAATGATCACTATCAAGTATATGTGTGATGGAGGGCTCCCAAGCACTCACAAGCATGGACACTAAGTCCCCTTAGGTGCTCAGCACTCACCATGGCCGAGGGCCACTTCTATTTATAGCCCCAAGGGCTAAACTAGCCGTTACCCCTTCATCGGGCAGCGGTCGGGCCGACCGGACGCTTCCGGTCGTGTTGATCGGACGCTGGACCTCGGCGTCCGGGTCCGCCTGCAGACGGCCACGTGTCTCGATTCTAACGGTCACTTGACTTGACCGGACGCAGCGAGCTTTTCAACCGGCCGGACGCTGAACCCCAGTCGTCCGGTCGTTTCCAATAAGGTATGCGACCTCGGCCGGACGCGTCCGGTCACATTTGATCGGACGCACCAGGCCGGTCACACTCCACCTGCGTCATCGATGTCGGCTGACCAGACGCATGACTGCCAATGTCTCGGCAGAGCTCAGATCCAGCGTCCGGTCAGTTGACCGACGCCAGCATCTTCGTGACTAACTCGTTTTTACTTCTAACTTTATCACCCTTGCTCCAATGTGCTAACCACAAGAACTTGCATCCGGCGCAATAGAAAATAGGCATTCTATTTTTCCCGAAGACCCAAACCCATCTCACCCCTACAAACACCACCTCCTTTGTAAATGTGCCAACACCACCAAGTGTACACCACCATGTGTATGCGTGTTAGCATTTTCACAATCATTTCCCAAAGGATGTTAGCCACTCAACTTGCCACGCCACTCGATCCTAGCGACAATGCAAAGTTAGATCACTCGAGTGGCACTAGATGACCGATATGCAAACAAGTTTGACCCTCTTGATAGTACGGCCATCTATCCTAAATCCGGTCATAACTTCTCTACACACCTATGACCGATGAAATGAAATGCCCTAGGTTATACCTTTGCCTTGCGCATTCCATTCCATCTCCTCCAACGTCGATGCAACACATGCACCAACACAATCAACAATGATATGATCCACTTCATATCATCACGTGATCATATTGGTTCATCGATCTTGACTTCACTTGCTCTTCATCGTTGCCATCGTCCATCGGCACCAAGTCTTGCTCAAGCTTCACCGCCACGCGGTCCATCACTCCAAAGCCTCCGACTTGCCCTTCACGCTTGCAACCGGTCCATCAAACCAAGTCTTGTCTTGATCTTCTCCACCTTGATCACATGACTCAATGTCATGTCTCATTTGCAATAAGCTCCTTCATCATCACATGTGTGAGCTTTGCAACATCTCCAAGCCATTATCACCTTCATGGCATATGTTGCTCACACACATGTACCTGTGGACTAATCATCTGTGTATCTCATATAAACACAATTAGTCCACCTAGGTTGTCACTCAATTACCAAAACCAAACAAGGACCTTTCACCGGGCCCGTTGTCACCGGGCCGTGCCGTGCTCGTGTCGGGCTAAAAAAGCGGGCTTCGTGCCGTGCCGTCGTGCCTCGGGCTGCATGGACATTTATACGTACGACGCATCTGCATCATTCATCTGCGTGCATCGGCAAATTAGAGGCATGCGCCGTGTTCGGCTAGGGCTGGCTGGCTGGCCAGCCCTCTCGCATGCACACTATTTACATGAACCAGTCAGCAGTATTTCTCTCTCACATAAACGAACCAGCAACGATACGAACCAGCCAACCGAATAGGCTGATGATCGATGTGAATATATGCAAATCCAAGCCAGAATAATGCGTGATGCGCGTACGATGATGCATGGTCACGGAGGAGATGGATCGGAGGACAGCCTCGTCATTTCCTCCGCCCGGGGAGGCCCGGCCAGCTAGCGGTGGAATGCCATCGAAATTCGAAACGGAGGGACACGGTGACACGGAGGGAGGAGCAGCATCTCCGTGGTGGGTCCGGCGTGTCCCCCGGGGAGGGCGGGCCCACGTGCACGTCGAAAGCGTGAGAGCGAGAGGGCAAAGCAAGCAACAGCCATCGCCGGCCCAACAACACCACCCCCAAGTCCCCAACCCAACCCGCGCGCGCCTGTCTGTGTGTCTGTCCCTTCCCTTCCTAGCTGCTGCCTCTCCGCCATCCCTGTGCATAGCGTAGGTATCTTTTCTCTCGCCGGAACGGAACCGGGCATCTCGCCTACTACCTCTTTCTTCGATCGACCTCTCCCCGTACCATCCATGGCGATGGCATCGCATTATAAACCCCCTCGATCTGGTTAGCTCTCTTCCCGCCCCCCTAGCTACGCTTATATATGCTAGCCACCAGCTGCTAATAAACCGCTAGATCGAGCTGATGCGCTCTGCCATGATACATCCATCACCAGCAGTAGTGGCGCAGTTCTTCCTCACCATAATATGCTTGCATGGTTGCCAGCATGCTGCATAGCTAGGATCGGATATGCATGCATGCATGCTTCTTCCTTTCTTTCTTCATCCAGAGGAACAGGAAGCTAGTGGAGGACTCCAAAGGGATCGCATTGATCTCACCTGCCGCACCGGCGCGCGCGTGCATGGCGGCGCTGCGCCTGCGCGCGCGCGAGAGGACAAGATCAGTGCAATCCCTTTGGAATTTTCCACTTGCGCCTCCCCGCACGTACGCCCTCGGTCTCCACGCCCCCCTCGATCTCCTCTCCTAACGACTACGTACTTGTCTCAGCTCCTCGAGCTCTTCCTTCCAGGCAGAAAAAAAAATGATTCGATTTCGTCTGGTAAGTGTATTTTTTTGTTTGTTACTTACTCCATATGCTCTTGCTGCTTTTTCGATCAAGCATATGGATAGATGAGAATACTCCTGTGATTGGGCAGATGGGAGGTGAGTGATTTCGTTCTCACCTCTGCTAGCCTGCAAAAGTTTCGTTTCAATCCATCCATGTTTTCGTTCGTTTTCTTTTGATTTGATTCGCCCCTGCTAGCTACTTGTTGTTCTCCATTATTTCTGCTCGATTATCATGAGAAATTCATGGTGATTGAATTATCTCTACCACTACCCTCTGCCTGTTTTGGCACGGCTTTCGCCTCCATTCTATAACACACGGACGAGTCGCAGCCAGAGAAGTAAAAAATGAACTATCGGTTTCTAGTTTATTTCGAGAAAAAAATAAAAAAAACAACAACTTCGTGCTATAGTGTACGGAGGAGCCGGAGCTCCACCACCAAACGAGTCTATAGAATGAATCATGAATGTATATCAGCATCTATACTGTATAGACTTTGAGAAAGAGAGAGGAGTGCATGCTTCTTTATTAGGAAATAAATTTTAATTCCGTAGCTAGGAGGGAACAATATATATATTAATTCCTCTCGCAATAACTTGCGCAGATTCGTCGCTGTCTCAAACTCAATTTGCGGTGGATGCATCCAAATCAAGTGCAAGTGACGATGAAATCATGGTGGAGAAAAAACGATAGTAGTGGGCCGGGGATCGGCCGGAAGAAACGTGGAGCATAATCGATAGATCGTTTCAGCTTTCTTTCCTCCCCTTTTCTTGGTCGTCAGATGACCATGCAGATGGGCTACTGACGACGATCATCAATTCCCTTTCGCTCATTTCGCATCTCCATCGCAAACTAGCTGATTGCATAGATGCCGCGCCATCTTTCTCTTTCTCTTTCTCTTTCAGAACATATATATAGTCTTACAGTTTTTGGACCTCCTACGCTACGCAACATAACAAAGTCTGCGAGAATCAGAACAATTTCAGATGAAGCGAGAATATTATTTATTCAGAGAACAAGGCGGATAGTAGATATACATATGTACACGCAAGTGCACTGATATTCTTAGCCTAATTAATAATATGATGACTATTCGACTCTGGTTGCATATCATCATGTCGTTGCATGCATCACCAATTAACATGCTTAAGATGCATGTGTAAATACATACAAGCAGTATGATCTGTGTTCAGAGTACGTGGGGCTCTTCTCTCTTTTGCCAGTTAGGGTAAAAGGTGCATACAGCAAGGCCCAGACAGGACCAACTGCACGCATAGGATATCTTGTTTCGATCTCTTCTCTGTGTCCTTTCTCCTTTGTCGAAATATATGCCAAACTTATTCCTCAGACACAGTCCCTCACTAGTCACTAGTGCACAGCACAGAAGTATTTGTTAATATATGCATATATACATGCATGCATGCAGCTTAATTTATTGCATGCCGCCTTTCAAGTATATATTTGCCTGCACGTTCAGGTCGATGGGATGCATCTAAGAGAAGGAAAAAAAAATACTATAAGTGGTGTCACGCGGATGATTTCATGTATTTTATTTATTATGTATGTACATGCAGTCTCTGCAGATTGATAGAAGAGTCTGAAAGATCTAGTGTATTCAGGCGTCTCCGAAAAAAAGGTGCATTATATATTCAGCTCGTTGTTACTCACTCCGTCTCAAAAACATGTAATTCTAGCGTTCAAATCTTGTCTCAAAAAACATATACCTATACAGTTAGAGATAACCTTTTTTTAATAGGACCCACCAATTAAAAATATCCCTACAAGACTAAAAACTACCATTCATGAGAAGAACGTTCCAGAAGACAATCACTTCTAAAATGATAAAGAGGGGCAAATACGTAATTTTATATCTATATTAATCTTACCTCGAAAAACGATATTTACGTAGAGCAGTAGTTTGTGAGTAAAAAGACATGAGATCGATTATATGTGGCGAATCTGAGAGCCTCCTCCCGACCTGTTGCTGTGGAAGAGCAGAAGAAAATCAAATTGCATCTACAGGTTTCTTATTGTCCTCAAGAGCAGGGCCTGTACGGTGATTACGAACTAGTAATAACAGTGATCTTAGCTTGCTACATGGAGTATTGATTCTCTTTGTGTGCACTGCGCACCGAGTTTTGTTTTTTCTTTAATTATAATCGAAGATCTTCTTATTAGCTTTTCTCTATCTTTTTTTTTGTTTGGAACAATTGCGTTACTGGCCTTGTTTTGAACTCTAACTACATGTTTGCCCCTATTTTTTTGAAGTTTGCATATTTGCCGTTGTTTTTCGAATCTAAAGCTACCGTCTGCCCCTACTTCTCCACTCCGTGAGCTCCTGGGCGGCGGGCGGCCCGAGCGGCTGGCCTGCGCGGCAAGCGGGCGCCCTGCGCGCCGATCGCCGGAGGCCGTGCGGAGGCCATGTCCGCCCGCATCTCGCACTGGCGGTGGGCGGCGCTCCGGCTGGTGCGGCGGTGCTCAGGGCCGGGGATGGGTGCGGCGGGGGCCGGAGATGGACTCGGCGGCGGCCGGGGCCAGGGCCGCGTCTGGGCGCGGAGGTGGGTGCGGCTAGGCGCGGCTGTGGCTGGGGCCGAGCACCTCTACGCGAGACAGCCGCAAGCGGCTTGTACGCGAGCTAGAAGAGGAAGACGCGGATGGAGAAAAAGGAAGGAAAAAAAACTTGACGTGGCTCGTGTGAACTCTTGTATGATGATGCAAAAATTATGCTTATACATGATTTGGATCTCTCTCTTCATTAATTTGTATCATGTGATGCTTGCAAAATATTATATTTCGATATTTACACAAAAATATGTGTTATCATTCGTCCAAAATATATCCAGCATTACGTAAAAAATCCTATTGATTATTGGGTCATTCATCTCAAGGGCATTTGTGTCTTTTCAGCATTCACTTAACACCGTTAACTCTTCCTCACGGAATAGAGGTAAGTGGAAGCTTCAGATTAAAAAATCAGGGGCAAATCTGTAAAGTTAAAAAAAAACAGGGGTAAACATACAGTTAGAGTTGAAAACAGGTGCAGTAATGCAATTGGCCCTTCTTCTTCCACCGCTCCGATGTCAAATCTCAAGGCAGCATTCAGTTTGAGCTCTAATTCCTTGATAAAATTAGTGTTTAAGTCTCTCATAAATTCGTCCAAGTCTCCCCACACAGTGTTTAGTTTCTTGGCCCTCTTCTGAATTTAATTTTTAGACCACCTTGTACATTCTATTGTGAAGTTGTGTTTACCATTTTGCCCTAAAACATTGACAGATTCATCATAAAGTTGCTTTTGTCATGTTGGAGCTAATACTACATCCGGAGTAGTAGCGAGTGGATCCGAAGTGCTTCATTGATTTTTCATGGCCATGTCAAGATTTGGTGATAGTTTTTGTGCATGCATGTAGTCCCTCCCATAGATATCCCTATGGTATGGTTTACTATTTTTATTACCATGAAAAGATCCAATTGAAAAGTGATTGAATTCTACACGACTAGTATCTCTTTTCATATATGTCCTATCTATATGGACTCTTTATTTATTTTTTCTATATCTTATCGTAAACGTGATCGTTATAATCTAGAATTATATGATCAATGTGGTAGTTTTTACCACTCGAGAGTGAAAGCAATGATTTTTTTTAAACTTTGCTTAGTAGTACATTAATTTCTTTTGTTTAGTTACCTTTTCCAACATATGGAAATCATCACTACTATTTAGTAAGTTTTAATTTTGAATTTAGCTATTTACTAGTTATAGTTTATATGGATTGTTTATTTAGTTTTTTTTTTCATTCGTCGAGGCCAAACTATTAACTTTTTGTATTTTTTATTAAAAAGCCCCTTTAGAAATTGTATTCTACTTCAAATTGAAATTTAATTATTTTTATGTTCAACTAGTATGGAAATCAAAGCACCTATTTTTAATTTACCTTTTTATTTTATTATCTACTAATTGTGATTGGTATGGGTTCTTTGGTTAATCTAAGTCGATAGATCACCATAAGTTTAATGATGTATGTTTTTTTCTTTTCTTCCAATTAATATCATAATTGTATTACGCATGGAATATTTGGTTTAATCTGAGCCATTAAATCATCATAAAATCCTATGGTTTAATTTTTTCTATTTTCCATTAATCTTTCTCTAGTAATTATATTAGGCATGGACACTTTGATTTAATCTAAGTTGTTAGATCATCATATATAAATTTCAATAGCACGTGTTTTTTTTATTTTTTCTGATTATTATCATAAGTGACTGTTTGGTTTAATCTAAGCCGTTAAATCATTGTAGAATCCAATAACGGGGATATCTTTTGGATGTTGAGAGTCAAAGACATGACTTATTTCGTTAACTTTACTTATATTAATACACTAGTTTTTATTTAGGTGTTTCTTTTGCAACATATGAAAATCAAACTATTACTTTTTGTAATTTATAACTTATTTATTTACTAATTATAATTTATGTGCACTATATATTTAGAATACATCAGGAGTTCAAACTATCAATCTTCATAGTTGTATTCAAATGTTGTCTTTTACACGGTTTTATTATTAGTTTTTTTTGGAATCCGTATGGAAATTAAATCGATATATTTCTTTGATTGATTATTTTGAATTTACTATTTTTGAATAGTTATGGACTATTTCTTACTATATTTTCTAAATCCTTAATCGAGGATCCATCTGTTAGGGAACGTGTCCTATAGTTGTACATGAGTTGATCTACATCGTGGTTTTGTAAATTGTTTCATGGATCGTTTTGTTGGCGTAAAGACTATTTCTCTGTCTATTATTCTGTACTTAGTCTTATTAGTCACAACAAGTTGCGATTGTAAGTGCTTGCTATAGCAAGGTCCCTCCATCGAATGCGTACATACATAGTCCCTCCCTCCATCTGAACCCTTTCTTTTCTACTCCTCTTGCACTGCCTCCCTGCATTGAGTCTGAGTGGAGCTCCAAAATCACTGTGTAGCACTCGAATCTCAACTGGCAGGGCCCATGCAATTGATATCTGTGGGCTGTGGCTCGGTCCAGTTCCAGCAAACCGCTCGGCCTGTTAACTCATCAGTCGAAAGAAATGGGCTGGCGTCCTTTCTGGGCCTGGGCTTGAACAAAAGGGGCCTTGATAACTGGGCTGGTAGGAGGACGCTGCCGTTGTGGCCGTAGCTTTCGTTGCTGCCTCGTCTCGGGTTATCGCGACGGTGGTTCTCCTTCTCCTCCATGACTGGCACTGAGACGACTGATGAATTCAGATTCAGAGGGAAGACCACAGCCCAGCAGAGAAGGCATGCAATTGCAGTGCAAGCGAAGCGGAACAGCTGCCTGGTGGAGCCCGGGCTGCGGGGCGGTCACTGTTGGCAGTGGCGGGCCCAGGATTTTGAATCAGGGTAGTCCTAGTCAAAAAAATTCATGTGCAATACGATAAAATCCGAAGGAAAACTTCAGTAAAATGGCTATAGATTAACCAAATTGCGATAATACATTTAAAAAGTTCGAAACTTACATAAATAGGTTCAAAACTTGCACAAATAGATCATACATAGATAAGATAAGGCCTTACATAAATAAGAGACTACAATAGTTGTTCTAGTTTAAGGCTTTTGCTTTGCGCTTTATCATTGAATTAAAAACTAATTCAAATGACTCTAAAGTTAGAACCATAGCATGTGTGATTGATTTCTTCATACCTCAACTTCCTAAAAAATGATAACAAATTTGATTCAATTCTAGGCTCACAGATGATAGATCCGTAATTCCTTAGCCTTTACAGTCCAATCTCAAATCTCCAATCTCCAAACCCTAAGGCTTAACTGCATAAAACAATGGGGGAGAAAGCAATGCTGCAGTGGAGAAACTCACCATGCGTCGGCGTCCAGGCCAAACAGAGGCCACCAGGGGATGGGCGGACGGCCGTTGCGCAGGCCAGCTCGGCCAGCTGCTGGCCGGCGTTGGCGCGCCGCGCATCGAGATATGGCGGAGTGGCAGCTGGCCCCGTCGCCCGGCCCATCGGGGGTGGGGTGGGGTGGGGTGGGGCTGGCGGCTGGAGCCGGGCGGCCGCCGGCTAGGCGCGGTCGCGGGGGAGGACGGCGACCGCCGACGGCTGGGGTGGGCCGGTGGGGCCGCCGCAGAAGTCCGCACTGAATAGCGACGCGTCCAGCGGCGCGGTGCAGAGCAGCGCGGAGCGGACCGAGCGGAGGAGGGAGACCCGTGCGCTTGCGTGGTTTTGCTCGCGTCGGAGCTAAGCGGCGCAGCGACTGGGCGACGACGACTTGGGCGAGGCGCGAGCGACGGTGACAGCAAAGGGCAGAGAGAGAGAGAGGTGGGAGATCTGTGGGGTGGGTGTGCGTGCCCGGCTTTCTTCTTTGGCCACCCGTTTATTTACTGCTTTTGGTCCGCGTACCCGCCCGCCCTGTTTGTTTACTGCTTTTGGTCCACATACGAGAGATGACGAATGACCCAAATTCTCGTGGGCTACGCAGAGTACTAAAAACATTTTGGGCCAAATTCTAGGGTAGTCCCGGGCCTACCTGGACTACCCGCTGGGCCCGCCCATGACTGTTGGTCTGGTTGGTATCTTATCCTGTCCGTGCTGTCACCACGTGGCCGCACGCACGCACTCTCCCTCTGCTGCCTGCCGTCTTGGGCTCTTGGCATGGCGTGACGATGAGACGACTGATGAATTCAGATTCAGAGGGAAGCCCACAGCCCAGCAGAGAAGGCATGCAATTGCAGTGCAATCGAAGCGGAACAGCTGCCTGGTGGAGCCCGGGCGGCGGGGCGGTCACTGTTGGTCTGGTTGGTATCTTATCCTCCTGTCCGTGCTGTCACCATGTGGCCGCACGCACTTATCCACTCCACACCACTCTTCAATCTGCTCTTCAATCTGCTACACCTCCACTGCACGTTGAGATAGACAGATGGATAGACAGCAAACCAAACGAAAGCCAATCCAAGCCACTTGTCGCTCGACCGTGCTCGTGCATGCGCATCTTCCATCCGAAATCAAACCATGATGACGTACACCTGCTTCCTACATGCAGGGCACAGATAGAATTAGGTCAACACAGATGTCTATCTAACAGCCTTCAACTTAGGTCATAAATAGATAGATCTCTAAAAACACGAGAAAGACACATCCAAACACTTGGATTGTAAAATCAAACTATCTACCCTTCGGAGATTTTCTCTATACAAAGACAATAATCAAGTTGAGGAGTAAACTTTAGACCATTTTAGTTCACTTGTATGGTCTAATGAACTAATGTCATTTTTACTATCCTCATTCGATAACCAACTTAGGCCATGATAGCTAAACTTATTTATACTCCCCATTCAATCTCGTGGTGGTTGGGTCACAGACGGTCGCCATAACTGGGGGCAACGTGGGACGTTTAGCATGATTTTTTGCGATTCCAGCGGCCGACGATCAGTAATCTAATTTTAATCGTATTCAAACAGGGTCTATATCTACCAACCCCAAATTCTGTACTCTCACTATCGTCCTCAACCTAGGTAAAAAGAGAAAGAGAGAAGGGCTGGGGTGTTATAAGACAGCTGCCCATCTATCAGCTGATAAGTTTCATCCAAACATGTCTAGATTCTGTTATCCCGATCCACATTTTTACTATCCCTGTTCTATCCAAACGGTGCCTTAGACATCACTTTGTTCGCTTAACTTTCCATACCAATATTAGCCTCATCTTACTAAGCCAAACTCCTTCCATATATGCCAATATTAGGTTCATTTTATACTATGTCAAATTATGTAAATCAGTCCAATCTACCGCTTACTAGTTAAATTTGCACTTTTGTTGAGTTCCTTCGTATATCCGACGAGTACCTATTATGTTAGCCTTTTTTTTTAGAATGGTCATCTCTAGCTATCATAGCTGATGTTGTTGGAACTTTTTAGAGTTATTTTCAGTTGAGGAGCACCCATTACTACTGGAGACGGCCTCTTTGCCGAGGGCCTGAGGCCCTCGGCAAAGGCCCATTAACCCTCAGCAAAGGCTTTGCCGAGGACGACCCTCGGCAAAGAGCTCTCGGGGAATTTTGAGTCGGCGAAGAGGGTCTTTGCCGAGGGCCCTTTATCGGGCACTCGGCAAAGCCTTTGTCAAGGGCTAGACCGGCACTCGGCAAAGAAAAACAGCCGTCCACCGCCACCAAGGCTGGGGATTTGAGTTTCTTGCCGAGGGCCGTCTCCGGAGGCCCTCGGCAAAGAATTATTCTTTTTTTTTGAAAAATCTTTGCCGAGGGCCTTCAACCATAGCCCTCGGCAAAGAAATATTGCAGAATTTTTCCAAAAAATCTTTGCCGAGGGCAATGGGACGGCCCTCGGCAAAGAATTATTCTTTTTTTTTGAAAAATCTTTGCCGAGGGCATCCCCGTAGGCCCTCGGCAAAGAAATTTTATTTTTTTAATAAAAAGTCTTTGCCGAGGGCCTCCAACCATGGCCCTCGGCAAAGAAATGTTCCAGAATTTTTTTCAATGAATCTTTGTCGAGGGCAATGGGACGGCCCTCGGTAAAGGACCCTTCTTTGCCGAGGGCCTTGGTCATTGCCCTCGGCAAAGAGGCAGAAATTTAATTTTTTTTTGTTTTTTGCATTCCATCGACACAAGCATTTCATATATATACATATATATATATCAACCATCACATATATATATATCACATAGAACCCATTTTCTCACAATATATCACAACCATAATTGTGAACCACAAATCACAATATATTACAACGACAAGTCTCATATTCATCATCATTCACATATTTATTACGACAAGTTCATAAAATCCAAGCACAAGTCAGAACCATAAACCATAAATATTACAATAAAGTCCAACCACATCACCTAGCACTAGTCCTCATCAAGGTAGCCTATGAGACGCTGGTGAAGGAAAGGCGGGATCACCCGGTAACGCACTACTGGGATGATTGGAACCCGCGGACGGAGGCTGCACAAAGGAGCAGAGATTGCATGTGTGAGTAATCCGAGAAAACAGTTTTGGAACTTAGAGATTGCATCTAGTAATCTAGGAATACAAAAATATTAGACTCAATTGAAAATTTCGGCAGCACCTCCCCTGCACGGGGAGGTTTCCAAAACCTGCAAGAAACAACGGCACGAACGTCGACATCCACAACGGCACGAACGCCAACATTCACAACGGCACAGAACGCCGACATCCACAACGGCACGAAGGCCGACATACGTGCAAAGCACAAGCGAAAAGTGAACTTTCATACTTACAGGAGTAGCTGCAGGAGTAGGAGGTGGAGGAGCTAAAAACGCACAGGTACACCCGATGCTTGCCCAAGACTTTGCATGATCACCATCATCTCCGCTTATCTATTCTGCCTGCTGACCTCGAACGCGACTCGCTTTGGGCTTCTTGTGTGTGGTCGGGATTCTGCGTTACGCTCTTGGCTTTGCCTTTTTGTTTCTTGTAGCTCGGCCTGCAATGTTTCACTCCAATATATCAGTAATGCAAATCTAATTTAGGTGTGTAAATATCAACGTACGATAAATAAAACAGGAATTACCTGGAGTGCATGGACCTGCTGTAGTGCTGGAGAAGGCCGTGTGCGTATGGGCTGGTTGGAGCTCGTGCTCCGTGCTCGGATAGCGTCGAGGGAGGGAACAGTGGTGGAGTCGATGGCGTCGTCTGCAATCCACAGCCGCCCATGCTTCTTGCCTCCTCCGAGCCTTATGATCGTCTCTGCATCAATAGGCTCAGTGCGCACATTGTAATCTTTCCCATAGATCTCCCTTACCGAGGACGTGTACTCTTAGACTTTAGTGTACACGTTCGGGTCGGAGTACACCTGGGGCGGGGCAACCGGGTTGAAGGAGACAGAGGACAACGCCCTGCCCATGTGGGACATAGCCCACGCAGAGAACTCCGAGACCTCCTCGCCCGGGTGCGCAGCCTCCTGCGAGAAAGACGGGAAGATGGTGAGAAATCAAGCAGAATTGAGCATCAAAATAAATGAAAGAAATCACTTACGTATACTTGTTTGTATCCGGGGAGGCTGCGGCTGCCTTGATGGTGAGTTGGACCTTGCCTTATCAGACGCTGTTCCCGCTGCCTCTCGTGCGTGTCAACAAAGTCCTGTGATAACTACTTGTCCACGATCATGGCCCAGCACTCGGGATACGATCGGCACCACCAGGGAATCACCTATAGGTCATCGAATATTTGACATATAAGAAGATGAAATTGAACCTACTTAATATCAAAACGAATCATTATGAATGTTATTCGCCTACTTCAAGGTACTGGTCCCGAGTCAGCGTAATCAGTCTTGCTTGAGGCTTGGGGAGGGACTGCTTAAGTACCGACCTGTAGTAGTCTATGTGGGCTTGGACGCGCCCATGGTGGTGCATCTCGGTGATGTACTTCCTACAAGCTGCGGCAGCTGCCCGATCCGCCTAGGCCTCAAGTCCTTCTTCGGCCTTGAAAAATTTCTACATACAAAACCGATGTATCCATTCATTATTTCAATAAAACATTTAACCAATGAATGAGATGTATTAAGCAATGTTGTGCGAGAGAAACTTACCCAAAACTCCGCCAATACCGCTCCCGCTTGTTGCGGTAAGTGTCATCCGTGACCAGCGTATACTGTCCCAGCTTGAGGCCGGCTCCCACCCACCGCTCTTCTGACAGCTTGCACAATGCCGGGTACCATTTCACGCACAAACACCAAAGATGCTCATGGGTGTGCGTGCTAGAGTACTGACAAAACCAACTGGACCACACACAAGTGATTAAGAAAATTTATCAGTTTCTCTTATGATTTCCAATATATCTTATGAAGTAGTTGTGATAACATCTATAGTTACTTACCTCTTTGCCATAGGCCGAATCACTGGGCGGTTGTGAGGAAGCCGAACCGGAGGGAGGCTTGCGGGACCTCGCTCATAGGGAGTCCGGGTAGCAGTACCCCCTCCCTCGCCCTCGAGCCCCTCGCCTCCCTCACCCTCGAGCGCCTCGCCTCCCTCGCCCATCTGCTGACCCCTCTCGTCCTTCGACGAGGACATGGCCGTGGCCGTCACGTGCTCCTCCTCCAGCACCTCGTCACGTGGCGAGGGAGGAGACCGCTGCCTCCTATGGCTGCTGCCCCTAATCCTCCTCTCGTCACCTCCTACGGACGCTGCCCCGGACGACGACCCCTCACCTCGAAGGAGAGGGCGGTCTCTCCCGTAAACCGAGGGCGTGTCACGGCGTGGACGTCTGCTCGCCATCTTTGTTCAATCACCTACAATCACAAAGAATGAACAAGACTAATTAGTACATATATTAGAAATAGATTCAAAATATATAAACAAAACATAAATTAAAAAAACATAGTATTACATGTATTAGGAATAATCTTCATGATTGGGATCATAGGTCTCATCATCACTGTCAAAATTGTCCAAATGGGCAACACTATCCGAAGGTTCTATGTTGTCATCGTAGTCATTGCCTAGAAGTAATCGCTCAAGCATTGCTATGTCCTTGGCATTTACCACCACATCTCCATCGACCTCGCCATCAACCATTTTGTTGTCTACTTCCATTTCGATTGCTTCGGGTAAGACTATCTCAAACGTGCCTGGTAGCCCATCTTCTTGATAGAACTGTCCATCATATGTGTTTGTGTTGAAGTTGTAATCATCATCGTTTGGGGCAGGTAGTTTACCATTTGGAGATACCTGGTGCACAATAGCCCAACCCTTAAGATTCTCTTTGTCTTGGTTGGCGTATCGAGTATAATACACCTGCACGGCCTGTTGAGCCACAATGTAGACATCTTTTCCAGGATAGATGGAATCTTCTTGAATCTCGACTAGCCCAAGATGAGGGGTTCATCTCGTTGATCGAGGATTAAACCAGTGGCATTTGAACATGATAGGTTTAAGAGGTTTGTCTCCATGAAATGAGAGTTCATAGATTTCCTCAACTCTACCATGATAGTCGAGGCCATCAGTGCCGGGCGTACAAACTCCGCTATTTGTGGTTTTTCGTTTGGGCCGAATCTGCTCGTAACTTATTGTGTGGAAGCGATATCCGTTCACGTCATAGCCGATAAATGACTTCACCCTAACGTCATAGCCGTTTGCAACCTGTTTCAACTCGTCACTCATGGACGAACCGGTCTGGGCCTGGAAGGTGAAGCATGATAGATCGTTATATTAATCAAATGTACGATCACCTTGGATGATCGAACGTACGAGCTAAATTGGACATTACCTTTTGTTTGAACCAAGAAATGAAATCAGGCCTCCCCGCTCCGGCACCCCGCGAAATAAGGGTGTCTTGTTCATGCGAGGTAGGATCCCTTGATTGATGCCAGAATTCACAAACAAATTCCCTGTCCGAACGAGAATCAATGGGGTTGGATGCAGAATAGTGACGCGTATTGAAACAAGTTCGTTGCAAACTTACTTGATGAACGGCTGCACCTCGGTAAGGTTATTCAACACATATAGCATGATACTGCGCCACTCTTCATTTCCCAATAGCTTCGGGGTTGATCCACTTGCACTGCCGAGTTGGCCTTGGAAAAGGCTGAGGGTCGATTCATTTTCGCCAGCATTGTAACGAGGGAGTGGATTATGATTGCTAGGAAGGTTCGGCTTGTAGTATTGCGTTGTGAAGTTTGCCACCTCCTCCCGAAGGCATGCCTCTGCAATGGAAGCCTCAATTCTGGCTTTATTTGTACATTTTTTGCGAAGAGTCTTTAGACATCTCTCGATTGGATAGCACCAACGGGCCTGCACGGCCCCCCCCAAACGTGCCTCGGACGGGAGGTGCACAATCAGATGCTGCATCGGCAAGAAGAAGCCAGGTGGAAACATCTTCTCCAGCTTATAGAGCAACACAGGTGCCGCTTTTTCCAAGTCCTGAGCGACGGTCCGAGATATCTCCTTGGCACAAAGCTGGCAGAAGAAAAAGCTCAACTCTGCCAGCACTAGCCAAACATGCTCAGGGACATAGCCTCGGACCATCGTCGAAAGAAGCCGCTCAATCCATATGTGGTAGTCATGACTCCTCATCCCATTGACTCACAGAGTGCCTAAGTTCACTCCCCTGCTAAGATTCGCTGCATATCCATCTAGGAACATTAACGTCTGGATCCATTTTAGTACTTCCCTCCTTTGATCGATTTGCAAGATGAAATTCACCTTAGGCCTTTTCCAGTTCTTGTTTCGACCACTAGGAGGCTACATCGCTTGATTCGGTCTATCGCACAATGTCGCTAGGTCCACACTAGCCTTAACGTTGTCCTTAGACTTGTCAGTGTCTATGAGAGTTCCCCAAAGTGCCTCGGCGACATTCTTTTCAGTATGCATTACATCAGTATTATGTGGCAGAAGAAGGTCATCGAAATAGGGGAGCCTCGTCAAGCCGGACTTATGAGTCCACATATGTTCCTCACCATATCCCACAAAACCACCTTCTTCATTGGGCACGAGAGCATCTATCTGAGCACGAACCTCGGCACCAATCCTCAAAGTGCGGTTTAGGGTCTGTCACTTTGACACCTTTCGTAAACCTCTTGATGTCTTCTCTGAATTCATGGTCTAGAGGGAGGAACTGACGATGCTGGTCGAACGACGAATACTTGCCACCCTTCTTCAACCAAATGAACCTCACAGCTTCCTTGCATATTGGGCATGGGAACTTCCTGTGAACACACCAGGTGGCAAATAACCCATACGCTAGGAAGTCATGTAGGGAGTAGTGGTACCAAACGTGTATTTTGAAGCTTGTCTTTGTAGCTCGGTCGTATGTCCATACCCCCTTCTCCCAAGCGTGGATCAATTCATCAATCACAGGCTCCATGAACACATCAATATTACTCCCTGGGTGTCCAGGAATTATCAATGACAAGAATACGTTATGCCGTTGAAAGGAGATGCTGGGAGGGAGATTGAGGGGGATAACAAAAATGGGCCAGCTTGTGTATGGGGCAGCCATCATTTCATAAGGATTGAACCCATCTGTTGCCAGTGTGACACGTACATTACGGGCCTCAGCTGCTTTGTCACGATGTTTGTCATTGAAGTACGTCCATGCTTCAGCATCAGACGGATGTACCATCTTCCTAGGATTGTACCATTTGCCATCTTTGTGCCATGTCATCTATTTCGCGGATTCCTCGATCATGAATAGCCATTGGATCCTCGGCAGGAAAGGAAGGTGCCGTAGCACTCTCGCGGGGATCGGAAGCTGCTTTTTCTGACCATCACCAGAGTCTACCTCCAGGTACTTGGAGGATTTACACTTCGGACAGTAATTTGCGTCCTTGTGTTCTTTCCTAAATAGGACGCACCCCTTCGGACAAACATGTATTTTGTCATACGGCATCTTAAGCATACGAAGGAGTTTCTCTGCCTCGTACAAGTTCATCGGCAAAGTGTGCTTCTCCGGTAGCATGGTGCCAAACACGGCCAACATCTTATCGAAGCCTTCTCGACTCAGGTTTAACTCGGCCTTCAACCCCATTACGCGTTCAACCGCATCCAGCTGAGAAATCGTTGTACGCTCGTGAAGGGGTTTCTGTGCCGAGTGCAACATTTTGTAGAAGTCCTTTGCGGATTCCTCCATCTCCTCCTTCTCACGTCGTTCAGCGAAGTGAGCTTGGTGGGCGTCATCTAGCATGTCTGCTACCCCGACATTATCATCAAAAGCCTCGAGGCGTGCTCTCACCACCTCCGCTCTTATACGATCTGCTTCACTATGGTAGATCCGCTGCTGGTAGCCAGGCGTATAACCATTGAACACAAGATGTCTACCCATGGTCTTCTCGTCTACCTTTCTCCTGTTGTCACATTTGCTGCAGGGACACCAAACTAGAGAATGTCCTCCTGCTCCTGGGCCAAATGCATGTTTCAAGAAATGATCTGTCCCCTTCACCCATTCATAGTCGTAGTCACTCCCGCTTCTCCAGCCCGTGTACATCCACTGACGGTCCTCCATCCTTTAACATTTACATCACAGAGTATTGTGACCATCAATTGCATCTACGTGGTGTTCCTAATGTCTAATAGGTGAGGATAGGTCCTAATCCCACCCGCGGATGCATAGATGAGGTCAGTTTCCAGGCTCCGCTCCTCTCCGAGACAGAATTTCGGCAGCACCTCCCCGCTGTTCTCCCGATACACGTCCTGCAAGGGAGAGTGTGTATCCGGAGAACAACAGGGAGGTGATGCCGAAACTCCGTCTCGGACCGGAGCGGACCATGGAAACTAACCCATCTACGCATCCGCGGGCTGTCCACAAAACATGGACAATCCGAAACAGATACGGTCGCAGATATGCAAAGATCCGCATACCTACGACCGTATCTCTTTCGGACGGGAGACGCCTAACTGGGTTACGCGTGGACTACGACAAACATGCAGAAAAAGAGGTTATTTATACCTAGGGTGTCGGTGAAGTCAGGCTAGCGGGGCAGTGGCGAGTCGACGCAGTGGCGAGGCGACGCAGTGCAGGCAGAACTATGACGCCGACGAAGACGATCGGGGTCCTCCGGGTCCCCTCCGACGTGCTCATCTCCTGCATAAAAAGGCAATAGGTTATTGTTTGTTCAAAATTTCGGCAGCACCTCCCCTTCACGAGGAGGTTTCCAAAACCGGCAAAAAATGACAAGATGGCCGACATTCACAACGGCACAACGGCCGACAACCACAACGGCACGAAGGCCCACACAACCACATACGGCACGAAGGCCGACAACGAGAGTTTTACCTAGGGTTGCAGTGGAGTCGGGCGTCGCGGTGCGGGGGTCACTTTCTTCTCCGGCGAGGTCGAGCGGCGTCGGAGTACTCCTCTCCCCTCTTCCTTCTCTCTTCTCCGCTTCTCCTCTTCCTTCTTCTCTTTCTCCTCCTCCTCTCCTTCTTCCCTTCTTCTCCTTCTTCTCTCCTTTTCCTCTTCTCCTTCTCTTCCCTTCCTCCTTCTCCTCTTCTTCTCCTTCTCTTCCCTTCCTCCTTCTCCTCTTCTCCTCTCTTCTTCCTCCTACTTCACCCTCTGCCTCCTCCCTCAACAGTTGTCGACGGGCGGCTGACAGGGTCTGTGTCGGGCGGGGAGGCCGGCCGAGCTCCCCTGCTCCACCGAGACGGGAGGGAGGCAGCAGCCCAGGCGGCTCTGGGCAGTGGGGCGGCGTCGTCGCGAAGCGGGCGGCAGCTGAGCGGCTGCCCAGGTAAGGGCGGTGAGGCGGCCAGGCCAAGGCAGGCGCATGTATGAAAAATGTGGGCCGAGATTTTTTGGCCAGTCATTGGCCGATTTAGGGTTGGGCCCTTTGCCGAGGGCCCAGATCCAGGGCCCTCGGCAAAGATTTTTTTAAAAAAAATTTCTTTGCCGAAGGCCATTGGCCAGGCCTTTGCCGAGGGCCAGCCTAGGCCCTCGGGAAGGATTTTTTTTTTGTTTTTTTGAACCCAGTTTTTTTTGTGGTGCTATAATACATTATTTAAAACTCAATTTTAAAATTTGGGCTAATTTTGACCTTTTTTGATATATTTCCCTAATTTATTTCTTTTCGTTGATTTTTTTCGAATTTGAACTGCAGGTGGATGGAATAATGCAATTTAGTGATTCGAAAAATGTTATTTATGGTATTTGGTGTATGTTGAGTCCCTATCCACGAACTCGCATCAAATTTTGGGCATCTTCTTCACGTAACATGACGAGGAACTTGTCGAAAAAGTGTTTTTAAATTATATAAAATCCATACGAAGTCCTCGGCAAAGAAAATTTAAAAAATAAAAATAAAATTTTTTTGCCAAGTGTACCGAGGACCGTTTCTTTGCCGAGGGCCTATCTTTGCCGATGGCTCCTGGGGCTGGCCCTCGGCAAATAGAGCCTTTGCCGAGTGCTCGAGATCTAGCCCTCGACGAACCCAGAAGCCCTCGGCAAAGGATGGGTTTCCAGTAGTGATATATTTGTCCTCTAACGACCTTGGAGATATCAAATACCATGACAAATAATTACGAAGCAAAACCTGAAGTAGTGTTTTTGTAATGCAGATTGTGACATCATCTATCCTCAGTACTGCTTGAACCTAAAACGCCCAACCTGTACCACTGAAATTAAAGGCGAAAAAGAAAGACAAGTTTCGTAAGGTGTTGACTTTGCAAGGGTCAAAATGTCAAATGGGTATATACAAAGCGAGTTGTATTTGTACCTGTACTACCAGTATGTACGCACTTGATTGTACAGCACCACCATGTCGTTGGAGAGAGAGTGGCTGACTTTGGATTTTTGCTTTGTACAAGTCAATACAATTAATTGCTGTCCCAGCCGCATCGATCCGTCCTCCGTCGGATTGCTTGAAAGTCGGCACGCCTGAATTGACAGCATGCATAGATCGATGGAGCTCGCTCGCTGTGGGCACGACGACCAGTCGACCCTGCTGCTGGTAGCCGAGTTCCAGCCAGGCCAGGCAGCTCAGCTGAGGGCTTCTTCATAAGCTAGGCCGAGCATGACTGCATGAGGCAGCTCCGCAGCTGGCAGGTGGCGCGTCGTGTTGGTTCCCTTGGAACGCGCGCCTGGTGGACGGACGCATCGTCCACGACTCCACGGCCATCGGCCATGCACGCACGCATCATCGGCGTGGCCCTGCAGGGCACGGGGCACGGGGCACCGGGCCCCTCGCCCCCACGACGTCGACGCTACGCTGGCCCTCGGCGCTCCCTCCACGATCCCTCTCCATCGGCCCCAGCTAGCCAGTGGCCGCTCGATAGCTAGCTAGGCAGGGCAGCAGCCAGCAAGCAGGCAATATAATCGATGGATCGCCGGATGGACGGACGGGACAGCCGGCCATTTGCGGCCGCCCAAAGAGTTTTCGTTCCCACGCGCGAGCACGACAGCGCCGCCTGCCGCGCCCACGACCGCTGGGTGCCGGGGCCCCCGGGCCCGGCCACGCGCAACTTGCCCATTGCCATCGATCGATGGGGGCATCATATCGGGCAGCGGCACCCGTACGTTACATGCCGCGGCGTGTGTCGTCCGTCTCGCCCGCCCGCGCCGAGTCGTCGACATGACTGGGCAAGTGGCGCCGCGGGCCGAGGCCCGGCAGCCACACGTCCCGGCCGATGCCTGGTTGCGATCGCGCCGAAAGCGACGGCGCTTGTGTGCAAACAATATTATCCGGGCAGGAACGAATATATCTTCTTGTGCGTTGCATGCCAATGCCATGGGTCGCTCGGCTTGGGGAGATCAATCAGAGGATACGATTTTTTGTTCTCAGCTCTGTGATCGACCCATTCCATCCATCGATCGAATCGAATTTTTGCTCGCACACCACAGGCACGTCGGACCTATTTGGTTGTGAACGACTATACAGGCTCGTCTGGCCAGGCATCCATCTCATGCGCCTGGGCCAGGATCCATGTCAGGGTGACTGGGTGTGGAGCTGTCTCGCAGGGTCCAAACCAAACATCCTCATCATGCACTCTTTTTTTATTTATTTACTGAGATTTTGATACAAATAGTGCATAATATGCTAGACAAGATATGAAATTATGAATAGATATCGGCATATAATATATACTCCGACTTTGAGTATTCGGATATCGATACATTACGGATATTGAATGTTCAGATTCTGATATAGATTATTCATTTAGTATATGTAGTCATTCACCACATAGTTTCTTTTTTTTAGCAAAAGAAACGACATAATATCAGATATAAAATGTGATGATGTCCTGGTTTGTGAACACCATACGTGATGACGTCCTCCAAATGTTTTCAAATTTTTATCACCGCATATACATGTGATATCACGACATCTCGCCAAGTTTCATGATTTTCGGGATTCGTTTGAATTTTATAGAATTAAATAACCACTCGCACGCAAGTTCGCGACGTTGCCCCGTGAGCACGTTAATCGAAATTTGGAGACAGTTCCTAGATTTAGCATAAAGTGACACTAACAAACAAGAATAACATTTTTGGAATGGATCAAAACTATTATTCGATGCACCTGCAGTTCAAACCTATATTTTCCAGAAAATTGCAAGAAAACGAAATAAAGTGAAGAAATATAGCAAACAGCAATGAAATTGTGCCAAATTTGAACATGTTGTTCATGGTACAAATACAAATCTAAGAAAAAAGTTGGTGGTAAAAAACAAAAATAAATTATTTTGCCGAGTGCCAAGGTTTGGTACTCGGCAAAGCCAGGACAGGATTTTTTTTTAATTTTTTATTTCGCCGAGTGCCAGATCGGGGGCACTCGGCAAAATACTTTCTTTGCTGAGTGCCCCGGATCTGGCACTCGGCAAAGAGGTTTGAAATATAAAAAAAAACTGGACACACGCACACACACCACGCACACACCACGCACACACCACACACGCACACACACACACACACACACACACACACACACACTCTCGCCCCGCTCACACAAGGCCAGGCCCCTCCCCACAGCCTACAGTAGGAAGGAGGAGGAGGTAGGAGGAAGAGGAGGAAGGAAAGGAGGAAGGAGAAGAAGGGGTGGAGGAAGAAGAAGAAAGAGAAGGGAGGAGGAGGAGGAGGAGGAGAGGAAGGAGAAGGGAGGAGAAGGAGGCAGGGGAGAAGAGAGGAGGTGGGGAGGAGAGAAGGAGAAGGGGAGAAGAGGAGAAGAAAGGTGCCGCCTCGGTTCGTCGACCCTCACGCCGTAGCGGTCGTCCCTGTTGTCGTCGTCGGCCCTCGGTCTTCGCATTCTCGCTGGCAAGGTATGCCCTAATGTTAGTATTAGTTAGTAAGTAGTAGTGTTAGTAGTAGTAGTTAATTAGTAGTGTTAGTATTAGTTAGTAAGTCATAGTGACAGTAGTAGTTGTAGTTGTTGTTCATAGTTTTAGTGTTAGTAGTAGTTATTGTTGTATGTATGTGGTTGATGGCCTTCGTGCCTATGTTTGGTATACATGTGGTTGTTGGCCTTCGTGCCAATGTTTTTTGTAGGTTTTGGGAACCTCTCCGTGCAGGGGAGGTGTCTTTGCCAAAATTTTCAATGGAGTCTAACCATTTGCCTTTTCTTTGCGGGGACGAGGACTGTTGGGAGGCACTCAGCGACCCCGATCGTCTTCGTCGGTGTGTTGCGGTTCTGCTTTTGCACCACGTCGCCTTCTCCCACTCGCTGCTGACTCGCCACCGCCCCCACTAGCCCCGACCTCACCGACACCCTAGGTATAACCCATCTTCCATACTTGTATCTCGTGTAACCCCGATTAGGTGTCTCCCGTCCAAAGAGATACGATCGTTGGTATGCGATCTTTGCATACCAAATTCCGTGCTGTTTGGATTGTCCACGTTTTTGGACAGCCAGCGGATGCGTAGATGGGTTGGTTTCCGTGGCCCGCTCCTGTCATGCGAGACGAGTTTGGCACCACCTCCTCGTTGTTCTCGATACACAATCTCCCCGCCAGGGGCGTGTATCGGGAGAACAGGCGGGAAAATCTTTATAAAAATACATCTTGGATAGGAGCGGACCATAAAGCCAACCTCATCTACGCATCCTCGAAATGAGATTAGACACATATCCTTCACCTATTAGATGTATAGTAGGAACGCCTGTGGATTTACTGCGGTTTTTTATTACTCGCTTACATATGCATGTGCCGGAGGATGGATAATCGTGAGTGGATGTACACGGGCCACGCAAGTATGACCCTAGAATGGATGACCAAGACCAATGCTTTCTGGAGCATGCATTTGGCGAGGTTGCTAAAGGGTCAGCCCGGATGCCGTGTCCGTGTGCGAGATGTGGCAACAAGAAAAGAAAAAAAATTAAGAGGCTCGTGGGGAAGATCTTATCAAGTATGGATTCACGGCAAACTATACCCGCTAGATCCACCATGGCGAAGCCGATCATATTAGAGAGGAGGGGTGGAGAGACAGCGTCTCGAGGATTATGATGGAGATGGCGGGTAGCGGTCGGATGGATGACATTCAAAGAGCACGGTTCGATGAAGGATTGGAGGAGAAGCGGAGGAAAGCGCAAAGGCGTTCTATGATATGTCATTTTAGCGCAGAAGCCCTTGCACGAAAAAGACAACGGTATTGCAATTTGATGCAATTGGACGCATCATGGGGTTGAAGTCGCAGCTTTAGCATGAGTCGGGACAACTTCGATGGTATGTTGGCGCTTTTGGATCCACGCTTCCGGAGGATCACATCCTGCCAAGAACTTGTACGAGCCACGAAACTTCTTCGTGCACTTAAGATGCCGTATGAGCGAGATCCATGCTTGTCCGAATGGATGCGTCCTTTTAGGAAAGATCACGAGGGAGCAACGCCTCGTCCAAAGTGCAAATCCTCTAGGTACCGGAGGTCGACACTAGTGATGGCAAGAAGGAACAATGAGTATCCCCTCACGAAGGTCCTCGGTACCTTCCTTTGATACCGAGGATCCAACGGTTGTACATGATGAGAGGAGTCATGAAACAGATGACATGGCACAAAAATGGCAAAAGATACAATCCGGACAAGATGGTACACCCATGGGATGGCGACGCCTAGACCCATTTCGATGGCATACATCGTGTTAAAGCCGAGGAGGCTCATGATATGTACGTGTAGCGTTGGCAGCAGATGGGTTCAACCCAGTATGGATTGTCCGCGACCCCATACACTTGTTGGCCCGTGTTCGTGATACCCTGAATCTCCCCGGTGTCATCTTTCAACCCAAGAACGTATTTTTTTCGTCGATAATTCCTGGACATCCGGGGAACAATATGGGTGTGTTCATGGAGCCTGTGTTCGATGATTTGATTGATGCTTGGGAAAAGGGGGTACTAACATACGACCGAGCTACAAAGAGAAACTTCACAATGTATGTGTGGTACCACTACTCCCTGCATGACTTCCTGGAGTATGGCCTATTCTGCGGGTGGTGTGTTCACGGGAAGTTCCCATGCCCAATATGCAAGGCAGGTGTGAGGTTCACTTGGCTGAAGAGTGGTGGCAAGTTTTCTTCGTTCGACCAACATCGTCAGTTCCTCCCCCTTGACCATCTATTCAGACGAGACATCAAGAACTTCACGAAAGGTGTTGAAGTCACCGATCCTGCACCTCAGATGATGATCGCTGCCGAGATCCGCTCTGAGATAGAGGCTCTCAAAGTTGATAAAGAGAAAGGTCGTTTTGATGGATATGGTCAGTACCACATGTGGACTCATAAATCGGGCTTGACTAGGCTTCCCTATTTCAACGATCTTCTTCTTCCACACAACATTGATTTAATGCACACAGAGAAGAATATCGCCGAGGCGCTTTGGGGAACACTCATGGACACAGAAAAGTCAAAGGACAATGTTAAGGCAAGAGTGGACCTGGCAGCACTGTGCGATAGACCAAAGCAAGTGATGAAGACTCCCGCGCCTGGCAAGAAATGGAAAAGGACCTCGGTCGATTTCATTTTGAAGAAGGACCAAAGGAGGGAAGTATGTCAGTGGGTTCAGTCGTTAATGTTCCCTGATGGGTATGCGGCGAATCTGAGGAGGGGAGTGAACGTGTCCACTTGCCGAGTGTTAGGGATGAAGAGTCATGACTTCCACATATGGATTGAGCGGCTCCTTCCAGCGATGACCAGAGGTTTCGTCCTCGAGCATGTGTGGCGCGTCCTGGCAGAGTTGAGCTATTTCTTCCGCCAGCTTTGTGCCAAGGAGCTATCTCGGGCCGTAATTGATGACTTAGAGAAAGTAGCACCTGTGTTGCTCTGTAAGATGGAGAAGATCTTCCCACCCGACTTCTTCCTCTCAATGCAGCATCTGATTTTGCACCTGCCTCACAAGGCACGAATGGGGGGGCCGTGCAAGCCCGTTGGTGCTATCCAATCGAGAGATGTCTAAAGGTTCTTCGGAAAAGTGTAGAAATAAAGATAGAACTGAGGCATCCATGGCAGAGGCATTCATTCTTGAGGAGGTGTCAAACTTCACAACATCATACTATAAGGATAGCCTTCCCAGCGTGCACAATCCAATCCCTTGTTACAACACCGATGAGAGGTCATCAAATCTCAGCCTTTTCAAAGGTCAACTTGGTAGGGCAAGCGCTTTGAGCACCAAGACCTTGCGGAATGATGAGTGGCGCACTATCATGTTGTATGTGTTGTTGAACCTTGACGAAGTGAACCCTTATGTGCGATAAGTTCTCAATGAGCTTGTTACATACGCCGTCACTATCGCGTCTATCTATCCAACCCCTTGTCTCTTGCTTTTTTTTGTGGAATTTCTGAATACACATTTGGACATGAAATAGGGATCCTTCCCTCAAGAACAAGATAGTCTTCTCAAAGATGGTGTGCCCGATTTCATTTCATGGTTCGAAAAGAAGTACCATCCAATTTACATCGTTCCATCTGTGACATCCCATTTTGCTCCTACGAAGCGAGTAATGATCTATCCGCCTCACCTTACGAGACGCATACGGATGCGGAAATGGATGAAGAGTTGAAATAGGTTGTCAAAGGCTTCCCTATAGGGTCAAGTCATTCACCGTATATGATGTGAATGGCTATCGCTTCCACACAAAGAGCCACGAGCTCGGTCGGCCCAATCGAAAAACCATGAATCTTTCGAGTTAAACGCCTTGCAGACCGATGACCGCGACTACTACGGCATAGTCGAAGAAATATACGAGCTCAACTTTGAGCTTCATGGAGGTCATAAGCCAGTCGTATTCAAATGCCATTGGTTCGATCCCAATGTCACGAGAAGAGCCCCGAGATTGGACAAGTTGAAATTGACAAGATTCCCTCTATCAAGGAGACGATGTCTATATTGTGGCTCAACAGGCCACACAAGTTTATTATCTTCCATGGGCGTGCCAAAAAGATCCCACTCTTGAGGGTTGGTACCTTGCGCAGTTGGTATCACCGCATGGCAAAGTGCCTGTCCCAAACGGTGAGGATTACAACTTTCACCCAAACACATATACAGGGGAGTTCTATCAACCCGAGGGGCTAGATGGCACGTTTGACATAGACATGTTTTCGCTGATGGGCATGGAAGTAGACAATGACATTGATGAGGACGACGGAGATGAGGACGATGGAGAAGAGGTGCAAAATGCCAAAGACTTAGCACTCTGCTTGCGATTACGGTTTAGCGTTGCCATTGATGACAACGATGGAGATGAGGCGGAAATGTTAGACAATATTGATAGTGATGACGACACTTATGATCCGGCCGCTGCCGATCCTGAGGATTATTTCTAATTCATGTAATACTATATTATTATTATTTTCTAGTTATGTTTCGTTCATTTTGCATCTCTATATTTGTCTATATTGTGCTAACTGGTTTACTCTTTGTATTTGCAGGCACTCGACAAAATGCCGGGCGGAAGGCGGCCCCGGACCAGCAACTCGCTCTACGCGAGGACGACTCAGGAGGCGGAGGCGGAGGAGGAGGCGGAGGCGGAGGCGAGGAGTCGTCTGGCCCACCGCCCCCGTGGCCGTCTGAGGGCGGTGCAGTCGTCTGCCGTCCCCCCGCCCGAGGAGGACCGGATGACGACCACTGACGACGAGGACCAGCAGCTGGCCCCCCAGACAGGAGGGGGTGACACTTCCTCTAGGGGGGTGGCGGGGGGTGACACTTCCTCTGGGGGTGGCGGAGGGTTCCACTTCGAGCACCTCATCGGTACCGTACTTGCGCGGGTCCTCGCAGCTCCCGGCGCGACCGATCCTATTTCAGAGGAGGCCGGTGATTCGTCCCAAGGGCGACAAGTAAGTATCCGTTCAATTTGCATCTCTTCTTGTTCATATGCTGAAAACCGAACTGCAGACTAACAATTCTTCTTCTTCGACTCCAGAGGAACTGGGAACTTGTGTGCAGGGGCGATCATCAGCAGTGCAATGGGATCCTCGGCGGCTGATCCGCTGCACTACCTCTGGTTTTGGTCACCCACGCCCGGTTGAGTCGCCTCCCTAGGCGTGGGACCACTTCAACTCCACCGTGGGCGCCATGTATGCAGCACCGTCTGAGAGCGGATCAGCGTGAGTTCTGGGTGAGTCTACATCACACTACATTGCTCAATACTATGAATTCATTAGACGTTCTTGAAATAATGAAAGGACACATGATGTCCAGATGCGCAGGACTTCTTCACGTTGGAGGAGGGCATGACCCCGCTTTGGGTGATGAAGGTGCGGGGCAGGGGCATCAGAGGGCGAGTCATGGACTCAGTACTACGAGGCGAGGCTGCGAGTGCCACATCAACCACTCGTCTGCGGCGTCGCTTGCATCGGTGCAGGGAAGAGCGAGGCCAGGACCATGACACTCACCAGGGAGCGATACCTCGCGATGAAGTTATAAAACATTATTCTTGACTCATTCCATGAAGAATAGGTAGCCTTCATTTTATATTCTAACATTTCTAATACTTGATGGCATGCAGATGTGTCCTTCTTGGTGCGCCACCCATAGAGATCATGGGCGGCCATCGTGGACAAGTGGGTCTCCGATGAGTGGAGGGAGAGGCACGCCTCCTTCGGAGTGCCGCTGCAGAGATGGGTGGGCGGCGCACCACCAAGGCAACCGCCCCCTCGGTTAAATGCGCCCGAGCACAGGTACACGCTACGCACTTATTTATTTATTTGTTCTAACGCTCAATTCTCATTACTTCTAATTATCTTTGTGTTTTCCTCACAGTCCCGTCGCATGATGGCCAGAATGCAACGAGTTCATAAGCGTCGCCATGGCACACAAGGGCAAGGCAAGCGGCGACCGGACACCGCTCTACAACCCGGAGGACGGGGCCGAGGCGTCTGACACACGGCGTCCACAACAAGCTCACCGACTATGCCTCGGCGGCCCGTGAGCGGCATGGGGAGGACTTCGACCCCGCCACCTAGCCCCTTGATACCGACCTCGTGATGAGGCTCGGAGGAGGGAAGTAGCACGGCCGGTACTGGATGGCCTCCAACATGGTCGACTCGACCTCTGTGCCCAACCTCGCCCAGATCCGAGCACAGAGCACGAGCTCCTCCGTCCCCATTCGACCTCGGCAGGCGAGCACATTGCAGCAGATGGCGGCACTCCAGGTTAGTTCTATTTCATTCGCCGTTCATTACTTTTACACATGTACCTTGCATTTGCATTGTTTAAACGTTGGTGATTGAATATTGCAGGCCACTGTGGAGAGGATGGAGGCCAAGAGGGAGGCCGAGAGGGTCGAGAGGGAGAGGGAGAGGGCCCAGAGGGAGGCCGAGAGGGCCGAGTGGGAGGTCCTGAGGGCCCAGAGGGCGGCCGAGGCGCAGAGGATGCAGGACATGTTCTCATTCATGTCGAGCCTCAGCACCACTCTCCCGGGTGTGGTGGTGCCCCAGTCGCTGCTCGCTCCAGTTGTGCCTCCTACTCCTATAGCTCTAGGCACTCCGATGAGTATATATATATGGTTGATCAAGTCCTTTAGCTTGTGTAGATACTAATGAATTCAATTCTCCTTTGTGCATCAACAGTTGTCGGGTTCGAACCCGACTCCTTCGCCTCAGCACACACACCCCGGCTGGACAGGTCCACCACCGCACGGAGGTGCCCCTTCAGGCTCCCATTGGGATCAGTGGCAGTAGGTGGTGCCTCTTCATGTTTCATTGACTTTTCTTGATTTAGGACTTGTGTTAGATGAAGACTTCTTAGATGTTGTCATGGATTTGCACATTGGATGTGCGTGTGATGGATTATGCAGGAGGATGTGCTTGTGATGGATGTTGGATGTGCTTGTGATGTATTATGGATGTATGTGATGAATTATGTATGCGTTTTGTGTGATGCTAAATGCTTGTGTGCTGTCTCATGTATTATATATGAGTTTTGCGTGTTTGCTTTCGAAGGAAAGCAACAAACAAAAAAAATAGCAAATTTCTCAGCTTTGCCGAGTGCCAACACTGGGCAAAGAAGTCTTTGCCGAGTGCCAGGGGTGTGGCACTCGGCAAGGCTGGGAAAAAATGCTGCAAAAACAGCCACTTCCCCAGTTTTGCCGAGTGTCACAGCCTGACACTCGGCAAATAGGTCAATTTTGCCGAGTGCCAGGTGGTACCACTCGGCAAAGACTATTTTTAAAAAGATTTTTTTTAAAAAAATGGTTTCTTTGCCGAGTGCTGAGCCCTGGCTCTCGGCAAAAATTCAAATTTTGCCGAGTGTCAGTCCCTAGGCACTCGGCAAAGCCGGCATCAAATATTGACGGCAGTTATTTTTTTGCCGAGTGCGGGCTTGGCACTCGATAAAAACTTTGCCGAGTGTCGATTTTTGGCACTCGGCAAAGAAATTTTTGCCGATAAAATCTTTGCCGAGAGACCTTTGCCGAGTACGGCACTCGGCAAAGCCTTTGCCGAGTGCTTGGCTGGCTTTGCCGAGTGCCCCCAGCAGGCAAATAGGGCGTCTGCAGTGGTGACGTCGGACCTATTTGGTTGTGAACGACTATGCAAGCTCGTCTGCCCAGGCATCCATCTCATGCGCCTGGGCCAGGATCCATGTCAGGGTGACTGGGTGTGGAGCTGTCTCGCAGGGTCCAAACCAAACATCCTCAACATGCACTCTTTTTTTTTATTTACTGAGATTTTGATACAAATAGTGCATAATATGCTAGACAAGATATGAAATTATGAATAGATATCGGCATATAATATATACTCCGACTTTGAGTATTCGGATATCGATACATTACGGATATTGAATGTTCAGATTCCGATATGGATTATTCATTTAGTATATGTAGTCATTCACACATAGTTTCTTTTTTTTTAGCAAAAGTCATTCACCACATAGTTGATCAAAATAGATCGGTTCATGGGCCACCTGATTCGACTAGCCTAACCGAATTCATCCAAAATAACTCCCGACTTAACTCGTCAGTGCATCGGGTCAGGCTCAGCTAAAAATTTTGAGTTCAACTTTTTTCAACCCAATCTAAATCCACCCATCATATATGGTTCATTCAGGTGATGAATAGACAAGATGCTAGTACTACCACCAGCAGCAGGAGGAGGAGGAGGCAGTGGGCTAATCTAATCGGATGCCGTGACGATAACGTCGTCCTTCGCGGTGGCCCGATCGGTCGCAGTTGCGACGTCCGTGTGGTGTGTGTACGTGTGCTGGCCCGATGGGATCACAACGTACGCGCACACAGTGACATCCGGCCGCCGGGCGCCCGGCCATGACAACCGCTCAACCGCAGGTTCCATCGCTTCTCATCCGTCGCATCCATCATTGGACTGCTCACTGGTTCATCCATCCATCCATCGTCGGGATGCATGCATGGCGACTGGCACTCGAGCTAGCATCGATGATTGGTGATTGGCATGCATGGGAAATAAAGTAAAGTAACTGACGAATATTAGGAAACTCTGGTGTATTTCTCCGTTCTAATGCAATGAATCTCCCTAATTCGAAAAAATTAAATATTAGGACGTCTCCAATAATAGCATGAGCTAGAACTTTAAGCTGATGAATACGACATAGAAGAGAGAGACTGCGACAAGCAACCTTAAACATTGTGCCGTGAGAAAGAAATACATCATAATCGTCTAAGTCCATGATAGTAATTTTGCTTTTTACATTATTTAACGACTAAAAAATTGATTCAGTTAGCTCTAGTCTAGACCGTTGGAAATGTCCTAAGAAACAACATGTGCAGGTAGCCCTTTCATTAGGAAGTCCTACCATGGGGCAGAGATATATAGACAGCTGTGGGCGCACAACGCACCCATTGCCAAAACAACAACAACAAAAAAACAATGATTATGATTATATTTTCACCACATGCGCACCCCATGGTAAAAAAATTTACACCTGCAAGGTGAGCGTGCCCCTTCAAATTTGCTTTAGCTCCCCACCTACATGTGAATTGTAATGATATCTGTAGACAATGTGAACTCTAGATATACAGAAAAATTGCTATATTTTATACGAATGAAACCCACCTAGGCCCGGCTGGTCTTGCACTTGATATATTTTTTTTCACCATTCGATTGAAGTTTGATAGTTTAGATCTTCTTTTTATTTCGTCTTCGTCATGTCGCTCGTCCTCTTGATTTGAGCACCTCCACAGCCACTGCCCTCTGCCCAGCTACCAATGAACCGCGCACCCCTACCTCCACTGGCCAACGTCCTCCGCTCTTTGCTGGGAATTTCAGTTCTAAGTTTTAAGATTTTGAAACTATTTTTTTATTTGAATTTTGTAAATGCGACCTAAACTAATATTGCAGTACTCGAAGATTTTTTTCATTAGAATTCATTTAGAGTCTCAAATATGCATTATAATATTTCGTAAAGTTAATACAAAAGGAGTATATTAGGTACTTAGTCACATGTGATTCTGAGGCTTAGTGGTAGGGAAGTAATGTGTGAGGCACCCACGATGAGATCGATAGTGGGCTTCTTCCAATGTTATATTTCTTTTTCTTTTGCTGTTTCTTTGACTTGATTTACAAATTCTTGAAAACAATTTTCAGAGATAGTTTGTGTAAGCATGCCGACAGTGTCAGTGTAATCTGGCGGTTCTAAAGCTGATGTCAGTGGAACCTTACCATTTTCACTGATAGTTTACAAAAATACCAATGAAAATCCAAAAAAATACTGTCAGTACAAACATTTTCTATACGGGTGAATATAGCAAATCCAAAAAATAAAAAATTTCTCAAACTAATTAGGCTGGTTGCCTACTCTACTGGTTTGACATACACTAGTTAGAGAGCTAGCGCTACCTGGGGTGTTGGAAATTCAAAGCTGGAGCTAGCCCAACAAAAAGAACATCATCGTGTGAGCTATATTTAATGACAGCATGCAGCGGGCTTGTAAGGGCGAAAGAGATGGGCAACATGCTCATGGCGGATTATTGATGGGAACATGAGATCGCTTTTCGTACGTGGATGATTGGTTTCATGATCTTATTCATGGAGCTAGCTAGCCATGTTGATCACGCTATGACAACCTATATACTCTTGCCATAGTATTTTTTTTCTTTCAATCACAGTACAATTAACGTCGTTTACACTCAAATAATAACGCCACACACCCTCACGTCTACAAACAAGATTGACCAAAGATCTCTACAAACGTCTCTACTGTCTACAATTAAAAGACAACACCGTCAAATTAAATGCAATCACCCACGTCAAGGATACTAAAATAACAACATTGTTAAATTATAAAATAAATTTAGGAAAATGCAAGCATCCGTGTCAAACTGATGACTTAAGCCTAGCTCATGTTCTAGGCACCCAACCAATAGAGCTATGCTCAGTTGGCTATTGGTACAGTGCTCATGCATGAAATGAAGACTACTCCATCCATGACAGTTGCTACAGTGCTCATGCATGATATGAAGAGTACACCATCTATGGCGGTCGGCGTCCTTGGTGGGTAGAGGGTGTAACCTCGCTCCTCCACTAATAACCATCCAAGTTATCGCTTGGTTGCCAGCATAACTTTAAGTTGTTTCTGGGTGCATCTCAATTTTTTTCCCGCTTATAATGGAAACGATTCCTTTAAAACAATGGAAACGAATAGGTTGCTGCGATAGCTCAATGACAATATTTGTATTTAAAATTTTGACATGTAACCCATGATGGTTTTTTCGTATTTTTGCAATCAACATTACAATTCCACAGTCATGTGTACCGGTATTTTTCAAATTTAGATATGTCATGGAGGATACCATTCAAAGTCATTCAATTAGTAGCTGATTTGAAGTTTGATGGACATCCTAATGCTATTTTCCAAGGTATCTTATCCAAACTAAGTTGTCGTTGTATGTAGGCAATATCCCCGGTCAAACTAATTATATTCCCTACTTTGGCAACGCTCGTAGACGAAGGTAGGCTAAAGGGTCCCATGTATATGTCATGGGACATGGCCTATCACCTATGGCCATGCATAACTACATGATTGCTGAAGTGCAATTAGTAGAGTAGATTAATGAACATCCACAAAGATGGTGAAAGGAATATCAAAAGGGTAGGAAATTTTACGAACAATTAAAGAGAGTAGTTTTCTAAACTAAAAGATCGGAAGTAATTTGTGAGGTAATTGCAGAAGTGCAATTATTGTCTATTGCAGTACAACTAGTATTTCATATTCTTCCGTTAGATTTTCCATATCCTCACTGCCCCCATTTTGTTCGAAAAAACTCCTCTTTTTTAGGTAAGTTTTAGGTTGATCTAGCCACATGGCCTCTGGTAGAACAGAATCGACTGCAACCTTTATTCTAGAAATATTAAAGTCGAGTCAACAAAAGTTCTTTTAGAAAAAGGGTTAAAGTAGGGAGACAACATCATTTCAACAACAATAGGACGTGGAAAAACATCGTAGGAACCAATAGATGGGCAAGTAAGCATACTAAGGCCCCTTGGTAGAGTTCCCATCTAGCTCCCAGCAGCTCCTACTCCTTCCCGCTCAACAACTTTGACTTCGCTCTAGCCACTCTCTAGTCAGAATAAGGGGCGCTTGGTGGGGCTTCTCCTTCCGCTCCCAAGTTTGGAGGTGCTCGATTCTGTTCCTACCCCTTGCCCCTGCCCTCGTCATCCGTGCTAACAACGACAATGTGGAGGCACGGTGGTGGTGGCGGAGTCAAAGAAGAGCGTGGCGTGACAGAGAATGGCACGAGTCGCGCGATGGCGTAGGCCGCGTTGACCGTGAAGGACGGAACAATGGCGGCAGAGAGGGTGCGTCGGAGGCAGAGGAAGGCCGAGAGACAACGCGATGGAGGCAAAGAGATCTGGCTGGAGGACGCGGGCGCGCGAGGAAGGTGAGGGAGCGGCGCAGAGCGATGGGGTGCGGGTTTTTTCCGCTCCCCACTTGCAGTGCAAGTTGGGTGGAGCAGCGAGAGCTATTCCCACATGGAGTTCTCGTGGGGAGTGGAGCCACGGCAGCGTTGGATAGGGAAAAAAGGTGGACAAATTAATCATCATCATAAATCATAAATTTTAAAAAGACCGCCATTGTAGCATCGGTCCATCCGTACATAAGAAACTTCCCATCAAATCCGAAACTCTTTGTTGGAGAAAATATTTCCAAACCTAGTTTTTCGCAGAAAATCTAGCATTTGTAGCTCCGACTCTCACCGAAGTCCACGCCAAAGCCGACGACGTAGACACGCACCAGCACAAACGATGCTGTAACCTAGCCGATTTTCGCGAGAGGATCACGCGGGTCCGCTCAAAAATCTCCCGAATTCCACCGAACTGAAAAGAGGGTGCATGTGGGCCTTTGACGTGGGGGCCGGGCGGGGGGACGGACAAGCGCGCGCATCGACGACTGCCCGGGTAGCGACAGCTCACCGCCCGCCCGCCCTCCCGCGCGCGGCTGGCATGGCCTAGCGAGGGACGGGGGAACGAACGGACCGCGATGGCGGCGGCAACGGAGCGCCGGAAACCGCGGCCCCGCGCCGCTAGTTTTTCGTCGGGCGCACGGGAAATCTTATCGCCTCTGTGGGGTGGGGCACGGGGACGCAGACGTGCAGTGCAGCCCAGCAGCCCATGCCCATCCATCCGTCCATCCTCAACGATTGAACGCACAGCGCCCGCCGCTACTTGCATCCCATCCCAGCAGCTGCCCTCGTCTCGATCGTGCCCAGCTGCTGCCGCTCTCGCCGCCCCCGTCCCTCCCTCTCGTGTAGGCCAAGGCGGTAGCCACACACACACACACCCCACCCCACCCCACCCCAACCGCGTCATCGTCTTATCTATCTCCCATCATTTCGTCTATTTATCTGATCTCATCTCCTATCTTCTTCCTCCTAGCTTCTTTCTTCCGCTCCCTCTCTCTCTCTCCTCTCCGTCTGCTGCCTCCGGCCAGCCCATGTCCGTGGTGCCACGCGCGTTTGTCCTGCCCTGCAAGCTGCTTCTCCAGTGAAAAGGCTGCGCCTTGACGCACCTCCGATCCGCTGCCAACGCCGCCGCCCAAGGAGCGAACGAGGAAGGAAGGGTCCGGGACCGACCGACCTATGGGGACAGAGCGTTCTGTCCGGCGGCTAGGTAGCTAGCTGACCGGTGACCGTGACCGGAAGCAGGGAGGGCAACAGGGCAGTGAGCGCCCGGCGATTGCTTTATTTGCCTTTTGGGTGCTCCGGCCGGGCAGGAGTTGGTTGGTTCTCCTTCGTTCCATGCATGGATGGCAAGGAACTCATCTCACAGTCCGACCTGCAGTCATTCTACCACCAGCAGCAGCAGCACCGGGCCTTCGGCGGCGGCGGCGGCGGCGGGCACCATAGCCCGTCCTCGCTGGCCGGGATGCACTCCGTCATCCGCCCCATGCCCAACATGCCCAACATGAACATGAGCCCCACGGCGATCCTCAACTCCATCGGCGGGAGCTCCCTCGCCGGCATGCAGTTCCAGATGGACCATCCGCCGCCGCCATTGATGCACACCGCCACCGCCGCCGCCATGGGCGGCTCCGCCTCCGGCCCCGGCTCCGTCCCGCCGGTACCCGCGGAGCCCGTCAAGCGCAAGAGAGGAAGGCCGCGCAAGTACGGGCCTGACGGCACCATGAAGCAGCAGCAGCAGCAGCAGGCCGCTGCGTCGCAGCAGCACCTCGTCACCGCACAGCCGAGGATGGGGTCCCTGTCGTCTGCTCCCGACATGCTCGGCAGCTCCGGGATGGAAGACCCCGCGCAGAAGAAGCGGCGCGGCCGGCCGCCGGGCACCGGCAAGAAGCACCAGCCCTCGCCCTCCCAAGGTACCCGCTGATCTCTGCTCAAAAGAAAAGTTTTTTTTTCATTCAAATCTCATCTCCAATATAAAAAAAATTCTAAATTCTAAATTCTGAATAAACGACTTGAGAGCTTGTGGTGCTGATTTTTGCCTTTAGTTAGCTTTGACATGTACATGTACCCAAAGTTCAGAACATGCCATATCTAATATCTCCTCGCCTAATAAAGTAGCTTTTCTTGAGATGGAAGATTGCAGAAAATCCGACTGAGACCTTCCTTTCTTTCACCAGTTGGGGAATCGTTTTATTTGTGGCATACACATCACAATCTGTAGGTTTTGCTTGCAGTCTAGATTTTCCTCTTCCACCGTACTATTCAGAATCTCTCTGACTGTGTACACTCTGAAAAAAAAAAGAACAGCTTGTCCAACTCAACTACAGACCAAAATGTCAATTCATAAATTCATTGTCTGGCTAGCTAGATGCAGAACAGAGAATGTCCATTCAATGTCCACAGCTCTGTCAGTCTGCAAAAACCAACTGGGTTTCTGAAAAACAACGTTTTGTCAGTCAGAAACCAACAAACCTATCATTGAGGAACTGAATGCATTCGTAGACGATTAACATTCTGTAACCTGATCATTCTGTGCTCCAGGCAATGCGTTCGCCGGTTCAGCTGGAACGAGTTTCACTCCGCACATCATCACAGCGTCTCCTTCAGAGGTATGTGCACTCCTCTGAATGTTCCAAGAAACAGAATGCAGCTCCGATTTGGGCACGCAGGCATACTGAAGTTCACCGTTGGTTTCGCCAGGACGTGGCGGCGAAGATCGTCGCGTTCGCCACCCAGTCGTCAAGGGCGGTGTGCGTCCTCTCGGCGATGGGCTCCGTCTCCAGGGCCGTCCTCCGCCACCCGGCCGACGGCTCTCCCATGGCGAGGGTTCACGCGTCGCCGCAGCCGTACAAGAACAACCCTGCCATCTACGAGGTGCGTGCACAATGGCAATGCAGCAGCAACTGATCAAACGAACCCGGTGGAATTCAGCGAAATTCGATGTCATCTCTACAGTCCCCCCTGATGTTTTCCAACTTACATAGAACTTGTTCGTTCGTTCCATGATCGCAGGGGTTCTACGAGATCCTGAGCCTAACAGGCTCGTACAATCTGGCCGAGGGATCACAAGCACAGGGCCAGCAGAGCGGCGGGCTCAGCGTCACGCTCTGCAGCCCTGAAAGGAATGTGATCGGAGGTGTTTTGGGCGGCCCACTGGTAGCTGCAGGCACCGTGCAGGTACCATAACAACATCCTCCTCCCTCCCTCTGCTTCGAGTATTCACCTCAATTTTGTAATGTTTATTATGCTAAGCTTTTCAACCAAAAGTTGACAGAACAGAAAAATGTTTCTTTTGTACGTAGTAAAGATAAAAATGGTTGGTGACTGAATATTCAGACGAGTGGTGTTCTGAAAACTGTGGCTGGCTGGGTGGTTTGTGCAGGTGGTACTGGGGAGTTTTCACCAGGGAGGGTCGAGATCCAAGTCCAAGAAAGCCGGGAAGCAGCAGCAGGCGGCGGCCACGGCGACTGTGGCGGCGGCCTTCAGCTCCGACTCGCTCACCGGCGGCCAGGAGGCGTCGCCCAGCTCCGGGCACAACCAAAATCTAACGCCGCCGCCCTCCGTGACGGGAGGGTGGCCCACCCCCGGGATATTTGACACGAGAAGTTCCAGCATTGATATCAACTCATCTAGAGGCTAGCTCATTTGTCGATAATTCCAGCTCTCGAGAAATTTTCTGTTTTCGCACAAGAATACCCGAAACCATACTTCGAAATAGCTTATTCGGTTCTTTTTTGAGTAAGTAAATTCTTATAGAATTCACTAGGCATCGCTCAATGTTGCGACTTGTGTTATTCTTAGCATATTTCATTCCAACAGTACGCCCTTCGTTCTCTCTGCATGCGTGATATGCCATTGCGAGTTATTATCCTCTTCATGGAATCCAGAGACCAATGTAATATGTAATCAGTGGCAGTGATGTACACCCTCCACCCTAAAAAAGGTACAACTCTCGCTTTTTGAAGAGTAAAAAAAATAAATTTTAATGAATTTTTATATACAAGAAAAATACTACCACTTATGATATCAAATAAGTATTATTAGATCATAATAAACATATTTGGAGATATAAATATAGATATGATTTTTTATAAACTTGGTAAGCTTAAAATAATTGACTTGATCCATACTTAGAATTGGATTCTTTTTTTGGACGGAGAGTGTAATGAGACAGGCAAGAATTACTCGCAAGTCATAACAGTGTTATATGCCTACAGATGAATCAGCAGTAGCGAAAGAGCAGACAACAGGCGTATTGTGGTCTTCTGTCAGAGCTCTAGGCCTCCAAAAGCTTCTGAATGTCATTCTGCAGATGCCACATCAACCAGGTGAATATCAGTGTTCGTGAAGAAAATGAGCATGCAGGAGCAGGCAGTTTATACTAAATTGTCACCTCAATGCTCAACGGGGAGCTGGTTGGTGCATATCTGCACAAAACGTGCCCATCTTTGTCAACCAAAAACTTGGTGAAGTTCCATTTGATGCGTTCACCAAACAGACCGCCTCTCTCTGACTTCAGGAACTTATACAACGGAGCAGCATTGCCGCCATTCACATCAACCTGGTTTGACAACTATAGGTATATTTAGATCGGAACAATGCCCGTCTCGTTCCAATCTACTAACACATTACAGAAAGGTTCTTCGTTGGATGTATGTACCTTGCCAAAAATAGGAAACTCTGCTCTGAAACGGGTGCAAGCAAACTCAGCAATCTGTTCATTGGTACCTGGCTCTTGTCCAACAAACTGGTTGCATGGGAACGCCAGTATTTCAAATCCTTACAAGTGCGGAAAACAGAATAGATAAATGGAAGTTGAAGATAGCAGAAGGCCAAAAGCTTCGGTTATTGGCAGGGGACTGCTGAGACCAATTTAGCCAAACAAAGGTATGGTGTAAATTTGTTTTAAGAAACAATTGATATGGTGTAACATGGAAAAACAGTAGCAGCGGCATCCACTAGATGCCAGCTCTTTTGATTCGAGTGTACACAATAGCATGAATGAAGAAAAACGAAAGGATCCATGCAGTGCAAAATTGGACAGAAGTGATAGGTCTGAAAGTACTTCTAGACGTAGATTAGTGGTTAAATTGCTTAACTTAGATAAGAGAACTTGCTGATATACCTCGCCAAAAGGGCAGCCGCGGCCATGGCACCGCTGACGAGGTAGAAGCGACGTGGAAGCGTAGTCCAGTGGCGACGGCGAAGCCGATGGCGCTTTCCGTCGCTTACAGCGCGTCCTTCAAGATTAGACTAGGGTTATGACATGATGGGGCGCTGGCGGCTGCAGTGAACCTCTTGTCTCAAGCCCCAGCCCCCACCTCCTATTTATTGCGCTGCGCGACAGGGGCCCATCAGCCAATAGAAAGGCTGAGCGCCCCCGATCAGGGCGCAGATCAAGGGTCCAAGGCCAATTGGTAGAGATCAACCTAACATTCTCCCCCTTATCTCATATTATGACTTAAACTTAACTTTCTTTTTCTTTTTCCCATTTCATCACAGATCAGTGCATAGAGCATGTCCCATCGTCACGGTCAGTTGCCATTAGATTTAACAGCTACAATGCACCTCTCTGTTTTGAAACAGATACTCAACTAAGCCCTTAGTATCCAGAAATCATAGGCTTTCCCGTAAACCCATGTCGACTGTGTGTTCTCTGACGCACTGGGTGGTAAGCCTTTTGTAAGCGGATCCGTAAGTACTTACTCGGTACTTATATGCTCAATGCTTTCAAAATGATTCTGGATTTTCTCCTTTACAACATATAACTTAGTGTCAATGTGTTTAGCAGCACACTTGACCTGTTGTCTTAGGAGTTAACTTACTTTAAATGGTTATTGCTGTTGTCTACTATTGTTAAATCCGGGTACAAATTCCCTTAAGCTCCTTTTGCCTGTTCCTTAAGCCTCATGTCAAGTTATACTATGGTATGCATCACTGATGATACCACAATTGTTTCTTTGGAGCTTTTTCACAATAATACTCCAACTGCAAGTGTTAGCAACTACTGTGGATTTCACTACACATCTCGCCAAGACTTAATATTTGTACCATCAACTATTTGAGAGTACTTGTACACTCATCAAGCTTCCAATAGCTGAAGCATATGGAACCATGTTTATTTGATCGATCTCATATCGGTTCTTAGAACACTTAAAGTTTTTAAATCTATTACCCTTGACTATAGGAGCAGGTGTAGATTTACTCGCATGCATACTTTATTTTTTTAGAATCTTTTCTAAGTATGTCTCTGCGATAGTCCTAATACCCCATTTTCTTCTATCTCGGTGAATTTTAATTTCTAGAACCAATGACACTTCACCAAGATCATTCATATTGAAACTTGAGGACAAAAACTTCTTATTCTCTAATGACAGATTAACATCACTACTAGTTAGTAGAATGTCATCTATTCACATGATGTGGAAAATAAATTTTCCATTCTTGAACTTCGCATAAACATTATTGTCCTTCTCATTTTCTTTAAAACCCAGACTTTCTCATTGTTTCATCAACTTCAAATACTACTGTCTAAAGACTTGTTTTAACCCATAAATGGATTTCTATAGGCGGCATCACATACGTTCTTTTTTTTCCACGACAAAACCTTGGGTTATGCCATATAAACGTTTTCATACAAATCTCCGTTGAGGAATGCCGTCTTTACATCCATCTGATGTAACTCTGAATCGTAATGTGTCAATAACATCATTTTGATTCTAAAAGAATCCTTGCATGAGACTGGAGAGAAAACTCTCATTGTAATCTATTCATTCTCTTTGCGTAAAGCATTTTGCTACAGGTCATGCTTTAAATCTTTCTACATTCTCTTTGGAGTCACATTTTGTCTTGTAGACCCATTTACAGCCTACTGTTTTGGCTTCATTAGGAATTTCTTCTAAGTCCTAAACATCGTTTGTATTCATCGAATTCATTACAACTTTCATAGTTTCTTGCCATTTAGACGAGTAAACGCTTCTCATGGCTTCTTTAAATAAGATGGGATCATCCTCCATTTTAATTTCTTCACTAACATAGAGTTTATAGTCATCAGAAAAACTGATTTACTAATTCTTTAAAACTTTCTAGGGCCTCAGCTACTGGCACTTTCATATGGGGCTGTTGTTGCTCTTCATTGCCAAGAGACAATTGATTCTACAGGCTCCTGTATTACAATATCCTTGTTTATATTATTCATCTTCTTCGAAGAGCCAACAACAGGTGTTGTATTAGTTATACAACATCAATAGGTATTAAGAAACTTGTTGCTCCTGAGTCACTGGAGTGTGCACGCAGTCCCTCTTCTCTTCAAGTCTTAGGTCTCTACGTACCTCTACATACCATGTTCCCCCAGATCTTCTCATCTTTTCTAAAGATAGTGTATCTTTAAATATTTTATTTTGGGTTTAATCTGTTAAAACCTTATATGACGCTTTAAGCACCACCTTAACATCTTTGAGGCTGACTACGCTATCTTTCTGTCAGAACTTTAAAAGGTCCAGGAATTTAGCTATTTCTCTGCTTAGGGGTATCATTGTTGTGATCGTTGTACTCCTCCAATGGTCGCATTTATCTTAATTAATCCTTATCTCACTCTTAATGAAGAATATCTTTCTTAATTGATCTTTATCTCACTCTTAATGAATAGTATTTTTCTTAATTGATCTTAATATTCTCCCCCTCGAAATGTGGCATGAACTTTACTGTCATAATTTCGAGAACTATTCAGAAAACCTGTGAACGAGGAGACACTTATAACTTATTTCATTCACATGATTATGTCATGTAAGCAAAGTTATTTCTTGATCCATTTAGGAGTACACTTTCCTTATTTCACTTTAAGAACTCAATGAGGTCTTTCATTAGCAGTACTTTTGTAAGTCACGTTTGTATCTTTTCTTATCCTTTGGTTAGTATCGACCATGACGATATATTTCTATTGTGCCACGGTCAATACTAGGACAGCATAAGAGCTACCTAAACTTCTCTCGCTATGCGGGATACAAAACATGTGAATCATCACAAAACTTCTCCCGCCATGCATGATTGACTATCATAAGTACTATGCCAAAACTTCTTCCCATGCGGGATAAATCTATACATAATTTACTGTAACAAAACTTAGTCATGACAACTAAAACATTCATTTATACTTTATTCTTCAATTAAATCTTTTCGTTCGTTCCAATTTAATCAGAAAATTAGTTAACAGTCCTGAACCGGCTTAAATCAAGCCTTTTTCATTTACATACTCTAGCATTGCAGCCCGTTGGCATACAGCCAAGTAATCTCGTCGAATTAAAACATACAATGTGCTTCTGCATCAATTCTACATCACTGTTGGGCAGAAAATAGAATTAATGCATAAAACTCATAAATTAACTTGAAAGACATATAACTACTCTTCAAAATTAAATTCTCCCGTTGGTTCGAATTTAATTAGAAGATAATCAACTTCATTGTAGCAGAAACACGATAATAAAATACATTCTATTAGTTCAGGAGCATTTCTTGTTCCTTATCTACTCTCTGAAAAATTGACTATGTTGGTGTAAAATTTATCAGAGATTTATTCTTCAACCTTGAACTCATTATAATATTGTCATTATGAACGTTGGTCAGAAAATAACAATAACATAATCTGACTTAAACAAAATGAACTACTCTAATTTAAATTTTTCCGTTGGTTCCAATTTAATTAGAGGATAAACATAATCATAATTTACTAAATATAACTGCTCTTCAAATTAAATTCTCCCGTTGGTTCGAATTTAATTAGAAGATAATAAACATTAAACTTTGCAGCGGAAACATGAAAAAATAATTTGTCTACTTTTCAGAAGCATTTTACTGTACTCATCTACTCTCTGGAAAAAATATCCTGCTGGTTCAAATTTTGACAAAGATTTAAACTAGACAAAAAACCTTCAAAAATTTGGTTCTGAAAATAACAAAACAAAAACGAAAAACGTCACTGTGCATTTGGGCCTCAACCACTCGCGCGCTGTGTGCTGTCGCGGCCTAGCGACGAAAGCCGGCCCAGCCAGCCATGCGCGCCGCGTCGTCCCCGTGCCCAGACCATAACCTGGGCCTGGGGTGGGAAATCACTCGCCCGTCTAGGTTGAATCCAGCCCGAGCGCTGCCGGCCGTTGATCTGCATCCGACGGTCGTCTGCGCTTCTCGCCCGAGTAAAACCCCGCCGTGGGCGCTACCGTGGAAACCCTAGGTGCATTCGTCATTCTCCCTCCCTCCCCTCTCCTCAGTGCCAAGACAGAGAGTGACGACTGCGGCGGCCGCCCGTGGCGGTCGGAGGAAGAGGTGGCGGCGCCGCTACGGGGCCCCTCGCCGGTGCGTGTGCTCGCCCAAGGGTGAGCGCGCCACCGTCGAGCGGCCTTGTGGCGACGCCCTTGACCCCTGAGCCTACGGAGCTCCCCAAACCCTAACTTCACTTTCTCCTTTCCCCCCTTCTTTTCACTCTCACGGGCGGCGTCCGAAGACGACGGTAACGGCGGCAGCGCAAGGCAGCCGGAGGAGGAGTGCGGCGCCGCCGCGGGCCCCCTCGCCGGAGCGCGCGCTCCCGCCGTCGAGTGGCCTCGCGTCGACGCCCTGAGCCCGCGCGCCGACGACCCAGCGTCGAGCGGCGGCTCATCCCGCTCTACCCGCGCGACGGCGGATCACTTCTCGCGCGACGGCGGTGGTGACGGCGGCGGAGAAGCCCTGGTGAGTCCCTCTCCCTCTCCGTCCATGTTCTTTAGGGTTAGGGTTTCTGATCTGGAAAACTATTCATCTCCTTCTGATTTTTACTCGATTTTCTACCCCAAACTCTAGATCTACACACTAGAAAAACCAGCTCTGGTATCATTGATAAGTCTGAAAGTACTTCTAGACGTAGATCAGTGGGTAAATTGCTTAACTTAGATAAGGAAACTTGCTGATATACCTCATCAAAAGGGCAGTCGCGGCCATGGTGCCGCCGACAAGGTAGCAGCGACATGAAAGCGCGGTCCAGTGACGGCGCCGAAGGCAATGACGCTTTCCGTCGCTTACAGCGCGCCCTTCTAGATCGGACTAGGGCTAGGACATGATGGGGCGCTGGCTGCTACCGTGAACCTCTTGTCTCTAGCCCTAGCTCCCACCTCCTATTTATTGCGCTGCGCGATATGGGGCCATCAGCCAATAAAAAGGCTGAGCGCCCCCTATCAGGGCGCGGAAGGGCCCAATTGACCGTAAGAAGTACAAGGGACACCGGAACTTAACTTAATAGAGCTGCCAAAGAAATTGAGAAAGCTTGCAAGATCAAGCAGCGAAAACAACATATATTCTTCTCTGAAATGAGAAAGAAAACCAAATGCTGACTAGCATGCTGTTGCTGCTTCGAATGCAATCAAATTGACTTTGGTCTCAACGCTAGTATCAACATGGTCAATGAAGCCTTATAAAAAAAGTGGAGCTCAATCAAGAAATAATGTTTAACCAGTTTACGTGTTTACTGCTTCAAAAGCCTCCAAACCAACTGAATCAACATTTCTTCAAACTACAAGAAACCTATGGGAAACATCAATGCTTATTTGCCATTGATACTTTAAGCGAAGTAGAAGAACACATGCAAATATGCAATTGGTGTATATAAAGTACCTTTTTCGCCATATTTCTTGTGGAGTATAGTTGGAATTTGTCAGACCACTGCAAGGATACCAAGTCAGGTAGGAAAACACACATAAAAAGAAGGGATAAACTCATTAAAGAATCGGGAAATGATTATAAGAATTTTAACCATTGGGAAGCCACATTCACGAGAAGCAGAACCTTTCCCTTGTATCTACTCAACTCCACATCATTTCCCTTTGCATCCTGCAAATTAAATGTGAAATTAGAGATTTCAAATACAATAACTTTGAAAAGAAATCCAAGTATTTGAAAGTTCTCTTCTTCATATTCCAATCGCATCCATCAAAAAAATAATCAACGCATCTTTTTCAAAGTTTCACATATAACCATGTCATGTTTGATAAGAAAGAATGGATGTCTGAGAGGACTGAAGGGAAGGATGGAGATTAGACCTTGACAATAAAGCCATGGAGGGAGCTAGCGAGCTTGGAAGATGACTCTGCTGCACCCATCTCTGCTCCAAGAACCGTTGGTATGCTTTCGTGGACAAGGCACTGGAGAAAGGATTGCAGAACAAAAGTGAAGTGATAATATAAACTTGAAATGCAAACAAAAAAGAATTATGGCCACTGACAAGTACCTATCATGGAATTTCTTTCTGCATTTCAGCAAAAATCCCATTTAAGAATTCTGCCTTTTTTGCTGTCCAGGTGTTTTCCATAGATGCTAACACCAACCACAAAAAAGAACTACTCATAAAAAAATCACAGAGAAGTTGTGATATTTGAATGGGGTTATTTATGTATCACAAATATTGCAATGGCAGATGATAATAATAATAAAATGAAAAATACTCACAATATTATGTGCCTAAAAGAAGCAGCCATTACTAAAATGGCCAGCACCTGCCATCATATAGACGCTAGGTATGTATTCCGATTTCCGAATGTTGAGTCATGCGACAGTAGTTACAAAGGATAGCATTCTTCCTATCCATACATGCAGCTGAATTACAAAACCCTATTCGCTTCTCTTATAAGCCGTACTTTTCAGCTTGTTTTTTCAGCCAGAACAGTATTTTTTTCACAACAAATCAGCCGAAACAGTGTTTCGGCTCGTTTTTTCAGCGAAATGAACAGGGCCAATTTTAATCGCATGCAGCGAGCCTGGGCTAATAAAAAAAAAGAGAAATTAACCGCAGAAAACACGGTGTGAAATGATCAGTAATTGCTATAGGGGTTTTTTAGTACAAGCTAGCAGATCCATAGCTACATACATTTTACGACTGCAGATGAGTGGACAGAGCACAAAACAAAGCAAGTGAGCTACTAAATATTGAATAACTAGATATTTTAGAAAGGATCAACACACAAACAAAAACTAGGTCTGGCAATTATTCCCAGAATTCTGCAACCGATACAATTAACAGGCTTCTCAAGTCCTGAACAAACGCAGTTAAAAAAAGCAACAAAGTCAAGCAGACTACAGTAACAAAGGAAGCCTCTCTAGGGATTACAATGATAAGACCACCAGATAGCGGCTTATTTACAGCATAGAGTCGGTCCTTGCTGGCAACCGTCTGAAGAAGTTGACTGGTACTGAAGGCAACCTATGTCTGAACCTTGGGTGCCTCATCACATAGAACCCTCCTAATGCAGCAATAACTTGAAGTGGTGTAACATAGAGGACTATTGCTGCTATCAAACAAAATAGGACAAAGACTGCTGTGGCCCGAGGGTCCCTCCAGCTAAGCAATGCTTGAACCCTCTCCCCTTGTGTTGCAATATCACCAACCACTGTTTGTATCCTTCCAGCAACACTCCTGAGTCTGTCATACCTGATCCTTACAACCTCAGGGTTGCGGCTGGTTGGGAATGTATCAAACTCCTCATCAAGTTCATCAGGGTGAACAGCCTCTGCATGAGAGATCTTGGTATTCATGTGTGGAGGATAACGAGGTCGGTAGCGGAAGTTCCAAATCCCTATAAGAAACATGTACAGGAACACTGTTGGAAGTATGAGCTCAGGAAAGCACACCAGCATTATAAAGAGGATGTGAACTAGCACAGTGGTAATGGGGTTCTTCCATGAACAGACACCATTGAACCACTTGCTAACTGCAAACAAGCCTGAGAAAACTGTCATGAGTCTGAAGAAGTTTGCTTTGCTTTTCCTCATGCTCCACAAGTGAGAATCAAAATCTGTCATGTATTCAACAACTTCCTTTCTCAAAGGTGGCTCCATCCGGCTAAGTCGGGCAGCCACAATCTGGACAGCTTGATGGCGCAGCATATCAACCTGAAGCACTGGTATTGGGCGCACATAGTGCATTTTTGGAAGCAAAGGCCTAGAGTACAGGTACAACATGTTTACCAGAGATGTTGATGAAAATCGAATTGCCAGGTGCAGTTCACCCATCTTTTTGACCCCTGATGAGTGTAGAACCAGAAGAGGATATGAGTGGGTGTACACACGACCAGTTTCGAGTGTGGAAAGGCGTATCCGAACCTTGCCTATCTTCCCATCTTTGCCACTAGATGTCTTCTCCCCACTCTTCTCTCCAAGTTGGCCATTGTCAAAAACACCAACAGTCAGGACAGTTGCAGGATCATAGACTTCCCAGGTGTACTGCTCATTGAATCTGGGATTCGGGTTGTTCATGATGGTCCGTGTCCTTACCCATTTCGACCCATACTTAGCAACACAATAGGTGTCTGATGAACCTTTTCCATCTCGAGTTTTCATGGGAACAATCCCTTGAGCACCAAGGACACCAAGTTCAAGCAAACCAATAGACAGCTTCCAGAGTTGCTTGGCAGTTGGTCTCAGGTCACTGCTGTAGTTTGTGGACTCATCAAGAACATGGTAACCTCCATCAAGACAGAGACGGAGATGAAGCCGAGTAGAGAACTTTTCCTTCTTCAGTTGGTCCACATCAACAAGTACAGGCTTCTCGAGATTGAACCACTTTCCATGGACAATACGGTCATCGGCACGCCTGTCAATCATTGCCAAAGGTATGATTACACGACCAAGCATTTCATCTTTATTAGGACCTACACGATCCTCAAGAGTCAGAACAAGGTGGTCCTCAAATGGTTCAGCAGCCACAAACATAAGGTCTTCATTCCAGAAAGGGTTGAAATTTCTAGCCTGCACAGGTTTTGTCCTCCCAAGTTGATGCCCCACCTGTGCTCTCACAAATACATCTGGATAGCGGGTCTTATCAAATATAGCAACATCTTGGGCCTCAATTATATTGACTCGCAGGTACCACAATCTGGGAGCATGATAAACTTTGGACTTCATGTGTGTTACTGCAGATGGATCTTCAAGTGTTGCAGCATCTGAATGCCAGGCATCAGGAAATGCTTCATCAGCTTGGGTGCCAACCCAAACTGCAAGCATGAGCTCACCCATGGACTTATCCCCGCTCTTACCAACAAGCCTGTACCATTCTGGAGCCAGAGGGCTGTCAGGGGGCACACGTATAGGGACGTCATTCAAATCAAATCGCACAAAGCCAACAAAGTCATCCTTAATCAAATCTTTGTCTTTGACCACAACTTCGAGCACAGATGCCTGCATACGGTCCCTGGAAAAAGCAAAGACTGCATTCCACTCTGGGTTCTTTTGCTTTTCAAAGTGCTTAGTTATCCCCCTATAGTTGCCAACTCTCACTTCAACATAAGGATCCAGACTTCCAGTGATGTCCATATCGGGCAAGTCCCGTGCCTTGACCACACGTACAAACAGATACTGCATTCGCTCCACAAGGTCATAAGTGCTAGCATTCTTTTCACCACGTATGACCCGGCCACCAACAACCTGCCCACCACCAAGAAATGGACTAGTTTCTTTAAGCGCATAATCCATGGGCTGCTGGGAGGCCGCTGAATACATTCTCACAATCCTGGGTGGTTGAGATTGAGGTTTCATCTGGTCAGCAGAGTACTTGGAAGGCTGCTCACCAAAACTAGCTGGAAGATGGCCATGGTTATGATGATGATGTACCTCCTTAGCAATGGTGTGTAAGGTCTTTGCCTCAGACCTATGCTCCTGAGATGTGTGCAGATTAGTACCAGTTATATCAGCTGCAATCTGCTCTGCTGGACTTGGTGCTGGAGGAGGATTATTGGAAACAGGATCCATTGCAGGAAGAGGGTTTGAAGCCTTGATGACGGGGTCATTGGTGATGTATACTTTCATACCCAGTTCTCCTTTGACGCGAGAGAACATCCCACGCTTCTCTAATGGATAATGCATGACCACCGCGTCAGGGAAGGGCACAAATGAGGTGCCAGCAATCCTGACCTTCCCAAGGAAGGACCTGGAACTTTCAAGAGTTTTGTTGACATTGTAGACATATGCTTCAAGGGCAAGCTCAGGAAGATTAGAAGGATCTGATATGTTGAAGTAGAAGCGCTCATTCCAGACCGGGTTCAGGTCCTTCTCCTTGACAACAGTTCGGAAGCGCTGCCCATCAAAGGTGAGCTCGACACAAGCGCTTGCAGAACCATGCCCATCCTTGGGCATCAGGTCATGAGCACTTACAACCTCCACACCCAGCTTATACGTTGCCATTGGATCTGCTGATGTTGTAGCTCACAATAATGCACTGCACATGAAAAGATTAAACTGTTAGAATTGCCTAGATATAGGAAACTTGTATTCAGCAAAAGGAAAAAGGAATGCTAAAGCCTAATAGAGAATGCTAAAGCCTAATAGAGATGACAATAAACAGCTAACAGGAAGCGCTAAATGAAAACTAAAAGTATAATCATATATCAAAAGAGATATACAGCCATTTTTCTGATCATGCCCCAAAACTAGTAATAGCCCACATCAAACGAAGATTAAATCCCTAGAACAGGGTTTAGTTAAATGCCAACATTTTTTGTAAACAAGTCGATACTAGTGCTATCCCAAGCAGCAAAAAACATCCAAAGAAATCTGGATGGCTATCAATCCCAGGATCAAATACTTGCAGCTGAGGACCGACAGATGACAGCAAAGCAAAACTCAAACAGTACAAAAGCAAGCAAGGGCTCCCTCACCTATTACAAGAGAAGAAGTCAACTCAAAGGCCGGACGAATCCCCACTCCACGCGAATGCAGAAGGAAGAGTTGGAAGGACGCCTGGATCTGGATCAAGGAGTGTTCCAGCTTACGATGTAGTTCCCTATACTCCACTGCAGAGAAACAAAACAGTGCACTTTTAGCAACTGGGGGATGGCTACTTGAGCAGCTGAATTCATCATGGAACAGACAATCATCATAACCAAAACAAATGAAAGAATCATTTTTTTGAAAAAAGAAGAAAAAGAAGAAGAAGAAGAAGAAGAGACACTTGCTCGATCATGTCATAAAACACGTATCAGTCCACATCAAGCGACTAAGCGAGGGACTAAAATCCCTTTCACACCAGATTCTGGGGCCAAAAGGTCGGGGGGCAATTCGCTAAGCCCAGAATCTCCGGTCGGTGACACTGACACCGGTGTTTGTCAGTCACAGCTGACGTCGACAAGAAAACAGAGGGCGGATTATTAAAATTTCGCTTTCTGGACTCATATGAGGCACAAGCACATCGGCCTTTTCAGATATACAGCAAGCGCAGGTATCATATATCATATCATATCACAGTAGGCCGAGTATGCACTGTAATCTACTATCGAAAAATCCGCGCACGTTGGAGCCATTAGTTAATTCGAAGGATATGCGAAAAAGGTTTCGTACCAGCGTAAAAAGAATCGCGCTTTTTTGTCGCCGCCTCGCCGCGCTGAACTCGGACGCTCGAAAGCGACGCGACTGGAGTCGAAATCGAAATGGGAAAGAAAAAAAGAAAAAAGGAAAGCACGCAGGATGAACATCAAGGATTCCAAAAACACGGTCGTAAAATACCTACGGATTCCAGAAACCACAGGAGAAAAAAGATAGAACTTTTTTACACGCGTACGCTCATGGGAAACTAGAGCTCCACCACGTACGCGAAAGGAAGATGGGAAAAAAAGAACCTAGAAATCCATAAACAGGAGGCGGCGACGGCGAGGCGACGCAGGGCGTGAATCGACCGAAAAGGGAACAAAGAAGAGGAAGAGAGAGAGGTCCAGATCCGGTCACCTGTCAGCGCGGCGCTCCCAGATCCGGCCGCCGGAAGCAGCGCGGAGACGAGACGATGGCTGGCTGGCGGCTCCTTCACTCGGCCGCCTCCATGGGAGCCGTCCGTAGATGGAAACAGTGGAGGGAGGAAGAAGAGGCTTTTTGGTGGGGTTTTGGTGTGGAAAGAAGGGATTGAGAGGGGAGCGGGTGGCTAGTTGTAGACGACGCGGAGGACGAGGAGCGTCCCGTCCCGTCCATTCCCCTTGCCGGTGCGCGTGCTCCTCTCTCTCTTTCCGTGCAGTGCAGGGGCTGCTGCTGCTGTTTCCGTTACCGGTGCAGTGCGGGCCGTGCGGCCGGTGCGCTCGCTGGAGTGGAAGCGTGGATGACGCCCGCGGAATTTGACCTGGCGGCCCGCTGTGATTACAAATTACCAACGGTAAAATGCCTTGCAAAATCTAACTGGGATGGATCATGGAACGAAATGCAGTATTTTGCTTTGTTTGCGGCGAGGCGTCAGCAGCAGACCAGGGTAGTGTTTAGTTGGCAAAATTTTTGGCGAAATGTACTGTAGTATTTTCGTAGTTATTTGGCAATTAGTGTCCAATCATAGTCTAATTAGGCTTAAAAGATTCGTCTAGTGAATTTCGTCTAAACTGTGTAATTAATTTTATTTTTTATTTATATTTAATGCTTCATGTATGTGTCTAAAGATTCGATGTAACGGAGAATCTTGGAAATTTTTGCAAAATGAAGCGCAACTAAACAGGCTCCAGCTTCCTTTTGCTTTCCTTTGGACGCGGCAGGAGACGGGGTGCCGGTAAACGCGTCGCTCTGTCCAGACGTCCTACGACGGCCACATGCGAAGCAGCGAAGGGTCCCTGGTGCGTGCCGACTACCGTGCCTCCAACCTCCAACGACCGACCGAGGCACCGACGGGCGCCGGGCCAGACGGCAGAGGACCACCCATGGCAATATGGCATGGCCGCGTACCCTTTTTACGTGACGTGCATCCAAATCTAAGCTTCCGTAGAGTTGTGTTTCGGTGGAGACGTGGAGTGCATTGCAGTCCAAGCAAAAATCAAATTCATGGACATCACCGTAAAAAAAAAAAGGGACATCGGCATTATCAACCAATCGAATGCAAGGACATGCAGGCCTATTTGGAACGGAGGAATGAGAAAAATAACAATAAAAAGAAATGTAGTAGTAAAACAGAGAAATAGGAAAACTCTTGATTTTATAGGATTGAGCATTTGAAATACAGGGTTGAGATGGTGGAAAATAATGTTGGCAATAGTGTTGGCTAGCTCGGACAACAACACGTCGTGTCATAGAAAAAATTCCTTTAGCCTAGAATGGATGTTTTCTTTCCTTTAAAACATATGGGTGAGGGAAACTTTCCACAAGAAAGATACCTTCAATCCTATGTTCGAAACCCATAAACAGTATACAAAAATTGAGGAATTTTGATCCATGTACCTTTTCTTTGAAAATCCTACAATCCAAATGGGGCTTTAGCAACAGGTTTTCCAAATGGATGGAACGAGAAACGAGAACTAAAATACGGGATATTCCTTTTATTTTAAAACCTACTATTACCAAATTGTATATCTAATGATTTGTTCGATAGGTGGACATGCACGATATAAATGGAACGATGTTTCCGTGAACGTGTTCGATTTTGATAAAGCGTCTTACGGCAACAAGTACAAAGATGTTCTATTTTATCTCTGCACCTAAAAAAACACTCTAAAGTAATCATCTACCCGGTGATACAAAGAAACATATACTATTCAGTCACAAAGACTAAAAAAATTATACCAAATATATATAATATCCGATCAAATATGTACACTATCCGAACACCGTTCCTCCGCAACCCAAATCCAAAGTCGTACCAAAAACTTGGATGAGAACGCTGACAGCCAGCCTTCCTCGTCCAGCGGAAGTCATAGCACAGTGGGTCTACTCAAGGCCGTCGTCCCACTTCCCTGCGATTTTCCTTCTCTGTTATGCTTGTGCCTACACCTGCATTAATTAATTTAGTTGTATTTCAGTTAAGAGAGTATTTCAGAGATTTTTCATGGATTCAGTTTGCTTTTACTGTTTGTTTTTAACCGAGCCAAAAAAAGAGATGCATCAGACTATTATTAGAGGAAAAGTATTATTTACAGTAAGCTGGGCCCACTAGTGCCGTCACACTATAACGCCATTCTACACAGGTGTAGAGGATGAGAGATCCGAGGCCGTCATTGCCAAAGGACAACCTAGCGCTGCTCACGTCGAGAAACTTCGCTCACCCGTGCCTGCGCTCTGCCGGAGGCCGAGCCGGGGAAGCCTCGCCGGGGCACCGGCCATTCGCGCCACGCCAGGGGCCAGGGCCTCTTTGCTGCGGCCCACGTTGGGGTGTCCCTCCACGCCATGACCGGGGGCCGGGCCTCCGAGCTGCACCGAGAGTCGTGCCTCCTCATTGCCACGCGGACGCTCGTTGCCGGAGAAGAGAGAGAGGAACGCTAGTACGCTACGCAGACGCTACGAGCTGGGAGCTTCCGTTGCCGCTGCCGTGAGCTGCTGCTCTCTATAAATCATTTTTGTCACAGTGGTTAGGGAGCCTGCGGGGTGCGGGTGCCATGCATTAGGTGGCTGCAGCAACTATAAGGACTACTTGACTATTGGTGTTTGTCATGATCAAATTTATCGTCATAGGGGTGTATAAAAATTAGTGGTCCCGTCCCCGTGCAACGCACGGGCATTTATCTAGTCTTGTTAATATTTTACTCTGGAGTCCATTATGATGGTTACATGAACAATACATGTCCAAATGTCTCGAAAACCCAATTTTCGAAAATAAAATGCCACCAAATAACACAGAGTTGTATGCCGCATTCTCTAGCTTACGACACGTCGTTGTATTGAGCTCACAACACCAAGTCTAGAAGAGGGGGCACCGTTTAGGGAGCTTGAGGCTTTGCAGATCCATAGCTTGAGCTAACAAACACCAAGTTGTGGCTCTTCCAGATGAAGCAAAGCGCGAGGAGGACCATCGTGCTCCCTAGGCCGACCTTGTTCACGGAGAACAAGACGCGCAAAGTGTTGACCGCGACACGAGGTTGGTGGGACAGTGGGGGTTGTCCCTACCAACACCCACGACCAGAATCGAGAGACGAGGCGACTCACGAATATCTTCCCCAGTGGGCATTGCACAGAAAGGACAGTGCGTCCAATCAAGGCGGCCATGGTAGTGAAGGGAGCTCCTAGTTCAAGTGTTCCTGTATTGAAAAATGCAGAAGAAGATTCTCACCTTTGTATGGGTGAAGCCAACCCAGATGACATCATTGAATAGCGGTGGTAAAGCCGTATGCATAGCATGGTGCAGAACACATTAGTTGTCGCCCATACAATTAGTACATGGGAATACCAAATATTTTCCATCAGCGAAAATTTCATTGCATTGTATATGTACTAATCTCATTACCTAAGCGTACTTCTATGGGCCCACATAGGAGAATTGGGATCTCCATGGATACTAATCTCTATCGATTATCAAGCACCTCGATCACCTCAAAGGGGACCTATTAAAGGCCCGCCTCTCCACCTCCTGCACCGTGTCCTCTTCAATTTGTCGTGCCTCTTTCTTCTGCCTCCTCGCCCCTCGAGTCCTCCATCCTCTTCTACCGCCACATCGGCTCCTATTCAATCTGCAGTGTCGCCGCCTCTTGTTCGATCTACAGCACCTCCTCCCTCCTCCATGCTAGCTCCTCTTTAAGTCTTAGCACCGCCTCCTTCCAAGCGACCGGCGAGCCTAGAGATAGAGGGAGGAGGACGCATCCACTATGGTTTTGGTGGTGGCCGCCGAAATGGGAGAGGAAAGGGCCAGCGTCAAATAAGCTAGGCATGCCAAACGCTTTCTCTTGGCTTTTTTTCAAAAGCTTCTTTTTATGAGCAGCTAGTGGCAAATTGAATTAACAAAAAAAAACTCCTTAAAAATAAGAGCCTCCAAACATGGCCTATATGTTTATATCTCCAATTTTTCACATATGGGTTTTTAAATAGGATACCAAAGATATAGCGATTTTGTATCACACCTTTCGTCTATCACGATTATTGCCTCCTTATTTTTCTACCCATCCATTCAATAGGCAGTTTAAGGACTAGAATTATTCAGGTCACCAAAGGAAGTTGTCCTTCGGTAATAGTGGCGGCAATGGCTAGGATGAGGGCAGGCAGCCTTGCGTCCCCTGAGGTGCCCCTTCGGCTTCGGCGTGCCGGGTGTGTGTGCAATGACTATATTACCCTTGCACGAATAAAATCATAAAAATGGCTATTTTATGTAGACATCAGGAGGCGTTAGGAAGCGTTCCCAACTATTGTAAAAGGTCTCGAATGTATAAGGCCCCGTTTGGATTGGAGGAAACTCAAAGGAAAAGCATAGGAATCCCAAAACGGAGGAAAGTAAGAAGAAGTAGGCGTTTGGATCGGAGGAAAAGCAAATTCCTTTCCTCTAGTTTACTGTAGTGGGATGCTGAATTTATAGGAAACAAAACATCTACTCCAATCCCTTGGATTTCTTCCTTCGCGTAAGCCCGAGGCAACAAGTGAGAGAGAAAGAAAAAGAGAAGCAGTGCAATGCAGTTTGAGAAAGGCAATGAGTGAATGCTGTTGGGACCCACTGGTTTCCTTGGTCATGCTGTCAGTGGTTCAGAACTCTTCACGGAGGGTGAGAGTGTTGTCCAGCTGCCGATTCTTTTTTCTCTTGGTGGAACCCATATGAATAGTTTCCTATATTTTGATTCATGTGTTCCAAACACCGATTCCTATAAAAATCCTATATTTTTTAATCCCCTGTTTTACACCTCTATTCCTTTTCTATTCTTGTGTTTTCTCCGATTCCTACGTTTTACATTCCTCTGTTCCAAACAGGCCCTAAGTACATTTCCAATTCTTCCATTTACATTTCACTCTTAACAGCAAAGAATGCCGGACTCGCGCAAGCACATGATACACCAACGAGGCAACGGCAGACGGAGGCCGTCGCCGGCCTTTGTTGACTCTAGTTACAAGCGTTGGAAATTACAACTTGACCAAGTCAAAAGGAAAGCTGGGAAGCGAAATCTGTTGACTTGGCTAAAGTTTGCTAGAAAACTCAACTGAGCTTCGAATTGTGTAGTGTTACAAACTTACAATCATATGAAACATGCCCGCTTCAAATTCACACCATGCATCATGCAAATCATGTTCGTTTGCCTGACGAGCTAGAAGCTACTACAGTTACATACACAACTTCTGACGCTTGTTCCTTCTTGGTGACACTGACACCGGGCCCTGAGGCTTCTCTGCAGCACAATTTGCATAGATGACAGTATAAGGCGGCAGCCTTGATTCCCAAACCAACCGAAATCGATCAGGCAGGATCTCAGCGCCCGCTATTATATCCCCAAACGACATCGTCGGCAACACTACTGCGCCGTCGTCCGAAGCACCACCACCCTTCGCAGCTGTCGTCGTCGTCAGCAGCACCAGCCGGAACGACGCACCAGACAGCGACGACAGAGAGAAGCCGGTGATGTCGACCGCGCTGCCGTCTCTCTCGAGAAGAGTCGTCGGATGCTCACCGAACACGGCCAGATTCCGGCGTGCCATGGCTCTGAACAGGTCCAGGACACGCGTCCAGAGACGGACGCTGAGGCTGCTCCTGAGCACGGAGGCGTACACGTTGAGCATGACGTGCGAGCCCCGGAACACCGTCGCCAGCTCCCTCCCTAGCAAGGCTAGCCGTGGGTGGTCCGCCGGGTCGGCACTGCCGAACGCGAGCACCTTGAACAGGTACCTGTACTCCTCGCGCGACAAGCTGCCGATCCGCACCGGGCTCACCGTCCCAAACCGCGCGAGTTTCTCCAGCCTGCTTATGATGATCACCTTGCTTCCTCGGCCTGTGGATGCTACCAACAACGACTGAAACTCGAGCCATTCCTCGTCAGCCACGTCCGAGGCAAACTCGACGGTGACCAGAGTCCTGACGTGCCTGCAGAACTTTTCTTCGTAGTCGATTCTCTGAATCTCGTCTCCGCTGAAATGGAAGATGCTAGGGTAGCAGGAACGGATCCTGTCGTCGCTGCAGATGTTCCCAACCAGAGTCTTCTTGCCGACCCTGCAGCCTCCGATGATAGGCAGCACGGTTATTGCAGGCCTAGACGGGTCGTCAAGATGCTGATCACTTGCTGCTTCTCAACTTGGCGACCAAACATGAAGTTGTCGATGTAGAGATAGCTACTGTAGGGGCTGCGAGACATGCGTCGTTCGCATCCCGTTAAAAGCACGACGAATTCAGCCATGCTAGCGACAGTGGTTTCTAAGTTTCTAACTGTGCTCTCTACCTGACGATGCTTAAGAGGCCTCATCATCAGAGCAGTGGATCTCGCCATATCACCACCATCAGTGCGTCGTCTGGTGATGACTGCGAAAGGCGGCCATGTGTGGAAAAAACTACTCACCTCCTCTGCTTCTCCGAGCGTCGCGTATCAGTATTAGGGATACCCGAAGAAGGGATCTGAGAACCGCGAACGATAACTCGTCTAGATAATCAAGGACGTATTTCAGTCCCGATCAACCCCGAAGGGACGGTTTCCGCCTCGCCAGACCCCTTGGGCACGGCCCCGTGTCGCCCGACCCTAAGGGTACGGGAGCCGTCTCGCCCGACCCTGAGGGCACAGGCTCCAACTCGCCCGACCCTGAGGGCGCGGGCTCCGTCTCGCACGGCCCCTCGGGTGTGGGCTCCGTCTCGCCCGACGGGGTCCGTACCACCCCCAACCACTACGGGTCCAAAGCGTGTGAGCTTGGGTCACGCCTCTGACATCAGAAGGGCACGGGCAAGCCTTGACGTGACCCGTGGCCACGACAGGCCACGCCCGGAGGTTCGCATCGCCAACAGTGACAGGTGCATGGGCGCTGTGCTGCCTAATCCCTGTACGGCCGCTGACAGGTACGTCGGTTTACCACGCCGTCTGCCGGGACGGGATGGAACGCCACAACTAGCAGATAACGTCGAGGCATGGCACCAGTGGTGAACAGGAGCCCGACGTGGAGCCATCCCCATCACCATCTATAGCGTCGGCGGGACCCGCATGAAGAAGAAGAAGGATGTGGCGGTCCCAGATGGCTTCTTCTCCTCGATTTTCTCCCTCTTTCTCTCTCTTTTCTTTTTCTGATGTAACCTGCATCTTCCCCTTCTATAAAAAGGGGAACGCAACACAACATGGGAAAGGAGATAGGCACAAGCACACGGTTGAACGAGCTCAACAAGACTCAATTCCGTTCGATCTTTTCATCAGAGATTTGGGACCTTCTCCCCCTCTCGCCCTTTTGTAACCCCTACTACAAACTAGTGCCGGTAACACGAGAAGCAGCAGACTGGACGTAGAGACATTCCGCCCGAACCAGTATAAATCCTTGTGTCCTCCAAGCACACCATCCGGGCCAGACGCGCACATACAAATTTACTAGTCGGTGGTCCAAAACACCGACAGTTGGCGTGCTAGGCAGGGGTTTTTTGTGCGTCTCGACATCCACATCAGGCCTCGGATGGCTAGCCACGGCGTCAGCTGAGTCCTTAGCGCGCACATGCGCTTCGGGAGCCTCGACTTCATCGTCACGACGGAGGGAAAGGTGGCGCAGGCTCCCACTACCGTCCAGCCTCTCCACTCCGCCGGACTCGACGCGATCGTCAAGGCACTTAAGGAGCTGCAGTTGCACGCGCCGGAGGCCCGTGTACCCAGGAGCGACCGGCTCCTCGGCTTCGGCTACGGGAGGCTGGAGCGCCAACTCGCCGCCTTCCTAGGACCTCGACCGTCCCGAGAGGAGCTGCACTGCCCTACCTTCTCCTTCGCCAATGTCATGATGCAACTCACCGGATGGGAACCGCTCTCCCCGAAACACCTCACCCGGGGCGCCCCGATAGCGTTCCCGTTCGGTCTGTGCAATGCTGCGGGGACCGTCGGCCACCTCATGGCGCATCGCATGCACCCATCCCCTACGAACGACAAGTTCATGGGAATGACCGAATACGTCGTGGAATCTTTCCACGACCTTCTCATGGGAGATTCAGAGTCGCTCTCCGACTCTGACTCCAGGAGGGGGAGCCATCACCCCTTGCGAGAATGTTTTATGGCAGGTACCTTCGAGGGACGCGTCGAAAGCATCCACGAGGGAGGGGCTACCCCACCAAACGACCTCGACGACGAGGTCAAGGAAGTTGCAGGGGCCCTTCGTCGCATGCGGGCGGAACAGCTAAGGGCGCGACACCTACAAGCTCAAGACCATTGACGGCAAGGTCTTCGTAAACGCATAGAACATCGAGCAGCTACGTCGTTTTTACCCTTAGCATATGCATGTACCCATGAAACTAAGAACGGTGTTTTTGAAATACAAAAATGCTTTCTTTTTTGCTATCTCGTCCGCGATCCTTAGTGACACCCGACCCCAGCAACGGCACGGGGCCAGGCCTCACTCGGGGGCTGATAAGAGCATACCTATTCAAAAACAATCACTGTGCCTGACCCCTTCTCACGTTAAGATCTAAAAGCGAGAGTTGTGGAAACGAACACTGAGTAAAGTTGGTCAGACTGCAAGGAACCTACGCCCCAGCGGCTACGGCGTTCTTTCTCACCAACATGATCAGGGTTCTTTCGCCCACGCCTTAAGCTTTGTAGCCATAACAACGGAAAAGGGTCAGAATGCAGTAACCTTTTTTATAACACAAAAGAACTAAAACTTGTTCATTTATTACAAGACCACCACTTCGTTTATCTAACTAACTAATTTGGGGGGATGATCTCATCCTCTATCTTGGTAGATAAGTCATGTGCCAGAGGGACCACCTCCTTCTCGATGTCCTCCAGCTCAGCATCGGAGTAGCCGGGCGCAAAGCCTTGGCTCGAGATCGATGTTCTCATAGTGAGAGCGAGCGATCGTGAACGATTGATTGACGCCAAAGCGGAGCGCGCCCCTCGCAATGTCATGTGCCCGATCCATGATCTGGACGGCATGAACCGCGAGCAAGCTCGTTTCCTACGCCGGGACCAGCTTAAGGTCGCTGCAGACCAGTTGGACGGCGACGCCCAGGGCATCGTGCTCTTCATTCTCCTTTAGGAGGGTGGCCTTGACCTCGCCGAGCTCCTTCTCTAGGCTGCGGCTCTTCGTCACCTCCGCCGTGAGCCTGCCGTCAAGTCCTGTCCAAGTCACACGACAACCACGTCAAAGTACTCACCACAGGTTTCAGGGAAAAGGACAACAAGGCAAACCAGAGGATTACCATCCACATCCGTCTGGAGCTTGTGCGCCTCGTCACGCCACTGGGTCACCTCAGCATCCAGGTTCTGGATCTGCTCCCGGTGCTGACTGACCTCCATGGCGAGTCTAGCGGTCACCGCTTTCGCCGCAACCTTTAGGTCCTTTTCTCCCCAGAGCTCGCCCTGCAGGTTATTGCATTCTGGGCGTCGGCACGCTCCTGACGAGCCAGGTCGCGCTCTATGCGGAACCCATCTACGGTTTGGAGCAGGTCGTCCCGCTCCTTCCGTAGCCGCTCGACCTCCACCTCGTCCACGTGTGTCCTCTCAAGCAGGGCCACGAGCTTCTCCCTAGCCTCTTGGGCATCAACGCGAGTCTCCGCTTCTTTGATCCGCAGATCATCCAACTCCTAGCGGACGGGGGAGAGCTCAGCCACCTCCTGACGGGTGGCAGCGAGCTGTGCTTCTAGTTCCTCACGCCATCACTTCTCTTCGACAAGGCGGTCCCAAACATCCTTCTCTCAATGAAGGAACATGGACTTCTCCCGGCTGCAGTCCATGAGAGACTGCGGAGAGGACACGAGTTAAGTGGCGCAAAGGAGAGAGACGAAGGTCGGAGACACGGACATGACGTTCCTGGCCGACCGGCGTGATGACGTCCTACAACGAGTTTAGCGTGGTGGTCAGGGCATTGATCGTGATCCCGACCCCGAGTGAATGCACCCCCACTCCCTCTCCTCTGTGACGTCATTGAGGGCAAAGATCATCACCCCTAGGTTCCGCTAGTCGGCCCACTAGATCTAGGGTCCTCCCCAAGCGTGCGGGTCATCGCCGACCCGAACCAGAGGCCAGGACGCCTCAGCGCCGATCCCTCTTGCGGTAACAACTCCTCTGGGACGGGCCCCCAGTAGTAGAGGGGACAGGGGACGCGGACGAGGATGCCTGTCCCGCTGTCGCGCCCGCCAAGGATGCACCGGGCGTGGCCTCCTCTATCCGCCCCGCCACGGATGCGGCCGTCTACACGTACGACGGCCCCAGCTGCGCCGTCTCCATCGATGATGTCGTGGCTGCTCCTGGCCGTGCCACGTCCATTGAGGACGCCTTGGGTGCGGCCTCCCCTGTCTGCCCCGCCGCAGACGCGCTCGCCTGCGCGAACGATGGCTCCGGCCGCACCGTCTCCACATGTGATGTCGCAGCTACGCCTAGCCGCGCCGCCCCCGCCATAGGCGCCCCAAACGCGCCCTCCACCACCTAGCCTCCCTTAGACACGGTTGTCTACTGCGCTTCTCTGGTGGACCCCGCAGTCGCCCCGGCGATGCTCCCGCTGGCCTCCGGCGCGGCACCAGACGGGTCTTGGCGCGCCCGCCGAAGGGCGAGAGTCTTTTTCGGTGCTAGCTTTAGGAGGGTCCCACATCCTCCAACGCTGCGGAAGGTGCTGCGGTCAGATCACGACAAAAAAATTGTTAGAAACAAAAGGATGAAAAAATTCTCAGCCTACCTTGACGCCATGGGGCGCTGACGTTTCGGGGCCGGCTCGCCCGACCCCAGCCGTGACTCCTCGTCGCGCTGCTGCTTCAAGCCCTCCATTTGCTTGGGAGGCTCGGATGAGGCGGAGCCACTAGCTCTCCTTGGCTCCAGGGGCATCGTAGAAGGCCCGGATGGAGCGGGGTGACTCGCTCCCACCGTCTGCGGGGGTGTGTCCTCCTCTTGCTCCAAGAGATGCCACAGGAAGGGCCCTGCCTACGGCGAGGGCGGGTCCTCGTCCCCGCCGACCAGATCGTCCCACGGGATGGGCGACCTAGAGCCATCGTCCTCCTCCTCCTCCTCCTCTTCCTCCTTCGATGAGCCTTAGCGCCGCTTCCCTCGCTGCAGCTTTGCCCGCTCCTTCGCCCACCATTTCTTCTCCTTGTCATCCTTATCCTTCTTCCTCCGCTCATTGGCGGCATGGTTCGCCGTTCTCATGGCCATGTTGAAATCTCTAGTTTGGTTTTGGTGAATTGATGAAACCCTAAGTGCTAACCTAGTTTATCAAGTGATCATGATATAGGTAGCACACTCCAAGTGGTGAAGCAAATGAAGATCATGACATGATGATGGTGATGCCATGTTGATGATCAAGTGCTTGGACTTGAAAAGAAGAAAGAGAAAAACAAAAGGCTCAAGGCACAGGTATAAATTGTAGGAGCCATTTTGTTTTGGTGATCGAGACACTTAGTGAGTGTGATCATTGATAGCCGTACTATTAAGAGGGGTGAAACTCGTATCGAAATGCGGTTATCAAAGTGCCACTAGATGCTCTAACTCAATGCATATGCATTTAGGATCTAGTAGAGTGCTAACACCCTTGAAAATGTTTGTGAAAATATGCTAACACATGTGCACAAGGTGATACACTTGGTGGTTGGCACATTTGAGCAAGGGTTAGGAAACTTCACCGGCGCCCTAGACAGAAAAGACGGAGGTCACTGGAAGTGACCGGACGCTGGTCTCGGTTGGACCGGCGCGTCCGGTCTGTGACAGCAGAAGGGCGTGTGTTTTGGTCTTCGATCGGACGCTGGCGCTAAATGCGACCGAACGCTGGCAAGGTGCGTCCGGTCAGTGCTGACGTACGCTGACGTGGGGCGCACAGAAGAGTAACCGTATGACCGGACGCTGGGTGAGTCCGATCGAGCATGACCAGACGCGTCCGGTCGTGAAAAGTCGTCTCTAGATGCTTACTAGAAACGACCGGACGCTGGGGCTCAGCGTTCGGTCACTTTGAGCTACTACGTCCGGTCATCACTTGACCGTTGAGATTGGGCGATCAACATTTGAAGAGAGGGGACGTGTGGCACACATCGCGTGACCGGACGCTGAGGTCCAGCGTCCGATCAATCTGACCGGTGCGTCCGGTCGGCCTGTGTTTAGTGCAGTGAGGAGCCCAACGGCTCTATTTCGTGGGGGCTTCTATTTAAGCCCCATGGCCGGCTCAAGCTCACTCTCTTGGCCATTTGCATTAACATTGCAATCTTGTGAGCTTAGCCAAAGTCCTCCCACTCATCTCCATCATTGATTCATCATCTTTGTGAGATTGGGAGAAAATCCAAGTGTATTGCTTGAGTGTTTGTATCTAGAGGCACTTGGTATTCGTGTTTCGCTGTGGGATTCGCTTGTTACTCTTGGTGGTTGTCGCCACCTAGATGGCTTGGAGCAGCGAGGATCGTCGAGCGGAGGTTGGTGATTGTCTCCGACTTCGATCGTGGTGATTGTAAGGGGTTCTTGACCTTTCCCCGGCGGAGAGCCAAAAGGTACTCGAGTGAATTGCTCGTGGCTTGTGTGATCCTCATCTTATGTTGGTTGTGTGACACCCTATTGAGAGTTTGGCGTGTGATGTCAATTAGCGCGTGAACCTCCAAGTGAGTGAATCGCCACAACGAGGAGTAGCTTGCCGGCAAGCAAGTGAACGTCGGTAAAAATCATTGTGTTCATCATTTGATTCCGAGGTGATTGGTCTTCATTGGTATTTACTCTTGTGATTGATTGGCTCCTTCCTTGACACGGCGGTATAAACAAATTGCTCACTCTCTTTATATTACCGCAAACTAGTTGTCAAGCTCTTTAGTGTAGCTAGTTATGAGAGCTTGTTAGTTTGGTTAGTGTGACTCTTTAGTTAGCCTTTGAGAGCACACTAACTTAGTGTAGTGACATAGCTATTGTGTGGATAGAAACTACATAAACTAGAATTGTGGTAGGTGGCTTGCAATTTTAGTAGGCTAGCGCAACACTTGCTTCGCCTTATAATTATCTAACCGATTTGTTAAGTGTTGTTGTAGAAATTTTTATTAGGCTATTCACCCCCCCTCTAGTCATTAGGACCTTTCACGCATGCTCCGGCAGCGTCGCGACAGAGGCCCGAAAGCCCAAATCCGCCGGCAACTTGATAAAGCCCGGCTCTGGCCGCATCACGGGATGTCCTGGGATAGGGAACACGGCGTCAGACTCGTCCGTCGCCTCCTTGATGCGCTGCGCAATCTCGCTATTGTGAAGCGGCCCCTGGGCAAGCACCATCTTGCCGAGTTCCACAACCGGCATCATCCCGAACAACGGGAGGGCGCGTGCCATCAGCGGCGCCACCCTCCTCGCGTGGTATGCTCCAATGACGCCGGCCCCGCGAAGGTCATGGATCCTTAGGGATGCGATGGCCTCGAGGATGTCATGCATCCTCTTATTTTCCTTGTTGGGTGGCCCCCATGGCCATGTCGGCGGCGCCTCTTCGATCAAGCGCCCGGTGAAGTCCGGCAAGGGGGCGGTGGGGTCGTTCTTCAAGTAGAACCACCCCTTGTTGGATCTGGATAGCTGGCAGGGGATGTACTTGGCCGCCCATTGCCCCCGGAGGTGGATGCCCGCGCATCCCATCGGCACCTGGATCTCCCTGCCTCTGTCCTTCTTCCTGTGTAGGGAGATGGCAAAGAAGTACCTCCATAACTTGAAGTGCGACTCGATCCCTAGGTTCCCCTCGCACATCGCGATGAAGGCTGCGACGTGCTAGATCCCGTTGGATTTAAGGTGCTGCAGCTCGATCTGGTAGTGGTGCAGCAGCCCCCAGAAGAACGGATGAGGCAGATCACGAGCCCATGCTCGTGGAAGGGCACGAAGGAGAAGATGTAATAGTCGGGCGGCATCAGCATGTCCTCGTGGCCAGGAACCAGCCACTCCATCGCGTCGGTCCTCCCGCGAAGAAGACCGCGCTTGACGAGGCCCTCCATGCGTTCGTAGGTGACGTCGGAGCGGTACCATGACTCCATGGAAAGCGAAGACGGCCGAGAACCAACACAGGTAAGGAAGGGATACAGGGCTGAAAACACTCCCACGGCCCATTACAGCCCACGAGTTCGAAGGTTGGCCCACTGAGGGGTTCACAGCTGCTCTAGGGCACCTTTAGAGCGAGGGGTGGAAAAGGATGGACCCGCTAGCGGCCAATACCCAACCGCACGAGCGCTACGGGCATCTCGGCCCACGTTCGAGTCCTGGCCAGTGCACTGTCCATGGTTTTTCCTCAAAGAAAGACAGCGAGCACTTGGGACTAGACAAACGGATCAAAGAACTATATGGACTGGTCGTCAGGAATTAGGAGTCGGTCACCAGCTGACCCATGCCGGACCCCCACGAACGAGACACTGGGGCCCACTCGAACTAGCCCGTTAGCAGCTAACCGAGCACCATGCTTTGTCCACCAAGGAAAACATGGCACGGCTCAACCCCTCAGTTTTGTCAAAAAAAAACACTTGAGGGAGAACGATTGCAAGACGAGGCGATCCCTCGAGCGGACCCCCGCAACGCGCAGAGGCTCAGGGGGAATTGGACTCACGAAGAGACCGAATACGCGGCCGCGTGACGATGACATATCGATCAGGTCCTAAGAGGGCCCAGAATTAAGGAAAACCATCTCCGGTCCCCAAAGAAATCCCACAGCTACACGCCCTCGAAAGAAGTTCGGTCACAACATAAAGGGATCGTAACCCACCAAGGCGTCCCGCGGGCAGCAGAAGATTGAAGCCCTTGAAGTCCCTCCATCCGAAAAAGTCTACGAAGGAGTATCCTACTCCTCCACAAGCTCGGGGCTACTGTCGGGTATCAGTGTTAGGGATACCTGAAGAAGGGATCTGAGGACCACTGACAACAACTCGCCTAGATAATTAAGGACGTATTTCTGTCTCGACCGACCCCGAAGGGACGGTTTGCGCATCGCCAGACCCCTCGGGCATGGGCCTCATGTCACCCGACCCTGAGGGTATGGGAGCCGTCTCGCCCGACCCTGAGGGCACGGGCTCCATCTCGCCCGACCCCTCGGACGCGGGCTCCGTCTCGTCCGGCGGGGTCCGTACCACCCCCAACCACTACGGGTCCAAGCGTGTGAGCCTGGGTCAAGCCTCTGACACCAGAAGGGGTGCGGGCATGCCTTGACGTGACCCGTGGCCACGACAGGCCACGCCCGGGGGTTCACATCGCCAACAGTGACGGGTGCGTAGGCGTTGTGCTGCCTAATCCCCGTACGACCGCTGACAGGCACATCGGTTCACCATGCCGTCCATCGGGACGGGATGGAACGCCACGACCAGCTGATGAAGTCGAGGCATGGCACCAGTGGTGAACAGGAGCCCGACGTGGAGCCGTCCCAAAGGGCTTGTTCTCCTCGATTCTCTCTCTCTTTCTCTCTCTTCTACTTTTCTGATGTAACATGCATCTTCCCCTTCTTCTATAAAAGGGGGGACGCAACACAATACGAGAAAGGAGATAGGCACGAGCATACGGCTGAACGAGCTTAACAAGACTCAACTTCGATCTTTTCACTAGAGACCTGGGACTTTCTCCCTCTCTCGCCCGTTTGTAACCCCTATTACAAACTAATGCCGGTAATACGGGCAGCAGCAGACTGGACGTAGGGACATTCCGTCTGAACTAATATAAATCTTTGTGTCCTCTGAGCACACCATCCAAACCAGACGCGTAGATACAAATTTACTAGCCGGTGGTCCGAAACACCGACACCGAGCTTCTCGAGAGGCATGCAGGTGTCTAGCACGTCGTACCCTCGAAACATGGCCTCTGTCAGAGTCCTCAACTGCGCTACCATCCCTAAGTTGGACACGTACCGTCCCTCGGCCTCCTCGGCGATGGTGTGGGCTCTGAGGAGGAGACGCCGCAGCTCTTCTAGGTTTTGCTTCAGACATGCGTGCCCGCTGTATTGCTTGGAAAGGAAGGAGATGAACCGGCTCACTAGCTCGCTTGCTACTGCAGAAATGACAATGGGCCTGTTCGTTTGGAGAAAATCTGGAGCAATTTGGATAGTTTGGAGGAATGCTGGAGGAATTTGTCAGAGAAAAACACTGTTCCGGATGAAAAAAGAAACGGATCAAGCCGGGTTTAAGGTTACGCGAACGGGGCCAATGTCCATTTGTGTTTTTTTTTCCTTCTGTGTGCTTGTGTTTCTCCCTTCCCTTGACAGCACTGTATATATAAATGCAGAGCAAAGCGGGCTGGTGGCCTGGTGCACGTACGTATAGATTACGGCTGATACGTGGCCATCATACAATTCACCACTGGTAACGTGTGATACGTGGCATCACGCGCATGGTACTTCCCAATGCAATTATCTGAGACGTGATACTTGTCAATCTGCAGTACTGACGTGTGAGATGCTTAACAAGTAATCCCTCCCTTCCAAATTATAAGATATTTTGGTATTTTTAGATACATTAATTTTAGCATATACTTCCTCCGTCCAAAAAAAAATGCAATTATAAAAAACGTGTCAGTCAAAGTAACCCAACTTTGACCAAGTTTATAGCAAGTAGTATTAACATTTATGTCTCAAAATAAATTTATTATTAAAATATATTCTATAACTAATCTAATGATAATTATTTGGTCTCATGAGTGTTAGTATATTTTCATATAATTTTAGTCAAAGTTGAAACCGTTTGATTTCTCGAAATGTGATAATTGTATTCTTTTGTGGACGGCGAGACTATCTAGACATAGTGTATATCTATGTGTATAACAAAAGCTATGTATCTAAAAAAATCAAAACGTCTTATAATTTGGAACTGATTGAGTACTGGCCCTTGTTTAGTTTCTCCAAACTTCTGAAAAGTGCACTATACAAAAAGAAGATTCCCCATCACATCAAATTTGCGGTACATGCATGGAGTACTAAATATAGACGAAATCAAAAACTAATTGCACAATTTGCTTTAACTTTACGAGACGAATTTTTTTAGCCTAATTAGTCAATGTTTGAACAATAATTCATAAATATAAACAAAATACTACAGTAAGACATCTTCACAATGTAAAATTTGCCTGCGCAAACTTTGCCCAACTAAACACCCCCTAATTTCGTAAGTTTTGACGTTCCCACTTTTGACCGATGAGCAGAACTATGCCGATCAGCCACCTGCTCCATCTGTCTTGAACACGTGCTTACTTCTTGAGAAGTCAATCTTTTAACTTTATCAATTGTTTATAAAATAATATTAATATTTATAATAGATAATTAGTATCATTAGATAAATTATTAAATACACTTATATTAAATTTATTTAGAAATATAAATATTGTACGTATTTTCTATAAGTATAGTAAAGTTGAAAAGGTTTGACCTGCATGTATCCCTTAATGTCTTCTTTTGTGGGATGAAGGGAGTAGGTGGCTACTCACTCCGTACCAAAATAAATATTGTTATGTATTCGTGGCGATCAATTTTTTTAAGTTTAATTAACTTTATAAAAAATAATAGTAACATTTGTATTTTCAAATAATTTTATTATAACAATAGATTCAATGATGTATATAATGATACTGATTATGTATTATAATCATTTAATATTTTTTGTATATTTAATCAAAGTTAAAAACGTCTAACTCATCAGTAAACAAAGACGACACATATTTTAGGGCAGAGGGAGTGTTACCTATTAGCAACAAACGCGTAGTCTTCTTTTTACTCAATCCAGATGCAGACGTTCGCATATATATGAGCATACTTACTCCCTCTACCAACACACGTATGTACAGTCTATCTTAAGAAATGCGTCTTTTTTTCTGCGTGCGTTGAATGCAAAAGGATTTCTAGATGATATATATATATATATATACTCCCTCGGTTCTAGATTAAATCAACTTTTTTTTGACAACAATCAACTTATTTAGAGTTATATGTTCTTAGTCAAAGTGTCCAAATATTTTAAATTTAACTACATTATAGAAAAAAGAGTACCAATGTTTTATGACAACAAATTAATATCACTACATAAATCATAAAATATATTTTTATAATATACTTATTTGTTGTCGCATAGATGATATTACTTTTCTTATAAAATTAGTTAAATTTGAAATAGTTTAATTTAGAGCGATTCTAGAAACAAAATTACTTTGGGACTGAGGCAGCACTAGAGGACATACCTTTTTTTACGAAAAACTAGACGACATAACTAAATTTGCTAACCTCAATTCTTGGACTAAACCTCGATTCGCTTCCGTTGCTGGACTGGATTTTGAGCATGGCCGCTACACAGACACAACCCACAGGCCACAGCGGCAGGCTGTTGGGCTTCTTACTCGAAAAAAAGAAATTTGGAAGGGCATAGCTAGCGCCCGATCCTCTCGACCCATGCCTGTCTCGGGCTCGTTTAGACTCGAGTTAGGAATCAGTATTTGGTACTGTAGCATTTTTGTTTGTATTTGATAATTATTGTCTAATTATGGTTTAACTATGCTCAAAAGATTCGTCTCGTAATTATTGACCCAGCTGACGCGCATGCAGGTGGAGACCACCCACGGGCCCACGCCCGCTTTGCTTGCTACGCCCGTGGAGACCGTCTCTGTATGCGTCCGCTGGCTACGCCTGTTAATGTTACAACATTAAACACATCTGCAACATACGTCTGAAACAGTTAAAATATTTATCACATACGCTTGCACCATATGTGTATAGCAACTGCAACATCCATATAAAACAGTTGCAACATACATATGAAACATATATATATGGCCATGCAGCCCGAGCCCGTCGGCCCAGCCCGGAGGAGCAGGCCGTGCCTGTGCCTTACACCAGGCACGTGGGCCGGCACAGCACGGCCCGCTCCGGAATCGGCGGCCAGCTGGCGGCCCGTCCTGCCGCCTCCCCGCGCCCTGCATATATAAGCGGGGACTCCCCGCTCGCACCCACCCCCGAACCCTAACTCCCTTCCCTTCCCCCTCCTCGTTGCCCCGCGCAGTCCCCTCCCCACGCGGCCGCGCCGCACTCACTCCTCTGCACCGGCAGCGCCGCACTCCGTCCTCCCCCGTGACTTTGCTCCCCCGTCCTCCGCTCGCCGGTAGGTGGCGCCGCTGGCTCCTTCCCTCCTCGTGGCCGCGCCTCGGGAGCGAGTGCGCCGGCCCTAGGCTCCGCGCCTCGGGTGCGCTGCAGCGGTCTACGAGGCCGCCGGATCCGGCTTAAGCAGCTGCCTGCCTGCCTCGCTTTCCCCGCCTCTCTCTCGTCTCTGTGGCCTCCTCCATGCACCGCCGTCGGCCTCGAGCGTGACAGCCAGCTTCGGGCGATCGGATCTGGCGTCCCGTTGGCTACTCCGACGGTTGACGCTGCGGATCTGCCTCGAGGCCAGGGCGAGCGCGCCGACATCGACCGCCGCCACCGCGCTCCCGTGCTGCCCCTCGCCCCCTACTGCCCTTCCTGTTCTTCCCTTTCCTCGCTCTGATGCCGCCGACGCGGCCGGCGGCCCCCTCGACCTCGACGCCGTCATCGCCTGCTGAAGCAGGCCTTGGGCTTGCCCGGCCTCCCTGACAGGCCGTGCTTATCGGGCCAGCCTAGCCCGAAAATCGGCCCAACAGGCCATGCCTGAGCCGTAGGTCAGGCACGGTGCCCCGCCTCGGCACGGCCCGGGAGGCACGACGTGCCGTGCCGGCCCGAACCCCATTGGGACGTGCCTGGCACGGGCTCGTGCCGTGCCAGGCCGGGCCGGCCCGTTGGACATCTATAGAAACAGATGAAACCTTTTTTGAATAGATGCTTGCAACCTACGTGTATAGCCAGTGAAACATATGCAACATACAGATAAAAACATTTACAACATACATCTGAAACAGCTTAAACATTTGAAACATACACTTGCAACATACGTGTATAGCCATTGCAACTATATAACATCCAAATAAAATATACATCTGAAACGTATGAAACACACGAAGCTCAATGACACGGCGAATTTATTTGGTACCATACCATGCAAATGTTAATATATTATTTTATATATAAGTTTAGCTAAAGAGGGTCATTTGACTTGAAACGAATGGAGAATATATTTTAGGTTTTATATCAAATAATGTATTTAGCCATCATTCCCCTTATGTGATAGAGCGGAGCTGAGTGGCTTGGCTTTTAGAGCCTCTTTGTTTTTCGTCGTTTCGCTGGTTTCTGTCAGCGTGAAGCTAAAACAAACAGCTCCGCTATTGAGCTGGTTTTGAAAAGCTAGAAAGCTGAATTTTGAGAAAATAAACTAAAAGCTAAAATCACTTTGAGAGGAGCTTTTTGTGTGCCGATAAGTTACAAAATTTATTACTCAATAGTAAAAAAAAGCTCAGCAACCTGAAATGAAATTAAAAGCTAGGAAGTCAGCCTTTGTGCTAAAAGACCAAAAATTATAGCTTAAACAAATACTATGTTGTATGCCCTTAGTTCATATCTAGTGGTTTGTTTTCCCAGTGATATGTTTGGGTTTCTTGTCCATTGTACCAAGGCCTGATTGATTTGCCACCCAGTACTCTATATTATTCCCTCCATTTCAAATTTTATTTAGTTTTAACTTATTAATCCCGAATCAATGTTCTCAACTTCGACCAAGTCTATATATAACATTTTTTTGCGAATTGCACAAGTACATATGTAGACGCTCAACACGTACGCACGCTTATCCCTATGAACGCATGTACGCAAACCCTACCCCTATGTCTATGATCATCACCGAAAGACTGTGCCGGCACATCTCGAGCTGCTGAAAGCACAACACCGTTACATAATGGAATAAATTCAGAAAAATACGAGCAACACTGCCAAGTCGAGGACTTGAATCTGGGTGGGTAGCTTCCACCATAAGTAACCTAACCAACTGAGCTAGGCTCAGTTCGCAGTCTATAAATAACATTAACATCTATAATATCAATTTAGTTCGACTTGTAGTACATTTATTTGTTTTCTTTAAGAGAAACTTAGTTAACATTAGAGAACTTTACTTTAGGATCAGAATAAAGTTAAAGTAAACTATAACTTAAAACCATGTGAATAATAAACAAAACGAAAAGGAGCGACACCGTACCTTATTGAGTTGTGTAGGCATTCTTTTTAGATTTTATACTGGTTGTTCCCTTAGATACATATTCGGCCCTTGAAAACGCTAAGGGCTTGTTTGGAACTTAGAAATTTCACAGAAATCGTATAGGAATTTCACAAGAATCAGTTTAGTTTCACAGAAAAAACGTAGAAATAGGATTTTTTTTTTCCCTGGTTCCGCCCTAAAAGGCCAAATACCATCGGCCCTATCTTACGCCAGTTATCCAATCATGGAGTTGCCAAGTTGCCACCTATATACTGCACTACCATTTTTTTTGGTAATCATCCATACTTCTTTTCCATGCATGGATAGGGACAAAAATAAAAATATGCTTCCACGCGACAGCACGTGCATCTAACGGCGGAGATGACATCCGTATGAGATACTTATTATATTGTCAGTCATCGCGAGTACTCCCTCCATAAAAAAAAAGTGTCAGATTTTTACTTTCAGACATCTTATTTAACCATCCGTTTTATTCAATTTTTTTATATAAATATCATATATTTTATTATGACTTATTTTATCATTAGATATACTTTAATAATGATTTATTTATTTTGTAATTTATATAAAATTTTTGAATAAAATGAACAGTCAAACACGATGTCTGAAAGTAAAAAACGTCGCTCTTTTTGGGATGGAGGGAGTACGTTAATTAAGCTCAAACTTCAATGATAAGTGTATGGATTCCTAGAGTGGTGCTTACAGTTACAGATAACAAAGACATATATTGAGTCCATGTGTAATCCAACTAGCCTATATAATTAACAAAGGCGGTGGTGTTCTCCTCCTAGACACAAATTAAAGCATGGATTAAATATTGCATCACAGAGCAATGATCTCTTTGATGAACTAATTTGCTATCTATATCGATGTCTATATGTATTTCTATCTGTATCTGTGTATCCATATCTATATGTTTGTATCTGTATCTATATTCTATATTCTATTCTATATATCTTATAATCTTAAACTCCACTAAAATTCTATCTTAACATGCAAGCCATCCAGTAGCAGCCTACTTAAGCATGCAATTAATGACACATATCTATACAAGCAAACAAGCCACGCTAGTAAGCCACGTCATCCACTAACATATATTTACGTGCCCACGTCAACATATCACATTATCCACTAAAATTTATTCATGATCCTCGCATCAACGAGCGGAGATACTTCTAGATTATTTAAAAGGAGTAGGGTCTAAGTTTAAGTACAAAGAGGTTCAAGAAACAAAGAAAGAAAGGAAGAAAATAGCCATAAAACATAGAAGAGTCTAAATCCATAAGGTGAAAAGGTGTTGAATTTCTTGAATTCACTCTTAAAGTGAGCTAGCAACGATATTATTATTTTTTGAGTAGCATCTTACTTCCCTGTAAAATTGCTTGAACTCATGTCATTTCTCGCTGTCCATATTATTCAACGCGCAGAAATACTAATTGCATTCATGGATCGATCTTTAAAAAAAGCTCAGAACATCGGGGAAACTTGCTTGAGCTGGAATGTTTATTTTTAAAAGGCTCAGCATGATCGTGCAAATGGACAATTTAAGAATTTAAATTGGAGTCGGAGAAGACTAAGATTTACTGTAGATAGTTTAGCATATAACCACCCCTTTTGCACCTAACAAGTTGAGCTAGAGTCATCACGTCTCGAAAGCCATGAATCGTTCGTATCACAACTTTGTGGTGCTCTCCTGGAATGTGCGTGGCCTCGGCCAGTCTGACAAACGCGTGGTTGTCAAAGACAACATCGACAAGAACCACCCACAGCTTGTCTGCCTCCAGGAAACCAAGCTTAACGTCGTAGACAGTTTCTGCTTTCGCTCGTTCATGCCCCCCAACCTCGATGCCTTCCGTGCTAAACCGGCCAATGATACTCGTGGTGGGCTGGTTACTGCCTGGTGCTCCAGCCTCTTCACCCTGGTTCACCATGACTTCTCGGCGTACACTATAACTGTGGTCCTACAGTCAACCACTTCTGACCTTCGCCTCGCCCTGACTAACGTGTATGGCCCTGTGAACCATGCTTTCACCGATCAGTTCCTTAGCGACTTGAGCAACGTTGCCAGCACCATTAACGACCCCTGGATAATTATTGGGGATTTCAATCTCACCCGGGCACCGTCGGATAAGAATATGACTTCATTTAACTCTAGCTTAGCCTCCAGGTTCAACCAAATGATTGATGACCTGCAGCTGATCGAGCTGCCGCTCTTAGACCGACTGTTCACCTGGACAAACAAAAGGGCTGAGCCAACACTCAGCTAGACTGGATCGTGCTTTCTTTACCACGGAGTTCGGAAACGTCTTTCCTGGCTCCACTCTCACCTCCGGCCACCGTCCAACCTCTGATCATACTCCAATCCTTGCCTCCATCCAAACTAATATTCCTAAGCCCAGCATTTTCAGACTGGAGAGGTCTTGGCTCCTGGACCCCTCCTTCCTACACTCTGTTCTCCCTTCTTGGCAGTCTGTCTCTCGCACTGGGGATGCTTCTTGTGTCATGGTTGCACAGGTCAAGGCGGCTCGGCTAGCATCAAAGGTTTGGCTGCGTAAGCATCGCTCCCCCCCATTCACATACCATAATTGCTACTTCCTCATTTGCTTATTTGACTACTTGGAAGAATTCAGATCACTCTCTCCAGGTGAACGTTGTCTCAGGGACCAGTGCTCAAACCGGTTGCAGCTATTCCTCAGCCAGAAAGTGACTTACTGGAAGCAGCGGGGAAAAATGAAAAGCCTTAAGGAAGGTGACGCCAACACCAAATTCTTCCACGCTCGTGCATCTTGCCGCCAAAGAATGAACCGGATTGCGGCAATAACTGTGGATGGCACAGTTCTGGTCAATCATGCGGCGAAGTCCGAGGCCATGACCAATTAGCATCCTTGGTGTGGCTGACGACACGAGATGGAATTTCGATGTGGCAACACTCTACCCTGTGACGCATGCTGCTGCTCTGGCCAACCTGGTGGCTCCTTTCTCTGAAGGTGAAGCTCTCAATGCAGTTAAATCAATGAACATCAACAGCGCCCCTGGACCCGATGGATTCGGCCCAGCCTGGTATGTGACTGCTTGGACTGCCATCAAAGACGACATCCTCAGCTTCCTCTCAAGCTTTTACAACGGCACGGTGGATCTAGACCGCATCAACCGGGCATACATTGTTCTGCTGCCCAAATGTCAGGGGGCCACAGCTCCGAAAGATTTTAGGCCGGTCTCCCTCCAGAATTGCCCGGTCAAGATTATCACCAAGATTCTTACCACCAGGCTGCAAAGGCACGTTCAGCAGTTGATTTACATCGACCAGACCGGTTTTATCAAAGGCAGATCAATTTCAGAGAACTTTGTTTATGCAACAGAGCTCGTCCAATACTGCCACCGCAAAAAGTGTCCCACTTTGGTACTCAAATTAGACTTCGCCAAGGCTTTTGACTCTGTTAGTTGGGACAGCTTGCTCGCAATTTTACATGCCAGGGGGTTTCCACCAACGTGGATTCAATGGATGACCCAATTGTTCACCACCTCTCATTCCTCGGTCCTAATCAATGGCTGTCCAGGAAGATGGATCAAGTGCAGAAGGGGGCTGCGGCAAGGTGATGCACTGTCCCCATACCTCTTTCTTCTGGTGGCTGATGTCTTACAGCAGCTGATCAAACAAGACTCGGGCATCCGTCACCCCTCCATTGACGGTCCATGCCCAGTCTTACAATATGCAGACGACACGCTACTGCTAGTCCGTGCGGAGCTGACTGATGTCAGGCGGCTAAAGACAACATTAGATGACTTTGCACTGGCCACTGGACTTAAGATCAACCTCCAAAAGCACTCTGGTGCCCATGCACGTTCCTGAGAACCGCCTTCAGCGCGTTGTGCGTATCCTACAGTGTCAAAAGGGGTCCTTCCCACAGGTATACCTAGGTTTGCCTCTGTCCAATGTCAAGTCGAAACGGCGTGCCTTCCTCTGGGCTGGAACCTGCCTATCCCTCCTGTCAACAGGCTCTGGGAATTGCCCAAGCCGGCTGAGGTGCCATCAAAGCTCTTTTCTACAATGATTCTCCTATGTTGCTGGCAAGTTTGGAACCATAGGCACGACGTCGTCTTCCGTCAGCAACAGCCTTGCCTTCGGCGGCTGCTTGCTACTGCCAAAGAAGTATGTCGCCTCTGGAGCTGCCGCCTAAAAGTCGAAGATCGATGGATAGTTGACAAGTGGTGCGCAATGTTTGTAATGAACTAAGCTCTCCTACCTCTTCATTTGTAACCTAAATATGACTACGGGTCCTCGACTCTGTAGGTGCCTTGGCACCCTCCATCCACCGGCTCGCCGGCATCAATGGAAAATCCATTCAGGTGGGGCTCTCACTCCTCCGGTGATGTCTTCAGAAAAAAAAGACATTGCATTCTCTGTTCGGTTGGTATTAAAGTCGACTGATAAACTAGCTAAAACTGATTTGTTGTGAGAGAAAAATATTATAGATTATAGCTGATAAGCGAACTTGGCTAGGTCGTCGCGTTGGGGCCGGCCGGCTTCCGGACCGGACGCGTGTCTGCTGTATGCATGAGAGTAGCATGACTGTCTGTATTAATAATTTGTCTTCGTGCACAAGACAGCGAAGTGCCGTCGGAGAGGAGAGGTACGTAGCCTGGACAAATCAATAAAGAAGAAGGAGGCCCTTTGATTTGTTTCCAGTGTCGTCGTCGTCATCATCTAATACAAGTGTACTTAAAAAAAAGGAGTATATATTCCTAGCTAGTATCATTTGGTACAGGCCGTCGATGTCGACGCCGGCATTGCATTTGCATGCATATGCGCAGCCACACACCGGCCGCGAGGCTCGTCGTCGCAGACGACGACGGGCGGCGGATCTGTTAGTTGAGCCCTCAAGGTCGTCGGTGCGTCGGGCGGTGAAGCGATGGTGGTGAATGGTCAGGGCAGAGCGCCCGGCCAGCATGGTGGTGAATGGTGATGGAGGCCGTGAGAGTGAAACGAGCCGTGCACAGAGGCGTTGGTGCCTACAGTACTCTAGGCAAAGGCATGCATCCATCCGATCCGAACCCATCCACCCTACAGCAGCTTTTTTAGGTAACAAGAAAAGAACGCATGGGCATGGCTCGAAATTCGATCGGCCGCGGGTGACACGATGGATGGCTGCGACCGGGTGTATGTGTATCCGGGGGAGGCCTTTGTACAGCTGTGCCCTCCGACTCCCTGAAACGAAAGCGACCGACCCATGCAACGCGGCAGTCGGCAGGGCGCAGCACACGAGGAGGAGTACAGTACTCCAACTCCAAGGTGGGTGATGATGGGATACATGACAGCTCCTTTGGCAGGCACTGGCACAGGACAGGGTCGCCCCCGGTACCCGCCTGTCCGAACACGCCTCCTCGCCATGGCCCATGGCCGCATCCACATCCACCACCTGCCAGGCTGCCACCCTGACCCTGCACTGCCATCCATGGCCTTGTGCTTTGTGCCCTCCGTCTCCGGCCAACTTTTCCTTTATATTAACACTGTTTGTTGTACTTGAAAAAGTAAGCCCCTGTTTAGTTGGATCCCAAATTTTAAAAAGTTGCTACACTATCTGTCACATCGAATGTTTGCGGCTCGTGCATGGAGCATTAAATATAGACGAAAAAAAAACTAATTGCACAGTTTGGTGGGAAATTGCGAGACAAACGTTTTGAGTCTAATTAGTCCATGATTGAATACTATTTGCCAAATAAAAATGAACGTGCTACAGTAGCCCCCAAAATCCAACTTTGGGCAACTAAACGCGCGCTAAGGTCATATTTAGTTACACCAAAATCCAAAATTTAACGTGACGTAAAAAGAAGATTCTCTGTCACATCAAACTTGCGGTATATATATGGAGTACTAAATGTTGATGAAATCAAAAACTAATTGCATAGTTTGGTTGTATTTTACGAGACCAACGTTTTGAGACCAATTAGTCAATGATTGGACAATTATTACTAAATAAAAACAAAACGACACCGTAGCTCGTGAGCAACTACTAGTACTTGTTAAACACAAGTGCTCGTGCTGTGGTGAAATGATCCTTTAATTTTTCCCTACCGCATGACCGAACTGAGCAAGAGCTGAGAGCACAAGCCATCACTACTGTCCCGTTTGTAATGGACATGTCCCACCAGTTTAGTGATGTCGTCATAAAGGCTCACGAACTAGTAATAATCCGCTGCTCAACTTTAGGGCCTGTTTGATCTCAAATCTCATCTTAAATTGAGATTCTTCTAGATAGTGAATGTAGAATTTGGATTCTGCATTAAAAAAAATAAGGGGTATTTGAATCGATCTCGCTTTCAAAGTGGCTATTGTAGTGAAAATCTCTAAATAGTGGGTTTAAAGTAGATAGTTGGATTCTAAAATAACAAGTATTTGGAATTTGTTGGGGATTTGACTTCGCAACATAACTTTGTCTTGAAAATTTGGAGTTGGTAATCTAACTTTCGTGAAAGAATTTGAATGCAGGGATTTCAGGTGAAGGCTACACCTTGACTTCGCTCGGAAGAAGTAAGCCCTTGTTTAGTTCGCGAAATTTGGATTTTGGGTCTACTGTAGCACCTTCGTTTTTATTTGGTAAATAGTGTCCAAACATTGACTAATTAGGCTTAAAACGTTCGTCTCGTAATTTCCCACCAAACTGTGCAATTAGTTTTTCTTTTCGTCTACATTTAATGCTCCATGCATGGACCGTAAACATTCGATGTGACAGGTACTGTAGCAACTTTTTGGAAATTGGGTAGCAACTAAACAAGGGCTAAATATGCGAAGTCAATGATGAACTCTGATCCAAAATAGAGAAAACGTGAAGTCGAGACGGTTTCGCCCAATCAAAGTTGAAGACAAAGGCAACTCCAAAAAGCAGATGGGAAAGCTTGAAGGAGCTATTATCGAAGACGAAATGACCATTTCGTCCTTGTAATCGAGAAGAGTTGTAACATTTAAGAGTGGGTATTCTAGTCATTTTATTATCTCAGCTCCCTTATCCATTCTCTTCACGCACTGTTGGGTAGATCGACGCCTCGCTGTGGACCGCCGCCGCCGTTCGTGCGATCAAAAACTTTTTTCGAGCATTTTAGCCAAAAGTGTATTTTGCTCATGGTTGTAGATGCTTTATTTTGTATTTAGTAACTCAAGAAAAATTCATCACATATCAAGGGCACTTTGGTCTATCCAAGTGATTCACCTCTGTTTAGAATCTGAATCGTGACAAATAGCTAAACGGTTCTAGCAAGTGATTATGTTTCTCAGAGAAACATTTCTCCAAAGAATCTAAATCTGAATCAAAACGTTTTTCCCCGCAACCTGGATCCCTACCAAATAGACCCTTGCTCTCTATTTTCTTCCATACGTTGTTCATTTTCTGTCTTCCGATCCTTGGTCCACTATTGCCTACATAGATTCCCGTGAGATCTCCACCCGTGCACGGCGCCTTAACCATGTGAGTTAGCTCATGGTAATGACTGGGGTAGAGTTTTCTTGCTCAGGTCAAAGCAGACCCCGTTGACGCTATCTGGTCTCTCACAGCAAAATAGCTTCAGTCGGTTTATCAAGGGTCTGTTTGGTTGATATTAAAGTCGACAGATAACCCGACTGAAACTGTTTTTGCTATGAGAGAAAAATACTATAGATTCTAGCTTAGCTAATAAGCCGGCTGATAAGTTTAAGTCAACACTAGCGACCTTCGGCTCAAGCATGCCGACCAGAATTCAATTCACCAACGCGAGGGTAGAGAGGGCTTGTCCGAGGTGTAGCTGAGACAAAGCTCATCTAATCTATTGCTTCGATTGGTGTAGACGCACAGGGGGAAGAGAGACGAGTCCATCCGCTCGATTTGAAGGGACGTGCTTGTCCCATGTATATTAGAGTAATAACCGATCCTTTTAGTAAGGTTACTAATAGCTTGTTCCCTCCACTCCCAATCAAGCCTGAAAATCGAGATCATCTCGTCCCCTTCTCGACCGTCTCATCAAAACAAAACAATATGTTAGTAACATCGTGTTTGGTTCACGGAATGGCACCGTGTGGAGCCATTCGATCCTGCATCCCATCTAAACGTATTGTCTGGTTTGGTGCACGAAACCATCCATTATAAACATGCTGGTGTCAGATAGAGTCATTCTAAATCAAACAAACTGTTAATGTGCAACCCAAGAGCACTCCAGTCCAACTATCCCAAAGTTCTAATCCCAACCCGTGTGGTGAGTTCTGAGTTGGTGACCAGGCCACTAGCCTGGCACTAGTAGCCAGTTTGGTGCAAACAAGAGCAGTGCACTGTGCACTGAGCCCTGCGTACCTCGACGGCTCGAGCTTGACCCCTAGCTACAAGCAGGATCGAGGGCTGTGATGTGACCTAGGTGTACCGGTCTAGCTAGGGCGGCGGCCCACTTGTACCATGAATGAACAGGACTCAGGCCCAGTTTAGATTGAGGTTAGGAATTAGTATTTGGCACTGTAGTATTTTCGTTTGTATTTGACAATTATTATCCAATTATGGTCTAACTAGGCTCAAAAGATTCGTCTCGTAATTTACAATCAAACTGTATAATTAGTTATTTTTTTTTATCTAAATTAGTAATTCATACATATGTCTAAAGATTTAATGTGATAGAGAGAGTGAAAAAACTTACAATATAAATCAGGCCTCGGAGCTGCGACTGTGTGCTCGTGACACTTTTGCAATGAATCCGATCTCGGATGGGACGTGTAGGTCCCTGTAGGTGTGACTGACTCGTACAAGCTCTTTCCTCTTTATGGCCAGCACTAAACTGTACGTCCGCGATCGTGTTCGTCACCTGTCGTATCTTCCAATTATTCGTCTCACCCTTTAACATGCGGCTCCTAAAATTTATGTCCTATCGAATATTTGACACATGTATAAAATATTAAATATAGATTAATTATAAAATTAATTACATAATTTAAGACTAATTTACGAGACGAATTTTTTAAACCTAATTAATCTATGATTTAACAACGTGTGCTACCGTAACCTGTGCTAATGATAGATTAATTAGACTTAAAAAATCATCTAAAAAATTAACCTCCGTCTATATATTTAGTTTTATAATTAATCTATATTTAATGCTCCTTATTAATATCTAAATATTCGATAAGACATAAATTTTTTAGTAAAGACTAACAACCAAACACGCCAAACCCCAAAGGAGCAATTGATCGGCTCCGGACACGTCAAGAAAATAAACAATAAACTGTGTTGTTTTCTGCTTCTGATGATGAGGTCTAAGTAACCCCATAGAAAAAATAGCACTTGCAAGCATTGATTCCTGCTCATCGGCAAGAAGCCAGGAACCGTGGATTTGTCTGTCTTCCACAGAAAAGGGTCTCACTCTCACGGATTGGTACTGGATCCACGCGGGAAAGACGCAGAAGAGCAGCCATGGCGCACCGGTTTTGTCAGGGTTTTGAGTTACCATCGACGAGTAAATTTTTAATATTATATGTCTGGTTTGGATGATGTGTTTAGAGGACACGATATTTATACTGGTTCGGACAGAATGTCTCTACGTCCAGTTCGCTGCTGCTCGTGTTACTAGCACCAAAAGTTTATAATAGGGGTTACAAACGGACGAGAGAGGGACATGTCCCAAGTCTTTAGTGAAAGGAGTAAAAGTCAGCTGAGAGCTCGGTCGCTGCTCAGTCGTACGCTCGTTTGTGTTGTTATCTCGTTGTTCGGGGTTCGATGGGTTTGTTGGTCAGATGCCTCTCATGGGACGTCCTACTTTCCCTTTTATAGGCTAAGAAAAAGCACGGGTTACAGTGGAGGGAAAGAGAAGAACGAGCCGAAGGCCTTCAGGATCGCCGGCCCCTTCTTCTCCTTCATGCGGGTCCCACGCGCCCCTGTAGATGTTAACAGGGATGGCGCCATGTTGCGGCCTTGTTCGTCACCGGCGCCATGCGCAGGTGTCGTCTGTCGGTCATGGCGTTTCACTCCGCCTAGCGGACGTCGTGGTGAACTGACGTGCATGTCAGTGTTCGTACGAGGGTTAGGCAGAACAGTACTGGTACGTCCGACGCTGTTCTTGATGTGAATCCTCAGGTATGGCCCATCGTGGAGTTACATCAAGGCGTGTCAGTCTCTCCCCTGGTGTCAGAGTTTTGACCCAGGCACATACGTCTGGACCTGGTGTGGTTAGTGGCGGTATGGGACCCCGTCGGGCGAGGCGGAGCCCGCGGCCTCGATGTCGGGCGAGGCGGAGTCCGCCCCCAGAGGTCGGACGAGGCGGAGCCTGCGGCCTTGGGGTCGGGCGAGGAGGAGCGCCCCCCAGAGGTCGAGTGAGGCGGAGCCCCCGACCTTGGGGTAGGGCGAGGCGGAGCCCACGGCTTCGGTTTCGAGCGAGGCGGTGTCTGCGGCCTCGGTGTCGGACGAGGCATAGCCCGCCCCCAGGGGCTCCCCAGAGGTCGGTCGAGGCGGAGCCCGCGCACCTGGGGCTGGTTGAAGCCGTAGTCGTGCTCTTGACTACTCGGATGAATTAATATTGATGACTATTAGCTTCTACTCTTCCGGTACCATATTATTGATCCCTGGCAGGTTCTTTACCTTTTTTTTTCAATTCAAAGTTTGAAATTTCGGTCCAACCTCTCGCCGGCGGCAGCAGAAAAACCTCCCCGGGTCGTCCCCTGTTTGGAGGCGCACCTGCAGCTGCAGGGGAGGGGCTCTGCACTCCAGCGGGCAACCAAAATTGATTTGGTTTCTTGCCCGGAAATCAGACACGCCGCCGCAATCGCACCCACCAGGGCACCACCTAACCGTCGCTGACGAGGCAACCCGCCGGCCGTATAAATATTACGCACCGCGTGGCGCCTGCCACGCCACGCCACGGGTTCGCTCAGCAGCTAGCCGCACAAACAGAAACAGACTCGCCCGCCGCGCCACGCAACAGCCCAGTCCATCTCTCTCCCCACGGCCATGGCGGCGACGGAGGCCACCACGCTGACGGCGCTGCTCAAGGAGGCGGCGGCCGCCTTCCCGGTCCGCCGCGCCGTCGCTGTCCCGGGCAGGCTGGAGCTCACGCACGCCGCCCTCGACGCGCTCGTCGACGCGGCGGCCGCGCGACTCGCCGCCGAGGCCGGAGTCCTCCCGGGCCACGTCGTCGCGCTCGCCTTCCCCAACACCGTCGAGGTTCGTCTCCTTTCTTTCGAATTCGATCGATCATGTTCCTGCCTGCGCTGCCCCACGGTGCGAGTGGACCTGACATGCGTGCGATCTGCAGCTGGTGATCATGTTCCTGGCGGTGATCCGCGCGCGCGCCGTGGCGGCGCCGCTGAACCAGGCCTACACGCAGGAGGAGTTCGAGTTCTACCTCTCCGACTCGGAGGCGCGCCTCCTCATCACCAACGCGGAGGGCAACGCGGCGGCGCAGGAGGCGGCCGCCAAGCTCGGGCTCGTCCACGCCGCCGCCACCCTCCACGACGCGGCCGGCCCGGTGCACCTCGCCGGCCTCCCGGCCCTGGCGAACGGGAACGGAACCAAGAGCAACGGGTCCCACGCCGGCGGTGGCGGCGCGGCGGGGGGCTCTCCCAACGATAACGACGCGTCGGACGTGGCGCTGTTCCTGCACACCTCCGGCACGACGAGCCCGGCCCAAGGGCGTTCCGCTGACGCAGCGCAACCTGGCGGCGTCTGTGCGGAACATCCGGTCCGTGTACCGCCTGTCCGAGTCCGATGCCACGGTGGTGGTGCTGCCGCTGTTCCACGTGCACGGGCTCCTCTGCGCGCTGCTGAGCTCGCTGGCGTCGGGCGCGTCCGTGGCGCTCCCGGCGTCGGGGCGGTTCTCGGCGTCCACGTTCTGGACCGACATGCGTGCCTCGGGCGCCACGTGGTACACGGCGGTGCCGACGATCCACCAGATCATCCTGGACCGTCACGCGTCGCGGCCGGAGGCGGAGGCATATCCGGCGCTGCGTTTCATCCGCAGCTGCAGCGCGTCGCTGGCGCCGGCGATCCTGGAGCGGCTGGAGGCGGCGTTCGGCGCGCCGGTGCTGGAGGCGTACGCGATGACGGAGGCGTCGCACCTGATGACGTCGAACCCGCTGCCGGAGGACGGGGCCCGGAAGCCCGGGTCGGTGGGGCGGGCCGTCGGGCAGGAGCTGGCGGTGCTGGACGAGGAAGGGCGGCTTGTGGCGGCGGGGAGCCCCGGTGAGGTGTGCGTCCGCGGGGACAACGTGACGGCGGGTTACAAGGGGAACCCGGAGGCGAACGAGGCGGCGTTCCGGTTCGGGTGGTTCCACACGGGGGACATCGGCGTGGTGGACGAGGAAGGCTACGTCCGCCTTGTGGGGCGGATCAAGGAGCTCATCAACCGCGGCGGGAGAAGATCTCCCCGATCGAGGTGGACGCCGTGCTGCTGGGCGCCCCCGGCGTGGCGCAGGCCGTGTCGTTCGGCGTGCCCGACGACAAGTACGGGGAGGAGATCAACTGCGCGGTGATCCCGCGGGACGGGTCCGCGCTCCGGGAGGAGGAGGTGCTGGCGCACTGCCGGCGGAACCTGGCGTCGTTCAAGGTGCCCAAGAAGGTGTTCATCACCGACGACCTGCCGAAGACGGCCACCGGCAAGATCCAGCGCCGCATCGTGGCGCAGCACTTCGTGCAGCCGGCCAGTGCCTGATCGATCGATGATCCTTTTCGTGGTGCTGCACTCGTTCCTGCGTCATCTGGTTGGGATTTCGCTACAGGCTACAGTGGTAGCAGTTTCGCCCCGTTCGTTTGACTTAACTTTTTCAACCAATGGACAGTTTTTTTTAATAAATCAACCCACTTTCAGCCATTACTTATCAGCCAACAGGTGATCGCATTGCTGCCGTTGTTGCCGCATTGTTGCGAGGTGGACAAGGCCTGGAATGAACCTGAATAAACAACAAAGCATCCTCTGTCTCTATCGATCGTCGCGTGGTTGTTCTTTCTTCTTTCTGGTCAGGCACAACAAAGCATCCTCTGTCTCTATCGATCGTCGCGTGGTTGTTCTTTCTTCTTTCTGGTCAGGCGTGCATTGATTTTGGTTTCTTTTTGTACCGGATGATTTGGATCCGTGGTAACGTGGCATATTCTGGAGTGTACTAACCACACCTCCTAGTAGAAAGACAGTACAATCTCTTTACTACGAATACGACTGAATCCTGCACCAAAAGAAGGTCAGGTAGCGTGGCCACGGATCGGCCGGGCAGACGGCCCAGATCACGAGTGTCCCGGTCTTTTTTTAAAAAACCCCTCGATTTTTAGTCGAATCAACTTGTAGTCCAGGCCTTCTCTTAGGGTTTTTTTTAAAAAGCCCTCGAAACTTTACCGAAATCAACCCGCAATCCAGGTGTCGGTGTTTCGAACCGGGGGGTCCTCAACCGACTAGTGAATTTGTTCTGCGTGCTCCTGATCCGGATGGTGATGTAAAGAGACACAAGGTTTATACTGGTTCATACAATCAAGGCCCTACGTCCAGTCTGAGAAATCGATCTTGTATTCCTTGCACCGAGGTGCTCGTAGTAGGGGGTTACAAGCTAAAGGAGAGAAGGAGCTGGTCCTAGGTCTCGGCGGGGTGTCGTGCGGGCCGCTTGAGACCTTGCTCTCAGGCGACAGGAGTGTGCGCGCGTGTGTGTGTTATCAGGTATCTCCCCTAAAACAACTCAGGTCCTCTCCTTTTATAGCATTAAGGGAGGACTTAGGCGGTACATGAGCTGACTATACGGCGTCGTGTGAACAGAGGCGGCGTGTCCGGCCCTCAGTAGCTTTGTTCTCGTGACGGCGTGGCGCGTCGGAGTGAGTGGTCCATCCTTGGAGTATCACGCGGCGTGGTCATCCCATCAGGTCCTGTGCGTCGTGGGAGCCCCGGAATGCCTCGGAGTGGATGCGCGCGGCGAACGTGCAAGCCACCGTGGACGGACCGTCTTGCTGATGCCGAAGCTTGGTCGATGCCGAGGCGGGCACTGCGGTGGGGGGGTCTCGGCAGGCACGAACCCCAAGATCGCCGAGGCCTCGGTGTACAGTGCCGAGGCCTTGAGCGGGCGGCCGATCATGGGTACAACGTTTGGACACAGTGGTCGGTAATCCCCGTCGTACCCTTTCCCAGCCGGTATGGTGCTGGTCGTGGACACAGTGGTAGGACACAGTGGTCGGTAATCCCCGTCGTGCCCTTTCCCACCGGTATGGTGCCGATCGTGGACACAATGGCTTCGTCCCTACCGGTATGGATACCGATGCGACCTGGGTCGCGCCGGCCATCCTGTGGCGCTGAGCCACCATCCGGCTGAGATTATGGGAGTGGTTGAAGCATTAATGAGACATGACGAGTTGTTGGGAGGGTCGGCCGAGGCGGGGGCGACGGACCAGGGACGAGCCGGCCTCGAGCGACACGGAGAATGAGGCCTCAAGCGATCACGGAGAATGAGGCCTCGCATGATATCGGAGAGTGAGGCCTCTGCCGAGGCCTTCCCTGGATAGCCTTGGGCGAGACGGAGACGGCGGCGCCCCCGCCGAGGCTCGGCGCCCCTGCCGAGGCCTACCAGGGAGCCTCACATGAGGCGGAGTTCGCTCCGAGACCTCCCGCCGAGGCTCGAGGCGAGGTGGAGGAGGGCCTCGGTCGTGGCAAGTGAGGGGCCCACGGCTTATCTTCTAGCTTTGTTTTGATGTTTGCTTGGGGTACCCCATTCTAAGGTACCCGAGCAGGTTGCCCCCGAGCCTCGGGGTGAGTGCGTGCACTCTCGCTGAGGGTTCGTCGAGGCCGGGTTTATGCCTGCTCCGTAGGAATTGGTTTGTTTTCTGAGGTTCCGGTGGGTGCGCGCGAGCGCACCCGCCGGGTGTAGTTTTCTGCCCCCCTGGAGGAGTGAAGTTACACCTCCAGGGGCTTTCTCTACTTTCGCTTGAGTGATCAGCTTATTGCATTTGCCGAGCCCATAAGCGCAAGTTCGGGTTGCGGGGTCTCGACGAGGTTGCAAAAGAGGCCCTCTAGCCTCCGCATGGAGCGAGAGGTTCGTCAGGGGTCCCCCTGACGTTGGGTATGTCCTCACGCTTCCTTTCGCTCGGAAGGAGGGGTGGAATGTGCCATGCTACCCTCGATGGGCGCGAGCGTGGACACTTTCGGTGAGTCACATTATCGGGTAGTCCGAGTGGAGGCCCGAGCCCCGCTTCGCTAGGGGATGGCTAGCGGTCCAGACGCACTCCAAAAGTACCGGAGGATTTCTCTAGTGGGTGCCGAGGCCGTTCACTGGGCCTCGGTGGCTCGGTGCCTCCCCACGGTGGGATCCCATTCGGATACTTTCCTGCCGGTCTCGGACACGACTTTGGACGCCTGAGCGATCGCTTGCTCGGCTCGGGCCATTCGCAGTTTCGCCTCAAGTCGCCCCCGACTCTGTTGTTGCTGGGCGGCTGTCGAAACCTCTTGGAGGCCCAGCCTTGAACCCCGGACTGTGAACGGGCTCGGTGCCCTTTATCGTGTTTTTGTCTTGGTTTTGGGTGCAAGAGGAGCCCCAGAGCCTCCGCTTTGGAGCAAGAGGGACGGGCCAGGGGTCTCCTGACTTTTCATTCGCCCCTCATATCCTTTTCGTTCAGACGGAGGGTTCATTTGCCGAGCCCATTCTCGTCTCGGCAAGATCGCAGAAAGAGCCCCTAGCCTCTGCAGCAGAGAGAGGGCCGCTCGGGAGTTCCCCTGACTTTTTATACGCCCCTCAGCGTGAGAGGTTTGTTTGCTTGAGCCCATTCTCGTCTCGGCAAGGTCGCAGAAGAGCCCCTAGCCTCTGCAAGCAGAGCGAGAGGGCCGTCGGGAGTTCCCTCGACTTTTTATACCCCTCACAAGATGAGGGTTTGTTTGCCGAGGCCCCTTTGGGCGCGAGCCCGGGTCGTGGGGTCTCGGCATATTTGCAGGAGGAGCCCCTAGCCTCTCGCATAGGGCGAGAAGGCCGTCGTGGGGTTCCCCGACTTTTTATGCGACCCTCGCGCTTCCTTTTCGCCGAAAGGAGGGGTGGAATGTGCCTCGCTACCCTCGATGGGCACGAGCGGTGGCACTTCCGGTGAGTCACATTGCTCGGGTAGTCCGAGTGGAGGCCCGAACCCCGTCGCTAGGGGACGGCTAGCGGTCGAGACACACTCCAAGAGTACCAGAGGATTTCTCTAGTGGGTGCCGAGGCCGTTCGTTGGGCCTCGGTGGCTCGGTGCCTCCTCACGGTGGGATCCCATTCGGATACTTTCCTGCCAGTCTTGGACACGACTTTGGGCGTCCCAAGCGTTTCCGCTGCTTGGGTCTCGGCCCCGAATAGGCTCGCCCAATGCGCCCTCGACTCTGTATCCCGGGGCAAATGTCGAAACCCTTTTGGGGTCCAAATTGAACCCCGGATCGTAATAGGCTCAGAGCCCGGTTCCTTCCTATGAAAGGAACAGGCCGCGGGAAATATTTTCCCTATTGGCTCGGCCGCGAGTGGCGCGCCTTTTGAGGCGGTTTTATTGGGAGTCGAAACGGTACCTGCTGCCGTAGTGGCCGAGCGTGGCGTGGTGGATGGGATGTAACCGTCCTCGCATTTAATGCGGGAGACGTGGGTGCGTGGGCCGGTGAAATCGGCTCGTGGTTAACCGCGCCAGATTGGGGGGAAATCTCCCCGATTTCATCGCCCGCTCGTTTCGCCTCCTCCCTGCATGAATACCCGGGGAGTTTTGCCCCTCCTCGTCTTACCTTGCCTGCATCAGCGCCGCCCCCACCGAGCCGTCGCTAGAGCAGCGAGTGCCGAGAAGGAGAGGAGGAAGAGCGAGCCTAGGGAGGAAGCGAGAGAAAGGTGAGAGCGTGGGAGGGAGAGAAAAGACTCACCGCCGCACCTGATTCCCCCAGCGCACCCATGGCCGGTGATATCGTTGTCGTCGAGGAGGACCCCTGGGATCCGTCGGACGTCACCGAGGAGATGCTCCAGTCGCTTGTCGATGGTGGGCTCCTCCGCCCGGTGACTGACTCCACCAGGCCGGAATGGATTGCTCCGTACGGCGAGCCGGAGCCGAGGCCTCGCGACGGCTATGTCGTAAGCTTCGTCTCCTTCCACGAGCGTGGCCTCGGCGTCCCGGCGGACCGGTTCATGCGGGCGCTTACGCACTACTACGGCGTGGAGCTCCACAATTTTAATCCCAACTCCGTTGCTCAGGCGGCTATCTTTGTTGCCGTCTGCGAGGGGTATTTAGGGATCGCGCCCCATTGGGAGTTGTGGCTCCATCTGTTTCGGGCGGGGCATACTACAAAGCCGTCGGGCACGTCGGGGAAGAGGAAGGCGACGAGGGCCGGAGGCTGCACTCTCCAAGTGCGTCAGGACCGCCTACACCTCTACATCCCGGCCCAACTCGCGTCCTCCAACCGCCGGTGGTACACAAGTTGGTTTTATCTCCGTAACGACGACGGAGGGCTTCCCCCCTACACCGGGTGGATTGTGGGGAGTTGCCCGAGAAGTGGAAGTGGGGCGTCCCGAAGGTCGACCAGCCCAAGCTGGAGCCGCTCCTGGAGGGGCTGGCGAGGCTGCGGGGCCACGGCCTCACCGCGGCTGTGGTTGTGGCCGCGTTCCACCGCCGGAGGGTGCTGCCGCTGATGGCTCGGCGGCGGCGGCTGTTCGAGATGAGGCCGGGTGAGCCCATTGAGGGCACCCAGATGTCCTCTTCCGCCCTTTCCGAGGAGGAGATTCTTTGTCGGGTGGGGGAGACGGTAGAGGCGAAGGTGAGGGGCGGCAACTTGACCCCTATCGCGATGCGGCCGTCGCGGGGGTTCCTCTCGCTGGTAAGTCGTGCGCCGCTGTAGCCTCTGACGCTCCTCAGTCTCCTCCTACCCCTTGTTCCCTTATGTGTGTTTGTCATTCCTTTAGGGGATGAGGGACGTGCGCTCCTCTCCACCGCCCGTTCTCGAGGACGCGGAGCGGCGGGCGATCAACCGTGCTCACGCCGATGCGCAGAAGAGGCGAAAGGACGCCAAGGCGGCGAAGCGCACGAAGCACATCCTCGCGCACGAGGAGCTGGATAAGCGCCGCCGTCAACAACGGAAGGACGGTCTTCCGCTGGAGGAATCCCCGTCGACGTCGTTGTCGATGGAGGCCTCGGACGGGGACAAGAAGGTCGAGGGAGGGAGAGGTCCCCTGGGCCACCTTCCTGATGTCGTGGAGGTGGCGCCGGGGTGTCGGAAAGCATCCCGGCACCCCCGGGAAGGGGAGGAGAAGCGGACCCAGGGCCGGCGGTTGCCCGCTCCGGGGCCGAGGCCGACACGCCCGAGGCGCGGGCGTTAGGCAAACGCGCCGTCAGCCCGGTAGGCTCGGCGGTCGTGGTGGAGCGGGTGGCGGCGGAGGCGACGCCGCCGGCCCTGCAGAGGATCGAGGGGGCGCCGGGGTCCGCTGAAGACCGTCCGGCGTCGATGGATACGGAGGCCCCGTTTGGATTGGAGGAAACTCAAAGGAAAAGCATAGGAATCCCAAAACGGAGGAAAGTAAGAAGAAGTAGGTGTTTGGATCGGAGGAAAAGCAAATTCCCTTCCTCTGGTTACTGTAGTGGGATGCTGAATTTATAGGAAACAAAACATCTACTCCAATCCCTTGGATTTCTTCCTTCGCGTAAGCCCGATGCAACAAGTGAGAGAGAAGGAAAAAGAGAAGCAGTGCAATGCAGTTTGAGAAAGGTAATGAGTGAATGCTGTTGGGACCCACTGGTTTCCTTGTTCATGCTGTCGGTGGTTCAGAACTCTTCACGGAGGGTGAGAGTGTTGTCCAGCTGCCGATTCTTTTTTCTCTTGGTGGAACCCATATGAATAGTTTTCCTATATTTTGATTCATGTGTTCCAAACACCGATTCCTATAAAAATCCTATATTTTCCAATCCTCTGTTTTACACCTCTATTCCTTTCCTATTCCCGTGTTTTCTCCGATTCCTACGTTTTACATTCCTCTGTTCCAAACATGCCCTAAATACATTTCCAATTCTTCCATTTACATTTCACTCTTAACAGCAAAGAATGCCGGACTCGCGCAAGCACATGATACACCAACGAGGCAACGGCAGACGGAGGCCGTCGCCGGCCTTTGTTGACTCTAGTTACAAGCGTTGGAAATTACAACTTGACCAAGTCAAAAGGAAACCTGGGAAGCGAAATCTGTTGACTTGGCTAAAGTTTGCTAGAAAACTCAACTGAGCTTCGAATTGTGTTGTGTTACAAACTTACAATCATATGAAACATGCCCGCTTCAAATTCACACCATGCATCATGCAAATCATGTTCGTTTGCCTGACGAGCTAGAAGCTACTACAGTTACATACACAACTTCTGACGCTTGTTCCTTCTTGGTGACACTGACACCGGGCCCTGAGGCTTCTCTGCAGCACAATTTGCATAGATGACAGTATAAGGCGGCAGCCTTGATTCCCAAACCAACCGAAATCGATCAGGCAGGATCTCAGCGCCCGCTATTATATCCCCAAACGACATCGTCGGCAACACTACTGCGCCGTCGTCCGAAGCACCACCACCCTTCGCAGCTGTCGTCGTCGTCAGCAGCACCAGCCGGAACGACGCACCAGACAGCGACGACAGAGAGAAGCCGGTGATGTCGACCGCGCTGCCGTCTCTCTCGAGAAGAGTCGTCGGATGCTCACCGAACACGGCCAGATTCCGGCGTGCCATGGCTCTGAACAGGTCCAGGACACGCGTCCAGAGACGGACGCTGAGGCTGCTCCTGAGCACGGAGGCGTACACGTTGAGCATGACGTGCGAGCCCCGGAACACCGTCGCCAGCTCCCTCCCTAGCAAGGCTAGCCATGGGTGGTCGCCGGGTCGGCACTGCCGAACGCGAGCACCTTGAACAGGTACCTGTACTCCTCGCGCGACAAGCTGCCGATCCGCACCGGGCTCACCGTCCCAAACCGCGCGAGTTTCTCCAGCCTGCTTATGATGATCACCTTGCTTCCTCGGCCTGTGGATGCTACCAACAACGACTGAAACTTGAGCCATTCCTCGTCAGCCACGTCCGAGGCAAACTCGACGGTGACCAGAGTCCTGACGTGCCTGCAGAACTTTTCTTCGTAGTCGATTCTCTGAATCTCGTCTCCGCTGAAATGGAAGATGCTAGGGTAGCAGGAACGGATCCTGTCGTCGCTGCAGATGTTCCCAACCAGAGTCTTCTTGCCGACCCTGCAGCCTCCGATGATAGGCAGCACGGTTATTGCAGGCCTAGACGGATCGTCAAGATGCTGATCACTTGCTGCTTCTCAACTTGGCGACCAAACATGAAGTTGTCGATGTAGAGATAGCTACTGTAGGGGCTGCGAGACATGCGTCGTTCGCATCCCGTTAAAAGCACGACGAATTCAGCCATGCTAGCGACAGTGGTTTCTAAGTTTCTAACTGTGCTCTCTACCTGACGATGCTTAAGAGGCCTCATCATCAGAGCAGTGGATCTCGCCATATCACCACCATCAGTGCGTCGTCTGGTGATGACTGCGAAAGGCGGCCATGTGTGGAAAAAACTACTCACCTCCTCTGCTTCTCCAAGCGTCGGGTATCAATATTAGGGATACCCGAAGAAGGGATCTGAGGACCGCGAACGACAACTCGTCTAGATAATCAATGACGTATTTCAGTCCCGACCAACCCCAAAGGGACGGTTTCCGCCTCGCCAGACCCCTTGGTCACGGCCTCGTGTCGCCCGACCCTAAGGGTACGGGAGCCGTCTCGCCCGACCCTGAGGGCACAGGCTCCAACTCGCCCGACCCCTCGGGCGCGGGCTCCGTCTCGCCCGGCGGGGTCCGTACCACCCTCAACCACTATGGGTCCAAAGCGTGTGAGCCTGGATCAAGCCTCTGACATCAGAAGGGGCACGGGCAAGCCTTGACGTGACCCGTGGCCACGACAGGCCACGCCATGAGGTTCGCATCGCCAACAGTGACGGGTGCATGGGCGCTGTGCTGCCTAATCCCTGTACGGCCACTGACAGGTACGTTGGTTCACCACGCCGTCTGCCGGGATGGGATGGAACGCCACAACTAGCAGATAACGTCGAGGCATGGCACCAGTGGTGAACAGGAGCCCGACGTGGAGCCATCCCCATCACCATCTATAGCGTCGGCGGGACCCGCATGAAGAAGAAGAAGGATGTGGCGCCCCAGATGGCTTCTTCTCCTCGATTTTCTCCCTCTTTCTCTCTCTTTTCTTTTTCTGATGTAACCTGCATCTTCCCCTTCTATAAAAAGGGGAACGCAACACAACACGGGAAAGGAGATAGGCACGAGCACACGGTTGAACGAGCTCAATAAGACTCAATTCCGTTCGATCTTTTCATCATAGATTTGGGACCTTCTCCCCCTCTCGCCCTTTTGTAACCCCTACTATAAACTAGTGCCGGTAACACGAGAAACAGCAGACTGGACGTAGAGACATTCCGCCCGAACCAGTATAAATCATTGTGTCCTCCAAGCACACCATCCGGGCCAGACGCGCACATACAAATTTACTAGCCGGTGGTCCAAAACACCGACAGTTGGTGTGCCAGGTAGGGGGTTTGTGCGCGTCTCGACGTCCACATCAGGCCTCGGATGGCTAGCCACGGCGTTAGCTGAGTCCTTAGCGCGCACATGCGCTTCGGGAGCCTCGACTTCATCGTCACGACGGAGGGAGAGGTGGCGCAGGCTCCCACTATCGTCCAGCCTCTCCACTCCGCCGGACTCGACGCGATCGTCAAGGCGCTTAAGGAGCTGCAGCTGCACGCGCCGGAGGCCCGTGTACCCAGGAGCGACCGGCTCCTCGGCTTCAGCTATGGGAGGCTGGAGCGTCAACTCGCCGCCTTCCTAGGACCTCGACCGTCCTGAGAGGAGCTGCGCTGCCTTACCTTCTCCTTCGCCAACGTCATGATGCAACTCGCCGGACGGGAACCGCTCTCCCGAACACCTCACCCGGGTGCCCCGGCAGCGCTCCTGCTCGGGTCTCAGGTAATGTCTGCGGGACCGTCGGCCCACCTCGTGGCGCAGCAGGCGCATGCACCCATCCCCACGAACGACAAGTTCATGGGAATGATCAATACGTCGCGGAATCTTTCCACGACCTTCTCATGGGAGATTGAGTCGCCTCCCACTCGACTCAGAGAGGGGGAGCCATCACCCCTCGCGAGAATGTTTTATGGCAGGTACCTTTGAGGGACGTGTCGAAAGCATCCACGAGGGAGGGGATACCCCACCAAACGACCTCGACGACGAGGTCAAGGAAGATGCAGGGGCCCTTCCTCGCATGCGGGCGGAACAGCTAAGGGCGCGGCACCTACAAGCTCAAGACCATTGACGGCAAGGTCTTCATCAACGCATGGAACATCGAGCAGCTACGTCGTTTTTACCCTTAGCATATGCATGTACCCATGAAAACTAAGAACGGTGTTTTGAAATACAAAAATGCTTTCTTTTTTGCTATCTCGTCCGCGATCCTTAGTGACACCCGACCCCAGCAATGGCACGGGGCTAGGCCTCACTCGGGGGCTGATAAGAGCATACCTATTCAAAAACAATCACTGCGCCCGACCCCTTCTTATGTTAAGATCTAAAAGCGAGAGTTGTGGAAACGAACACTAAGTAAAGTTGGTCAGACTGCAAGGAACCTACGCCCCAGCGGCTACGGCGTTCTTGCTCACCAACATGATCAGGGTTCTTTCGCCCACGCCTTAAGCTTTGTAGCCATAACAACGGAAAAGGGTCAGAATGTAGTAACCTTTTATAACACAAAAGAACTAAAACTTGTTCATTTATTACAAGACCACCACTTCGTTTATCTAACTAACTAATTTGGGGGGGTGATCTCATCCTCTATCTTGGTAGATAAGTCCTGTGCCAGAGGGACCACCTCCTTCTCGATGTCCTCCAGCTCGGCATCGGAGTAGCCGGGCGCAAAGCCTTGGCTCATCGTCGCTAGATCGATGTTCTCATAGTGAGAGCGAGCGATCGTGAACGATCGATTGACGCCAAAGCAGAGCACGCCCCTCGCAATGTCATGTGCCCGATCCATGATCTCGATGGCATGAACCGCGAGCAAGCTCATTTCCTGCGCCGGGACCAGCTTGACGTCGCTGCAGACCAGTTGGAAGGCGACGCCCAGGGCATCGTGCTCTTCGTTCTCCTTTAGGAGGGTAGCCTTGACCTCGCCGAGCTCCTTCTCTAGGCTGTGGCTCTTTGTCACCTCCACCGTGAGCCTATCGTCAAGTCCTGCCCAAGTCACACGACAACCACGTCAAAGTACTCACCACAAGTTTCAGGGAAAAGGACAACAAGGAAAACCAGAGGATTACCGTCCACATCCGTCTGGAGCTTGTGCGCCTCATCACGCCACTGGGTCACCTCAGCATCCAGGTTCTAGATCTGCTCCCAGTGCTGACTGACCTCCATGGCGAGTCTGGCGGTCACCGCTTTCGCCGCAACCTTTAGGTCCTTTTCTCCCCAGATCTTGCCCTGCAGGTTACTGCATTTTGGGCGTCAGCACGCTCCTGACGAGCCAGGTCGCGCTCTGTGTGGAACCCCTCTATGGTTTGGAGCAGGTCGTCCCGCTCCTTCCGTAGCCGCTCGACCTCCGCCTCGTCCACGTGTGTCCTCTCAAGGAGGGCCACGAGCTTCTCCCTAGCCTCTTGGGCATCAACACGAGTCTCCGCTTCTTTGATCCGGAGATCGTCCAACTCCTAGCGGATGGGGGAGAGCTCAACCACCTCCTGACGGGTGGCAGCGAGCTGTGCTTCTAGTTCCTCACGCCACCGCTTCTCTTCGACAAGGCAGTCCCAAACATCCTTCTCTCAATGAAGGAACAGGGACTTCTCCCGGCTACGGTCCATGAGAGACTGCGGAGAGGACACGAGTTAAGTGGCGCAAAGGAGAGAGACGAAGGTCAGAGACACGGACATGATGTTCCTGGCCGACTGGCGTGACGACGTCCTACAACGAGTTTAGTGTGGTAGTCAGGGCGTTGATCGTGATCCCAACCCCGAGTGAATGCGTCCCCCACTCCCTCTCCTCTGCGACGTCGTTGAGGGCAAAGATCATCACCCCTGGGTTTCGCCAGTCAGCCCACTAGATCTAGGGTCCTCCCCAAGCGTGCGGGTCACCGCCGACCCGAACCAGAGGCCAGGACGCCTCAGCGCCGATCCCTCTCGCGGTAACAACTCCTCTGGGACGGGCCCCCAGCAGTAGAGGGGACTGGGGACGCGGACGAGGATGCCTGTCCCGCTGTCGCGCCCGCCAAGGATGCATCGGGCGTGGCCTCCTCTATTCGCCCCGCCACGGATGCGGCCGTCTGCACGGACGACGGCCCTGGCTACGCCGTCTCCATCGATGATGTCATGGCTGCTCCTGGTCGTGCCACGTCCACCGAGGACGCCTTGGGTGCGGCCTCCCCTATCTGCCCCACCGCAGACATGCCCGCCTGCGCGAACGATAGCTCCGACCACGCCGTCTCCACATGTGATGTCGCGGCTGCGCCTAGCCGCGCCGCCCCCGCCATAGGCGCCCCAAACGCGCCCTCCACCACCTAGCCTCCCATAGACACGGTTGTTGACTGCGCTTCTCCGGTGGACCCCGTAGTTGCCCCGGCGATGCTCCCGCTGGCCTCCGGCGCGGCACCAGACGGGTCTTGGCGTGCCCACCAAAGGGCGAGAGTCTTTTTTGGCGCTAGCTTCAGGAGGGCCCCACATCCTCCAACGCTGCGGAAGGCGCTACGGTCAGATCACGACAAAAAAATTGTTAGAAACAAAAGGACGAAAAAATTCTCAGCCTACCTTGACGCCACGGGGCGCTGACGTTTCGGGGCCGGCTAGCCTGACCCCAGCCGTGACTCCTCGTTGCGCTGCCGCTTCAAGCCCTTCGTTTGCTCGGGAGGCTCGGATGAGGCGGAGCCACTAGCTCTCCTTGGCTCCGGGGGCGTCGTAGAAGGCCCGGATGGAGCGGGGTGACTCGCTCCCACCGTCTGTGGGGGTGTGTCCTCCTCTTGCTCCAAGAGATGCCATGGAAAGGGCCCTGCCTATGGCGAGGGCGGGTCCTCGTCCCCGCCGACCAGATCGTCCCACAGGATGGGCGACCTAGAGCCATTGTCCTCCTCCTCTTCCTCCTTCGATGAGCCTTGATGCCGCTTCCCTCGCTGCAGCTTCGCCCGCTCCTTCGCCCACCATTTCTTCTCCTTGTCATCCTTATCCTTCTTCCTCTGCTCATTTGCGGCATGGTTCGTCGTTCTCATGGCCGCGTTGAAATCTCTAGTTTGGTTTTGGTGAATTGATAAAACCCTAAGTGCTAACCTAGTTTATCAAGTGATCATGATATAGGTAGCACACTCCAAGTGGTGAAGCAAATGAAGATCATGACATGATGATGGTGATGCCATGTTGATGATCAAGTGCTTGGACTTGAAAAGAAGAAAGAGAAAAATAAAAGGCTCAAGGCAAAGGTATAAATTATAGGAGCCATTTTGTTTTGGTGATCGAGACACTTAGTGAGTGTGATCACATTTAGGATCGATAGCCGTACTATTAAGAGGGATGAAACTCGTATCGAAATGCGGTTATCAAAGTGCCACTAGATGCTCTAACTCATTGCATATGCATTTAGGATCTAGTGGAGTGCTAACACCCTTGAAAATATTTGTGAAAATATGCTAACACATGTGCACAAGGTGATACACTTGGTGGTTGGCACATTTGAGCAAGGGTTAGGAAACTTCAGCGGCGCCCTAGACAGAAAAGACGAAGGTCACTGGAAGTGACCGGACGCTGGTCTCGGTTGGACCGGCGCGTCCGGTCAGTGACAGCAGAAGGGCACGTGTTTTGGTCTTTGACCGGACGCTGGCGCTAAATGCGACCGGACGCTGGCAGGGTGCGTCCGGTTGGTGCTGACGTACGCTGACGTGGGGCGCACAGAAGAGTAACCGTGTGACCGGACGCTGGGTGAGTCCGATCGAGCATGACTAGACGCGTCCGATCGTGAAAAGTCGTCTCTAGATGCTTACTAGAAACGACCGGACGCTGGGGCTCACCGTTCGGTCACTTTGAGCTACTGCATCCGGTCGTCACTTGACCGTTGAGATTGGGTGATCAACATTTGAAGAGAGGGGACACGTGGCACACATCACGTGACCGGACGCTGAGGTCCAGCGTCCGATCAATCTGACCGGTGCGTCCGGTCGGCCTGTGTTCAGTGCAGTGAGGAGCCCAATGGCTCTATTTCATGGGGGCTTCTATTTAAGCCCCATGGCCGGCTCAACCTCACTCTCTTGGCCATTTGCATTAACATTGCAGCCTTGTGAGCTTAGCCAAAGTCCTCCCACTCATCTCCATCATTGATTCATCATCTTTGTGAGATTGAGAGAAAATCCAAGTGCATTGCTTGAGTGTTTGCATCTAGAGGCACTTGGTATTCGTGTTTCGCTGTGGGATTCACTTGTTACTCTTGGTGGTTGCCACCACCTAGATGGCTTGGAGCAGCGAGGATCGTCGAGCGGAGGTTGGTGATTATCTCCGACTCCGATCGTGGTGATTGTGAGGGGTTCTTGACCTTTCCCCGGCCGAGAGCCAAAAGGTACTCGAGTGAATTGCTCGTGGCTTGTGTGATCCTCATCTTGTGTTGGTTGTGCGACACCTTATTGAGAGTTTGGCGTGTGATGCCAATTAGCGCGTGAACCTACAAGTGAGCGAATCGCTACAACGAGGAGTAGCTTGCCGGCAAGCAAGTGAACCTCGGTAAAAATCATTGTGTTCATCATTTGATTCTGAGGTGATTGGTCTTCATTGGTATTCACTCTTATGATTGATTGTCTCCTTCCTTGACACGGCGGTATAAACAAATTGCTCACTCTCTTTACATTACCGCAAACTAGGTTTCAAGCTCTTTAGTGTAGCTAGTTGTGAGAGCTTGTTAGTTTGGTTAGTGTGACTCTTTAGTTAGCCTTTGAGAGCACACTAACTTAGTGTAGTGACATAGCTATTGTGTGGATAGAAACTACATAAACTAGAATTATGGTAGGTGGCTTGCAATTTTAGTAGGCTAGCGCAACACTTGCTTCGCCTCATAATTGTCTAACCGATTTGTTAAGTGTTGTTGTAGAAAATTTTTATTAGGCTATTCACCCCCTCTAGTCATTAGGACCTTTCACGCATGCTCCGGCAACGTCGCGACAGAGGCCCGAAAGCCCAAATCCGCTGGCAACTTGATAAAGCTCGGCTCCGGCCGCATCACGGGATGTCCTGGGATTGGGAACACGGCGTCGGACTCATCCGTCGCCTCCTTGACGTGCTGCGCAATCTCGCTGTTGTGAAGCGGCCCCTAGGCAAGCACCATCTCACCGAGTTCCACAATCGGCATCATCCCGAACAACGGGAGGGCGCGTGCCATCAGCGGTGCCACCCTCCTCGCGTGGTATGCTCCAATGACGCTGGCCCCGCTAAGGTCATGGATCCTTAGGGATGCAATGGCCTCGAGGATGTCATGCATCCTCTTATTTTCCTTGTCGGGTGGCCCCCATGGCCATGTCGGCGGCGCCTCTTCGATCAAGCGCCCGGTGAAGTCCGACAAGGGGGCGGCGGGGTTGTTCTTCAAGTAGAACCACCCCTTGTTGGATCTGGATAGCTGGCAGGGGATGTACTTGGCCACCCATTGCCCCGGGAGGTGGATGCCCGCGCATCCCATCGGCACCCGGATCTCCCTGCCTCTGTCCTTCTTCCTGTGTAGGGAGATGGCAAAGAAGTACCTCCACAACTCGAAGTGCGACTCGATCCCTAGGTTCCCCTCACACATCGCGATGAAGGCTGCGACGTGCTGGATCCCGTTGGATTTAAGGTGCTGCAGCTCGATCTGGTAGTGGTGCAGCATCCCCTGGAAGAATAGATGAGGCGGATCGCGAGCCCACGCTCGTGGAAGGGCGCGAAGGAGAAGATGTAATAGTCGGGCGGCATCGGCATGTCCTCGTGGCCAGGAACCAGCCACTCCATTGCGTCGGTCCTCCCACGAAGAAGACCGCGCTTGATGAGGCCCTCCATGCGTTCGTAGGTGACGTCGGAGCGGTACCATGACTCCATGGAAAGCGAAGACGGCCGAGAATCGACGCAGGTAAGGAAGGGATACAGAGCTAAAAACACTCCCACGGCCCATTACAGCCCACGAGTTCGAAGGTTGGCCCACTGAGGGGTTCACAGCTGCTCTAGGGCACCTTTAGAGCGAGGGGTGGAAAAGGATGGACCCGCTAGCGGCCAATACCCAACCGCACGAGCGCTACGGGCATCTCGGCCCACGTTCGAGTCCTGGCCAGTGCACTGTCCATGGTTTTTCCTCAAAGAAAGACAGCGAGCACTTGGGACTAGACAAACGGATCAAAGAACTATATGGACTGGCCGTCAGGAATTAGGAGTCGGTCACCAGCTGACCCATGCCGGACCCCCGCGAACGAAACGCTGGGGCCCACTCGAACCAGCCCGTTAGCAGCTAACCGAGCACCATGCTTCGTCCACCGAGGAAAACATGGCACGGCTCAACCCCTCAGTTTTGTAAAAAAACACTTGAGGGAGAACGATTGCAAGACGAGGCGATCCCTCGAGCGGACCCCCGCAATGCGCATGGGCTCAGGGGGAATTGGACTCACGAAGAGACTGAATACGCGGCCGCGTGATGACGACATATCGATCAGGTCCTAAGAGGGCCCAGAATTAAGGAAAACCATCTCCGGCCCCTAAAGAAATCCCACAGCTACACGCCCTCGAAAGAAGTTCGGTCACAACATAAAGGGATCGTAACCCACCAAGGCGTCCCGCGGGCAGCAGAAGATTGAAGCCCTTGAAGTCCCTCCATCCGAAAAAGTCTACGAAGGAGTATCCTACTCCTCCGCAAGCTCGGGGCTACTGTCGGGTATCAGTATTAGGGATACCAGAAGAAGGGATCTGAGGACCACTGACAACAACTCGCCTAGATAATTAAGGACGTATTTCTGTCTCGACTGACCCTAAAGGGACGGTTTGTGCCTCGCCAGACCCCTCGGGCATGGGCCTCTTGTCACCCGACCCTGAGGGTATGGGAGCCGTCTTGCCCGACCCTGAGGGCACGGGCTCCATCTCACCCGACCCCTCGGGCACGGGCTCCGTCTCGTCCGGCGGGGTCCGTACCACCCCCAACCACTACGGGTCCAAGCGTGTGAGCCTGGGTCAAGCCTCTGACACCAGAAGGGGCGCGGGCACACCTTGACGTGACCCGTGGCCACGACAGGCCACGCCCGGGGGTTCGCATCGCCAACAGTGACGGGTGCGTAGGCGTTGTGCTGCCTAATCCCCGTACGACCGCTAACAGGCACATCGGTTCACCATGCCGTCCATCGGGACGGGATGGAACGCCACGACCAGCTGATGAAGTCGAGGCATGGCACCAGTGGTGAACAGGAGCCCGACGTGGAGCCATCCCAGAGGGCTTGTTCTCCTCGATTTTCTCCCTCTTTCTCTCTCTCTTCTATTTTTCTCGATGTAACCTCGCATCTTCCCTTCTTCTATAAAAGGGGGAACGCAACACAATGGGGAAAGGAGATAGGCACGAGCATACGGTGAACGAGCTTAACAAGACTCAACTTCGATCTTTTCACCCGAGACCGGGACTTTCTCCTCTCTCGCCTTTGCTTGTAACCCCTACAACAAACTAATGCCGTAATACGGGCAACAAAGCAGACTGGACGTAGGGACATTCCGTCGAACTAGTATAAATCTTTGTGTCCTCCGATCACACCATCCAAACCAGACGCCAGATACAAATTTACTAGCCGGTGGTCCAAACATCGACACCGAGCTTCTCGAGAGGCATGCAGTGTCCAAAGACGGCGTACCCTCGAAACATGGCCTCTGTCAGAGTCCTCAATCTGCCAAAGATCCCGAAAGTTGGCACGCGTCACCGTCCCTCGGCCTCCTCGGCGATGGTGTGGGCTCGAGGAGGAGACGCCGCAGCTCTTCTAGGTTTTGCTTCAGACATGCGTGCCCGCTGTATTGCTTGGAAAGGAAGGAGATGAACCGGCTCACTAGCTCACTTGCTACTGCAGAAATGACAATGGGCCTGTTCGGTTGGAGGAATTTGGATGGTTTGGAGAAATGCTGGAGGAATTTGTCAGAGAAAAACACTGTTCCGGATGAAAAAAGAAACGGATCAAGCTGGATTTAAGGTTACGTGAACGGGGCCAATGTCCATTTGTGTTTTTTTCCCTTCTGTGTGCTTGTGTTTCTCCCTTCCCTTGACAGCACTGTATATATAAATGCAGAGCAAAGCGGGCTGGTGGCCTGGTGCACGTACGTATAGATTACGGCTGATACGTGGCCATCATACAATTCACCACTGGTAACGTGTGATACGTGGCATCACGCGCATGGTACTTCCCAATGCAATTATCTGAGACGTGATACTTGTCAATCTGCAGTACTGACGTGTGAGATGCTTAACAAGTAATCCATCCCTTCCAAATTATAAGATATTTTGATATTTCTAGATACATTAATTTTAGCATGTACTTTCTCCGTCCAGAAAAGAATGCAATTATAAAAAACGTGTCAATCAAAGTAACCCAACTTTGACCAAGTTTATAGCAAGTAGTATTAACATTTATGTCTCAAAATAAATTTATTATTAAAATATATTCTATAACTAATCTAATAATAATTATTTGGTCTCATGAGTGTTAGTATATTTTCATATAATTTTAGTCAAAGTTGAAACCGTTTGACTTCTCGAAATGTGATAATTACATTCTTTTGTGGACAGCGAGAGTATCTAGACATAGTGTATATCTATGTGCATAACAAAAGCTAGTATCTAAAAAAATCAAAACGTCTTATAATTTGGAACGGATTGAGTACTAGCCCTTGTTTAGTTCCTCCAAACTCCTAAAAAGTGCACTATACAAAAAGAAGATTCTCCGTCACATCAAACTTGCGGTACATGCATGGAGTACTAAATGTAGACGAAATCAAAAACTAATTGCACAATTTGCTTTAACTTTGCGAGACGAATTTTTTTAGCCTAATTAGTCAATGTTTGGACAATAATTCACAAATACAAACGAAATACTACAGTAGGACATTTTCACTATGCAAATTTTGCCTGCGCAAACTTTGGCCAACTAAACACCCCCTAATTTCGTAAGTTTTGACGTTCCCACTTTTGACCGATGAGCAGAACTATGCCGATCAGCCACCTGCTCCATCTGTCTTGAACACGTGCTTACTTCTTGAGAAGTCAATCTTTTAACTTTATCAATTGTTTATAAAATAATATTAATATTTATAATAGATAATTAGTATCATTAGATAGATTATTGAATACACTTATATTAAATTTATTTAGAGATATAAATATTGTACGTATTTTCTATAAGCCTAGTAAAGTTGAAAAAGTTTGATCTGCATGTATCCCTTAATGTCTTCTTTTGTGGGATGAAGGGAGTAGGTGGCTACTCACTCCGTACCAAAATAAATATTGTTATGTATTCGTGGCGATCAATTTTTTAAGTTTGATTAAATTTATAAAAAATAATAGTAACATTTGTATCTTCAAATAATTTTATTATAACAATAGATTCAATGATGTATATGATGATACTGATTATGTATTATAATCATTTAATATTTTTTATATATTTAATCAAAGTTAAAAACGTCTAACTCATCAGTAAACAAAGACGACACATATTTTAGAGCAGAGGGAGTGTTATCTATTAGCAACAAACGCGTAGTCTTCTTTTTACTCAATCCAGATGCAGACGTTCGCATATATATGAGCATACTTACTCCCTCTACCAACACACGTATGTACAGTCTATCTTAAGAAATGCGTCTTTTTTCTGCGTGCGTTGAATGCAAAAGGATTTCTAGATGATATATATATATATATATATATATATATATATATATATATATATATATATATATATATATATATATATATATATATATATATCCCTCGGTTCTAGATTAAATCAACTTTTTTTTGACAACAATCAACTTATTTAGAGTTATATGTTCTTAGTCAAAGTGTCCAAATATTTTAAATTTAACTACATTATAGAAAAAAGAGTACCAATGTTTTATGACAACAAATTAATATCACTACATAAATCATAAAATATATTTTTATAATGTACTTATTTGTTGTCGCATAGATGATATTACTTTTCTTATAAAATTAGTTAAATTTGAAATAGTTTAATTTAGAGCGATTCTAAAAACAAAATTACTTTGGGACTGAGGCAGCACTAGAGGACATACCTTTTTTTACGAAAAACTAGACGACATAACTAAATTTGCTAACCTCAATTCTTGGACTAAACCTCGATTCGCTTCCGTTGCTGGACTGGATTTTGAGCATGGCCGCTACACAGACACAGCCCACAGGCCACAGCGGCAGGCTGTTGGGCTTCTTACTCGAAAAAAAGAAATTTGGAAGGGCATAGCTAGCGCCCGATCCTCTCGACCCATGCCTGTCTCGGGCCTAGTTTAGAATGGGGTTGGCAATCAGTATTTGTCACTGTAGTATTTTTGTTTGTATTTGATAATTATTGTCCAATCATGTTCTAACTAGGCTCAAAAGATTCGTCTCGTAATTTACAATCAAACTGTGTAATTAGTTATTTTTTTATCTACATTTAATACTCCATGCATGTATCAAAGATTTAATGTGATCAAGAGAGAGTGAAAAAACTTGCAATGTAAACAAGGCCTCGCATGCTGCGTCTGCCCCATATACAACTGCTGCGCCTGTAGTCATAAAAAAACGCTGCGCTTGCACACCCATCCTCGCGTGCCACGCGCCTACACATCAGCCCCCACATGCAGCTGCGTGACCCATGCAGCCATGCCAGCTGACGCGCATGCAGGTGGAGACCACCCACGAACCCACGCCCGCTTTGCTTGCTACGCCCGTGGAGACCGTCTCTGTATGCGTCCGCTGCCTACGCCTGTTAATGTTATAACATTAAGCATATCTGCAACATACGTCTGAAACAGTTGAAATATTTGTCACATACGCTTACACCATATGTGTATAGCAATTACAACATATGCAATATCCATATAAAATAGTTGCAACATACATCTGAAACATATATATATATGGCCATGCAGCCCGAGCCTGCTCGGCCACCGAGGCCGAGGTCTGCTTTTTGCTAGGCCTGCCGGCCGCTTAGCGGGCTCACTGGCATGGCCCGGAGGAGGCGGCCGTGCACATGCCTTACACTGTGCACGTGGGCAAGACAAAGACGGGCCGCTCCGGAACCGGCGGCCAGCCGGCGGCCCGCCCTGCCGCCTCCCCGCGCCCCGCATATATAAGCGGGGACTCCCCGCTCGCACCCACCCCCGAACCCTAACTCCCTTCCTTCCCCCTCCTCGTCGCCCCGCGCAGTCCCATCCCCACACGGCCGCGCCGCACTCACTCCTCTGCACCGGCAGCGCCGCACTCCGTCCTCCCCCGTGACTTTGCTCCCCCGTCCTCCGCTCGCCGGCAGGTGGCGCCGCTGGCTCCTTCCCTCCTCATGGCCGCGCCTCGGGAGCGAGTGCGCCGGCCCTAGGCTCCGCGCCTCGGGTGCGCTGCAGCGGCCTGCGAGGCTGCCGGATCCGGCTTAAGCAGCTGCCTGCCTGCCTCGCTTTCCCCGCCTCTCTCTCATCTCTGCGGCCTCCTCCATGCACCACCATCGGCCTTGAGCGCGACAGCCAGCTTCGGGCGATCGGATCTGGCGTCCCGTTGCCTGCTCCGACGGTTGACACTGCGGATCTGCCTCGAGGCCAGGGCGAGCGCGCCGACATCGACCGCCGCCACCGCGCTCCCATGCTGCCCCTTCACCCCCTACTGCCCCTCCTGTTCTTCCCTTTCCTCGCTCTGATGTCGCCGACGCGGCCGGCGGCCCCCTCGACCTCGACGCCGTCATCGCCTGCTGAAGCGGGCCTTGGGCTAGCCCGGCCTCCCTGACAGGCCGTGCTTATCGGGCTAGCCTAGCCCGAAAATCGGCCCAACAGGCCGTGCCTAAGCCGTAGGTCAGGCACGGTGCCCGCCTCGGCACGGCCCGGGAGGCACGACGTGCCGTGCCGGCCCGAACCCCATTGGGACGTGCCTGGCACGGGCTCGTGCCGTGCCAGGCCAGGCCGGCCCGTTGGACATCTATAGAAACAGATGAAACCTTTTTGAATAGATGCTTGCAACCTACGTGTATAGCCACTGAAACATATGCAACATACAGATAAAAACATTTACAACATACATCTGAAACAGCTTAAATATTTAAAATATACACTTGCAACATACGTGTATAGCCATTGCAACTATATAACATCCAAATAAAATATACATCTGAAACGCATGAAACACACGAAGCTCAATGACACGGCGAATTTATTTGGTACCATACCATGCAAATGTTAATATATTATTTTATATATAAGTTTAGCTAAAGAGGGTCATTTGACTTGAAACGAATGGAGAATATATTTTAGGTTTTATATCAAATAATGTATTTAGCCATCATTCCCCTTATGTGATAGAGCGGAGCCGAGTGGCTTGGCTTTTAGAGCCTCTTTGTTTTTCGTCGTTTCGCTGGTTTCTGTCAGCGTGAAGCTAAAACAAACAGCTCCGCTATTGAGCTGGTTTTGAAAAGCTAGAAAGCTGAATTTTGAGAAAATAAACTAAAAGCTAAAATCACTTTGAGAGGAGCTTTTTGTGTGCCGATAAGCTACAAAATTTATTACTCAATAGTAAAAAAAAAGCTCAGCAACCTGAAATGAAATTAAAAGCTAGGAAGTCAGCTTTTGTGCTAAAAGACCAAAAATTATAGCTTAAACAAATACTATGTTGTATGCCCTTAGTTCATATCTAGTGGTTTGTTTTCCCAGTGATATGTTTGGGTTTCTTGTCCATTGTACCAAGGCCTGATTGATTTGCCACCCAGTACTCTATATTATTCCCTCCATTTCAAATTTTATTTAGTTTTAACTTATTAATCCTGAATCAATGTTCTCAACTTCGACCAAGTCTATATATAACATTTTTTTGCGAATTGCACAAGTACATATGTAGACGCTCAACACGTACGCACGCTTATCCCTATGAACGCATGTACGCAAACCCTACCCCTATGTCTATGATCACCACCGAAAGACTGTGCCGGCACATCTCGAGCTGCTGAAAGCACAACACCGTTACATAATGGAATAAATTCAGAAAAATAAGAGCAACCCTGCCAAGTCGAGGACTTGAATCCGGGTGGGTAGGTTCCACCACAAGTAACCTGACCAACTAAGCTAGGCTCAGTTCGCAGTCTATAAATAACATTAACATCTATAATATCAATTTGGTTCGACTTGTAGTACATTTATTTGTTTTCTTTAAGAGAAACTTAGTTAACATTAGAGAACTTTACTTTAGGATCAGAATAAAGTTAAAGTAAACTATAACTTAAAACCATGTGAATAATAAACAAAACAAAAAGGAGCGACACCGTACCTTATTGAGTTGTGTAGGCATTCTTTTTAGATTTTATACTGGTTGTTCCCTTAGATACATATTCGGCCCTTGAAAACGCTAAGGGCTTTTGGAACATAGAAATTTCACAGAAATCGTATAGGAATTTCACAAGAATTAGTTCAGTTTCACAGAAAAAACGTAGAAATATGAATTTTTTCCCTTAATTCCAAACATGCCCTAAAAGGCCAAATACCATCGGCCCTATCTTACGCCAGTTATCCAATCATGGAGTTGCCAAGTTGCCACCTATATACTGCACTACCATTTTTTTTTGGTAATCATCCATACTTCTTTTCCATGCATGGATACGGACAAAAATAAAAATATGCTTCCACGCGACAGCACGTGCATCTAACGGCGGAGATGACATCCGTATGAGATACTTATTATATTGTCAGTCATCGCGAGTACTCCTCCGTAAAAAAAAATGTCAGTTTTTTATTTTCAGACATCTTATTTAACCATCCGTTTTATTCAATTTTTTTATATAAATATCATATATTTTATTATGACTCATTTTATCATTAGATATACTTTAATAATGATTTATTTATTTTGTAATTTATACAAAATTTTTGAATAAAATGAACAGTCAAACACGATGTCTGAAAGTAAAAAACGTCGCTCTTTTTGGGATAGAGGAGTACGTTAATTAAGCTCAAACTTCAATGATAAGTGTATGGATTCCTAGAGTGGTGCTTACAGTTACAGATAACAAAGACATATATTGAGTCCATGTGTAATCCAACTAGCCTATATAATTAACAAAGGCGGTGGTGTTCTCCTCCTAGACACAAATTAAAGCATGGATTAAATATTGCATCACAGAGCAATGATCTCTTTGATGAACTAATTTGCTATCTATATCGATGTCTATATGTATTTCTATCTGTATCTGTGTATCCATATCTATATGTTTGTATCTGTATCTATATTCTATATTCTATATTCTATATTCTATTCTATATATCTTATAATCTTAAACTCCACTAAAATTCTATCTTAACATGCAAGCCATCCAGTAGCAGCCTACTTAAGCATGCAATTAATGACACATATCTATACAAGCAAACAAGCCACGCTAGTAAGCCACGTCATCCACTAACATATATTTACGTGCCCACGTCAACATATCACATTATCCACTAAAATTTATTCATGATCCTCGCAGCAACGAGCGGAGATACTTCTAGATTATTTAAAAGGAGTAGGGTCTAAGTTTAAGTACAAAGAGGTTCAAGAAACAAAGAAAGAAAGGAAGAAAATAGCCATAAAACATAGAAGAGTCTAAATCCATAAGGTGAAAAAGTGTTGAATTTCTTGAATTCACTCTTAAAGTGAGCTAGCAACGATATTATTATTTTTTGAGTAGCATCTTACTTCCCTGTAAAATTGCTTGAACTCATGTCATTTCTCGCTGTCCATATTATTCAACGCGCAGAAATATTAATTGCATTCATGGATCGATCTTTAAAAAAAGCTCAGAACATCGGGGAAACTTGCTTGAGCTGGAATGTTTATTTTTAAAAGGCTCAGCATGATCGTGCAAATGGACAATTTAAGAATTTAAATTGGAGTCGGAGAAGACTAAGATTTACTGTAGATAGTTTAGCATATAACCACCCCTTTTGCACCTAACAAGTTGAGCTAGAGTCATCACGTCTCGAAAGCCATGAATCGTTCGTATCACAAATTTGTGGTGCTCTCCTGGAATGTGCGTGGCCTCGGCCAGTCTGACAAACGCGTGGTTGTCAAAGACAACATCGACAAGAACCACCCACAGCTTGTCTGCCTCCAGGAAACCAAGCTTAACGTCGTAGACAGTTTCTGCTTTCGCTCGTTCATGCCCCCCAACCTCGATGCCTTCCGTGCTAAACCGGCCAATGATACTCGTGGTGGGCTGGTTACTGCCTGGTGCTCCAGCCTCTTCACCCTGGTTCACCATGACTTCTCGGCGTACACTATAACTGTGGTCCTACAGTCAACCACTTCTGACCTTCGCCTCGCCCTGACTAACGTGTATGGCCCTGTGAACCATGCTTTCACCGATCAGTTCCTTAGCGACTTGAGCAACGTTGCCAGCACCATTAACGACCCCTGGATAATTATTGGGGATTTCAATCTCACCCGGGCACCGTCGGATAAGAATATGACTTCATTTAACTCTAGCTTAGCCTCCAGGTTCAACCAAATGATTGATGACCTGCAGCTGATCGAGCTGCCGCTCTTAGACCGACTGTTCACCTGGACAAACAAAAGGGCTGAGCCAACACTCAGCTAGACTGGATCGTGCTTTCTTTACCACGGAGTTCGGAAACGTCTTTCCTGGCTCCACTCTCACCTCCGGCCACCGTCCAACCTCTGATCATACTCCAATCCTTGCCTCCATCCAAACTAATATTCCTAAGCCCAGCATTTTCAGACTGGAGAGGTCTTGGCTCCTGGACCCCTCCTTCCTACACTCTGTTCTCCCTTCTTGGCAGTCTGTCTCTCGCACTGGGGATGCTTCTTGTGTCATGGTTGCACAGGTCAAGGCGGCTCGGCTAGCATCAAAGGTTTGGCTGCGTAAGCATCGCTCCCCCCCATTCACATACCATAATTGCTACTTCCTCATTTGCTTATTTGACTACTTGGAAGAATTCAGATCACTCTCTCCAGGTGAACGTTGTCTCAGGGACCAGTGCTCAAACCGGTTGCAGCTATTCCTCAGCCAGAAAGTGACTTACTGGAAGCAGCGGGGAAAAATGAAAAGCCTTAAGGAAGGTGACGCCAACACCAAATTCTTCCACGCTCGTGCATCTTGCCGCCAAAGAATGAACCGGATTGCGGCAATAACTGTGGATGGCACAGTTCTGGTCAATCATGCGGCGAAGTCCGAGGCCATGACCAATTAGCATCCTTGGTGTGGCTGACGACACGAGATGGAATTTCGATGTGGCAACACTCTACCCTGTGACGCATGCTGCTGCTCTGGCCGACCTGGTGGCTCCTTTCTCTGAAGGCGAAGCTCTCAATGCAGTTAAATCAATGAACATCAACAGCGCCCCTGGACCCGATGGATTCGGCCCAGCCTGGTATGTGACTGCTTGGACTGCCGTCAAAGACGACATCCTCAGCTTCCTCTCAAGCTTTTACAACGGCACGGTGGATCTAGACCGCATCAACCGGGCATACATTGTTCTGCTGCCCAAATGTCAGGGGGCCACAGCTCCGAAAGATTTTAGGCCGGTCTCCCTCCAGAATTGCCCGGTCAAGATTATCACCAAGATTCTTACCACCAGGCTGCAAAGGCACGTTCAGCAGTTGATTTACATCGACCAGACCGGTTTTATCAAAGGCAGATCAATTTCAGAGAACTTTGTTTATGCAACAGAGCTCGTCCAATACTGCCACCGCAAAAAGTGTCCCACTTTGGTACTCAAATTAGACTTCGCCAAGGCTTTTGACTCTGTTAGTTGGGACAGCTTGCTCGCAATTTTACATGCCAGGGGGTTTCCACCAACGTGGATTCAATGGATGACCCAATTGTTCACCACCTCTCATTCCTCGGTCCTAATCAATGGCTGTCCAGGAAGATGGATCAAGTGCAGAAGGGGGCTGCGGCAAGGTGATGCACTGTCCCCATACCTCTTTCTTCTGGTGGCTGATGTCTTACAGCAGCTGATCAAACAAGACTCGGGCATCCGTCACCCCTCCATTGACGGTCCATGCCCAGTCTTACAATATGCAGACGACACGCTACTGCTAGTCCGTGCGGAGCTGACTGATGTCAGGCGGCTAAAGACAACATTAGATGACTTTGCACTGGCCACTGGACTTAAGATCAACCTCCAAAAGCACTCTGGTGCCCATGCACGTTCCTGAGAACCGCCTTCAGCGCGTTGTGCGTATCCTACAGTGTCAAAAGGGGTCCTTCCCACAGGTATACCTAGGTTTGCCTCTGTCCAATGTCAAGTCGAAACGGCGTGCCTTCCTCTGGGCTGGAACCTGCCTATCCCTCCTGTCAACAGGCTCTGGGAATTGCCCAAGCCGGCTGAGGTGCCATCAAAGCTCTTTTCTACAATGATTCTCCTATGTTGCTGGCAAGTTTGGAACCATAGGCACGACGTCGTCTTCCGTCAGCAACAGCCTTGCCTTCGGCGGCTGCTTGCTACTGCCAAAGAAGTATGTCGCCTCTGGAGCTGCCGCCTAAAAGTCGAAGATCGATGGATAGTTGACAAGTGGTGCGCAATGTTTGTAATGAACTAAGCTCTCCTACCTCTTCATTTGTAACCTAAATATGACTACGGGTCCTCGACTCAGAGGTGCCTTGGCACCCTCCATCCACCGGCTCACGCGATCAATGGAAAATCCATTCGGTGGGGCTCTCACTCCTCCGGTGATGTCTTCGTAAAAAAAGACATTGCATTCTCTGTTCGGTTGGTATTAAAAAGTCGGTGATAAACCAGCTAAAACCGATTTGTTGTGAGAGAAAATATTATAGATTATAAATGATAAGCGAACTTGGCTAGTCGTCGTCGCGTTGGGGCCGGCCGGCTTCCGGACCGGACGCGTGTCTGCTGTATGCATGAGAGTAGCATGACTGTCTGTATTAATAATTTGTCTTCGTGCACAAGACAGCGAAGTGCCGTCGGAGAGGAGAGGTACGTAGCCTGGACAAATCAATAAAGAAGAAGGAGGCCCTTTGATTTGTTTCCAGTGTCGTCGTCGTCATCATCTAATACAAGTGTACTTAAAAAAAAGGAGTATATATTCCTAGCTAGTATCATTTGGTACAGGCCGTCGATGTCGACGCCGGCATTGCATTTGCATGCATATGCGCAGCCACACACCGGCCGCGAGGCTCGTCGTCGCAGACGACGACGGGCGGCGGATCTGTTAGTTGAGCCCTCAAGGTCGTCGGTGCGTCGGGCGGTGAAGCGATGGTGGTGAATGGTCAGGGCAGAGCGCCCGGCCAGCATGGTGGTGAATGGTGATGGAGGCCGTGAGAGTGAAACGAGCCGTGCACAGAGGCGTTGGTGCCTACAGTACTCTAGGCAAAGGCATGCATCCATCCGATCCGAACCCATCCACCCTACAGCAGCTTTTTTAGGTAACAAGAAAAGAACGCATGGGCATGGCTCGAAATTCGATCGGCCGCGGGTGACACGATGGATGGCTGCGACCGGGTGTATGTGTATCCGGGGGAGGCCTTTGTACAGCTGTGCCCTCCGACTCCCTGAAACGAAAGCGACCGACCCATGCAACGCGGCAGTCGGCAGGGCGCAGCACACGAGGAGGAGTACAGTACTCCAACTCCAAGGTGGGTGATGATGGGATACATGACAGCTCCTTTGGCAGGCACTGGCACAGGACAGGGTCGCCCCCGGTACCCGCCTGTCCGAACACGCCTCCTCGCCATGGCCCATGGCCGCATCCACATCCACCACCTGCCAGGCTGCCACCCTGACCCTGCACTGCCATCCATGGCCTTGTGCTTTGTGCCCTCCGTCTCCGGCCAACTTTTCCTTTATATTAACACTGTTTGTTGTACTTGAAAAAGTAAGCCCCTGTTTAGTTGGATCTCAAATTTCAAAAAGTTCTACTGTATCTCATCATATATCGAATGTTTGCGGCTCGTCATGGAAGATTAAATATGAATTGAAAAAAAACTAATTGCACAGTTTGGTGGGAAATTGCGAGACAAACGTTTTGAGTCTAATTAGTCCATGATTGAATACTATTTGCCAAATAAAAATGAACGTACTACAGAAGCCCCAAAATCCAACTTTGGGCAACTAAACGCGCTAAGGTCATATTTAGTTACACCAAAATCCAAAATTTAACGTGACGTAAAAAGAAGATTCTCTGTCACATCAAACTTGCGGTATATGTATGGAGTACTAAAATGTTGATGAAATCAAAACTAATTACATAGTTTGGTTGTATTTTTACGAGATTTAACGTTTTGAGACCAATTAGTCAATGATTGGACAATTATTACTAAATAAAAACAAAACGACACCGTAGCTCGTGAGCAACTACTAGTACTTGTTAAACACAAGTGCTCGTGCTGTGGTGAAATGATCCTTTAATTTTTCCCTACCGCATGACCGAACTGAGCAAGAGCTGAGAGCACAAGCCATCACTACTGTCCCGTTTGTAATGGACATGTCCCACCAGTTTAGTGATGTCGTCATAAAGGCTCACGAACTAGTAATAATCCGCTGCTCAACTTTAGGGCCTGTTTGATCTCAAATCTCATCTTAAATTGAGATTCTTCTAGATAGTGAATGTAGAATTTGGATTCTGCATTAAAAAAAATAAGGGGTATTTGAATCGATCTCGCTTTCAAAGTGGCTATTGTAGTGAAAATCTCTAAATAGTGGGTTTAAAGTAGATAGTTGGATTCTAAAATAACAAGTATTTGGAATTTGTTGGGGATTTGACTTCGCAACATAACTTTGTCTTGAAAATTTGGAGTTGGTAATCTAACTTTCGTGAAAGAATTTGAATGCAGGGATTTCAGGTGAAGGCTACACCTTGACTTCGCTCGGAAGAAGTAAATATGCGAAGTCAATGATGAACTCTGATCCAAAATAGAGAAAACGTGAAGTCGAGACGGTTTCGCCCAATCAAAGTTGAAGACAAAGGCAACTCCAAAAAGCAGATGGGAAAGCTTGAAGGAGCTATTATCGAAGACGAAATGACCATTTCGTCCTTGTAATCGAGAAGAGTTGTAACATTTAAGAGTGGGTATTCTAGTCATTTTATTATCTCAGCTCCCTTATCCATTCTCTTCACGCACTGTTGGGTAGATCGACGCCTCGCTGTGGACCGCCGCCGCCGTTCGTGCGATCAAAAACTTTTTTCGAGCATTTTAGCCAAAAGTGTATTTTGCTCATGGTTGTAGATGCTTTATTTTGTATTTAGTAACTCAAGAAAAATTCATCACATATCAAGGGCACTTTGGTCTATCCAAGTGATTCACCTCTGTTTAGAATCTGAATCGTGACAAATAGCTAAACGGTTCTAGCAAGTGATTATGTTTCTCAGAGAAACATTTCTCCAAAGAATCTAAATCTGAATCTGAAACGTTTTTCCTGCAACCTGGATCCCTACCAAATAGACCCTTGCTCTCTATTTTCTTCCATACGTTGTTCATTTTCTGTCTTCCGATCCTTGGTCCACTATTGCCTACATAGATTCCCGTGAGATCTCCACCCGTGCACGGCGCCTTAACCATGTGAGTTAGCTCATGGTAATGACTGGGGTAGAGTTTTCTTGCTCAGGTCAAAGCAGACCCCGTTGACGCTATCTGGTCTCTCACAGCAAAATAGCTTCAGTCGGTTTATCAAGGGTCTGTTTGGTTGATATTAAAGTCGACAGATAACCCGACTGAAACTGTTTTTGCTGTGAGAGAAAAATACTATAGATTCTAGCTTAGCTAATAAGCCGGCTGATAAGTTTAAGTCAACACTAGCGACCTTCGGCTCAAGCATGCCGACCAGAATTCAATTCACCAACGCGAGGGTAGAGAGGGCTTGTCCGAGGTGTAGCTGAGACAAAGCTCATCTAATCTATTGCTTCGATTGGTGTAGACGCACAGGGGGAAGAGAGACGAGTCCATCCGCTCGATTTGAAGGGACGTGCTTGTCCCATGTATATTAGAGTAATAACCGATCCTTTTAGTAAGGTTACTAATAGCTTGTTCCCTCCACTCCCAATCAAGCCTGAAAATCGAGATCATCTCGTCCCCTTCTCGACCGTCTCATCAAAACAAAACAATATGTTAGTAACATCGTGTTTGGTTCACGGAATGGCACCGTGTGGAGCCATTCGATCCTGCATCCCATCTAAACGTATTGTCTGGTTTGGTGCACGAAACCATCCATTATAAACATGCTGGTGTCAGATAGAGTCATTCTAAATCAAACAAACTGTTAATGTGCAACCCAAGAGCACTCCAGTCCAACTATCCCAAAGTTCTAATCCCAACCCGTGTGGTGAGTTCTGAGTTGGTGACCAGGCCACTAGCCTGGCACTAGTAGCCAGTTTGGTGCAAACAAGAGCAGTGCACTGTGCACTGAGCCCTGCGTACCTCGACGGCTCGAGCTTGACCCCTAGCTACAAGCAGGATCGAGGGCTGTGATGTGACCTAGGTGTACCGGTCTAGCTAGGGCGGCGGCCCACTTGTACCATGAATGAACAGGACTCAGGCCCAGCTTTAGATTGAGGTTAGGAATTAGTATTTGGCAGACCGTAGTATTTTCGTTTTTGATTTTGACAATTATTATCCAATTATGGTCTAACTAGCTCAAAAGATTCGCCTCGTAATTTACAATCAAACTGTATAATTAGTTATTTTTTTTATCTAAATTAGTAATTCATACATATGTCTAAAGATTTAATGTGATAGAGAGAGAGTGAAAAAACTTACAATATAAATCAGGCCTCGGAGCTGCGACTGTGTGCTCGTGACACTTTTGCAATGAATCCGATCTCGGATGGGACGTGTAGGTCCCTGTAGGTGTGACTGACTCGTACAAGCTCTTTCCTCTTTATGGCCAGCACTAAACTGTACGTCCGCGATCGTGTTCGTCACCTGTCGTATCTTCCAATTATTCGTCTCACCCTTTAACATGCGGCTCCTAAAATTTATGTCCTATCGAATATTTGACACATGTATAAAATATTAAATATAGATTAATTATAAAATTAATTACATAATTTAAGACTAATTTACGAGACGAATTTTTTAAACCTAATTAATCTATGATTTAACAACGTGTGCTACCGTAACCTGTGCTAATGATAGATTAATTAGACTTAAAAAATCATCTAAAAAATTAACCTCCGTCTATATATTTAGTTTTATAATTAATCTATATTTAATGCTCCTTATTAATATCTAAATATTCGATAAGACATAAATTTTTTAGTAAAGACTAACAACCAAACACGCCAAACCCCAAAGGAGCAATTGATCGGCTCCGGACACGTCAAGAAAATAAACAATAAACTGTGTTGTTTTCTGCTTCTGATGATGAGGTCTAAGTAACCCCATAGAAAAAATAGCACTTGCAAGCATTGATTCCTGCTCATCGGCAAGAAGCCAGGAACCGTGGATTTGTCTGTCTTCCACAGAAAAGGGTCTCACTCTCACGGATTGGTACTGGATCCACGCGGGAAAGACGCAGAAGAGCAGCCATGGCGCACCGGTTTTGTCAGGGTTTTGAGTTACCATCGACGAGTAAATTTTTAATATTATATGTCTGGTTCGGATGATGTGTTTAGAGGACACGATATTTATACTGGTTCGGACAGAATGTCTCTACGTCCAGTTCGCTGCTGCTCGTGTTACTAGCACCAAAAGTTTATAATAGGGGTTACAAACGGACGAGAGAGGGACATGTCCCAAGTCTTTAGTGAAAGGAGTAAAAGTCAGCTGAGAGCTCGGTCATTTGCTTTCGATCGTACGCTTCGCTTGTGTTGTTATCTCGTTGTTCGGGTTCGATGGGTTTGTTGGTCGATGCCTCTCATGGGACGCCCTACTTTCCTTTTTATAGGCTAAGAAAAAGCACGGGTTACAAAGTGGAGGAAAGAGAAGAACGAGTCAAGGCCTTCGTGATCGCCGCCCTTCTTCTCCTTCATCATGGGTCCCACGCTACCCCTGAGATGTTAATGTGGGATGGCGCCATGTTGCGGCCTTGTTCGTCACCGGCGCCATGCGCAGGTGTCGTCTGTCGGTCATGGCGTTTCACTCCGCCTAGCGGACGTCGTGGTGAACTGACGTGCATGTCGTTGTTCGTCACGAGGGTAAGCGTAATCAAGATCTTGATACGTCCGACGCTGTTCTTGATGTGAATCCTCAGGTATGGCCCATCGTGGAGTTACATCAAGGCGTGTCAGTCTCTCCCCTGGTGTCAGAGTTTTGACCCAGGCACATACGTCTGGACCTGGTGTGGTTAGTGGCGGTATGGGACCCCGTCGGGCGAGGCGGAGCCCGCGGCCTCGATGTCAAGCGATGAGTCCGCCTCAGAGGCTCTGGACGAGGCGAGCTCTGCGGCCTTGGGGTCGAGCGCGAGGAGGAGCGCCCCAGAGGTCGAGTGGTGAGCCCCGACCTTGGGGTAGGGCGAGGCGAGCCCACGGCTTGGCCGAGCGAGGCGGTGTCTGCGGCCTCGGTGTCGGACGAGGCATAGCCCGCCCCTGTGGGCTCCCAGTGGGTCGGTCGGTAGCGGAGCCCGCACTGACTGGGCTGGTTGAAGCCGTAGTCGTGCTCTCTTGACTATTCGGATGAATTAATATTGATGACTATTAGCTTCTACTCTTCCGGTACCATATTATTGATCCCTGGCAGGTTCTTTACCTTTTTTTCAATTCAAAGTTTGAAATTTCGGTCCAACCTCTCGCCGGCGGCAGCAGAAAACCTCCCCGGTCGTCCCCTGTTTGGAGGCGCACCTGCAGCTGCAGGGAGGGGCTCTGCACTCCAGCGGGCAACCAAAATTGATTTGGTTTCTTGCCCGGAAATCAGACACGCCGCCGCAATCGCACCCACCAGGGCACCACCTAACCGTCGCTGACGAGGCAACCCGCCGGCCGTATAAATATTACGCACCGCGTGGCGCCTGCCACGCCACGCCACGGGTTCGCTCAGCAGCTAGCCGCACAAACAGAAACAGACTCGCCCGCCGCGCCACGCAACAGCCCAGTCCATCTCTCTCCCCACGGCCATGGCGGCGACGGAGGCCACCACGCTGACGGCGCTGCTCAAGGAGGCGGCGGCGGCCGCCTTCCCGGTCCGCCGCGCCGTCGCTGTCCCGGGCAGGCTGGAGCTCACGCACGCCGCCCTCGACGCGCTCGTCGACGCGGCGGCCGCGCGACTCGCCGCCGAGGCCGGAGTCCTCCCGGGCCACGTCGTCGCGCTCGCCTTCCCCAACACCGTCGAGGTTCGTCTCCTTTCTTTCGAATTCGATCGATCATGTTCCTGCCTGCGCTGCCCCACGGTGCGAGTGGACCTGACATGCGTGCGATCTGCAGCTGGTGATCATGTTCCTGGCGGTGATCCGCGCGCGCGCCGTGGCGGCGCCGCTGAACCAGGCCTACACGCAGGAGGAGTTCGAGTTCTACCTCTCCGACTCGGAGGCGCGCCTCCTCATCACCAACGCGGAGGGCAACGCGGCGGCGCAGGAGGCGGCCGCCAAGCTCGGGCTCGTCCACGCCGCCGCCACCCTCCACGACGCGGCCGGCCCGGTGCACCTCGCCGGCCTCCCGGCCCTGGCGAACGGGAACGGAACCAAGAGCAACGGGTCCCACGCCGGCGGTGGCGGCGCGGCGGGGGGCTCTCCCAACGATAACGACGCGTCGGACGTGGCGCTGTTCCTGCACACCTCCGGCACGACGAGCCGGCCCAAGGGCGTTCCGCTGACGCAGCGCAACCTGGCGGCGTCTGTGCGGAACATCCGGTCCGTGTACCGCCTGTCCGAGTCCGATGCCACGGTGGTGGTGCTGCCGCTGTTCCACGTGCACGGGCTCCTCTGCGCGCTGCTGAGCTCGCTGGCGTCGGGCGCGTCCGTGGCGCTCCCGGCGTCGGGGCGGTTCTCGGCGTCCACGTTCTGGACCGACATGCGTGCCTCGGGCGCCACGTGGTACACGGCGGTGCCGACGATCCACCAGATCATCCTGGACCGTCACGCGTCGCGGCCGGAGGCGGAGGCATATCCGGCGCTGCGTTTCATCCGCAGCTGCAGCGCGTCGCTGGCGCCGGCGATCCTGGAGCGGCTGGAGGCGGCGTTCGGCGCGCCGGTGCTGGAGGCGTACTCGATGACGGAGGCGTCGCACCTGATGACGTCGAACCCGCTGCCGGAGGACGGGGCCCGGAAGCCCGGGTCGGTGGGGCGGGCCGTCGGGCAGGAGCTGGCGGTGCTGGACGAGGAAGGGCGGCTTGTGGCGGCGGGGAGCCCCGGTGAGGTGTGCGTCCGCGGGGACAACGTGACGGCGGGTTACAAGGGGAACCCGGAGGCGAACGAGGCGGCGTTCCGGTTCGGGTGGTTCCACACGGGGGACATCGGCGTGGTGGACGAGGAAGGCTACGTCCGCCTTGTGGGGCGGATCAAGGAGCTCATCAACCGCGGCGGGGAGAAGATCTCCCCGATCGAGGTGGACGCCGTGCTGCTGGGCGCCCCCGGCGTGGCGCAGGCCGTGTCGTTCGGCGTGCCCGACGACAAGTACGGGGAGGAGATCAACTGCGCGGTGATCCCGCGGGACGGGTCCGCGCTCCGGGAGGAGGAGGTGCTGGCGCACTGCCGGCGGAACCTGGCGTCGTTCAAGGTGCCCAAGAAGGTGTTCATCACCGACGACCTGCCGAAGACGGCCACCGGCAAGATCCAGCGCCGCATCGTGGCGCAGCACTTCGTGCAGCCGGCCAGTGCCTGATCGATCGATGATCCTTTTCGTGGTGCTGCACTCGTTCCTGCGTCATCTGGTTGGGATTTCGCTACAGGCTACAGTGGTAGCAGTTTCGCCCCGTTCGTTTGACTTAACTTTTTCAACCAATGGACAGTTTTTTTTAATAAATCAACCCACTTTCAGCCATTACTTATCAGCCAACAGGTGATCGCATTGCTGCCGTTGTTGCCGCGTTGTTGCGAGGTGGACAAGGCCTGGAATGAACCTGAATAAACAACAAAGCATCCTCTGTCTCTATCGATCGTCGCGTGGTTGTTCTTTCTTCTTTCTGGTCAGGCGTGCATTGATTTTGGTTTCTTTTTGTACCGGATGATTTGGATCCGTGGTAACGTGGCATATTCTGGAGTGTACTAACCACACCTCTAGTAGAAAGACAGTACAATCTCTTTACTACGAATACGACTGAATCCTGCACCAAAAGAAGGTCAGGTAGCGTGGCCACGGATCGGCCGGGCAGACGGCCCAGATCACGAGAGTCCCGGTCTTTTTTTAAAAAACCCCTCGATTTTTAGTCGAATCAACTTGTAGTCCAGGCCTTCTCTTAGGGTTTTTTTTAAAAAGCCCTCGAAACTTTACCGAAATCAACCCGCAATCCAGGTGTCGGTGTTTCGAACCGGGGGGTCCTCAACCGACTAGTGAATTTGTTCTGCGTGCTCCTGATCCGGATGGTGATGTAAAGAGACACAAGGTTTATAATTGGTTCATACAATCAAGGCCCTACGTCCCACCCGAGAAATCGATCTTGTATTCCTTGCACCGAGGTGCTCGTAGTATGGGGTTACAAGCTAAAGGAGAGAAGGAGCTGGTCCTAGGTCTCGGCGGGGTGTCGTGCGGGCCGCTTGAGACCTTGCTCTCAGGCGACAGGAGTGTGCTCGCGTGTGTGTGTTATCGTGTATCTCCCTAAAACAACCCAGGTCCTCTCCTTTTATAGCATTAAGGGAGGACTTAGGCGGTACATGAGCCGACTATACGGCGTCGTGTGAACAGAGGCGGCGTGTCCGGCCCTCAGAGCTTTGTTCCTGTGACGGCGTGGGGTCGGAGTGGTCCATCCTTGAGTATCAGCGCGTGGTCATCCCATCGTCTCCTGTCGTCGTGGGAGCCCCGGAATGCCTCGGAGTGGATGCGGCGGCGAACGTGCAAGCCACCGTGTGGACGGATCGTCGCTGATGCTTAGAAGCTTGGTCGATGCCGAGGCGGCATCGCGGTGGGGGTCTCGGCAGCCTGAACCCCAAGATCGCCGAGGCCTCGGTGTGTGCGATCTTAGGGCCTTGAGCGGGCGGCCGATCATGGGTACAACGTTTGGACACACGTGGTCGGTAATCCCGTCGTACCTTTTCCCAAATTAAGCCGGTATGGTCTTTGGTGTCGTGGACACAATGGTAGGACACGGTGGTCGGTAATCCCGTCGTGCCCTTTCCCAAATGTATGGGTGCCGATCGGACACAAGGACTGATGCCCTCCCGGTATGTATGCGACGATGCGACCTCGGGTCGCGTCGGCCATCCTGTGGCGTTGAGCCACCATCCGGCTGAGATTGCGGGAGTGGTTGAAGCATTAATGAGACATGACGAGTTGTTGGGAGGGTCGGCCGAGGCGGGGGGCGACGGACCGTGGACGAGCCGGCCTCGAGCGACACGGAGAATGAGGCCTCGCGCGATACGGAGAATGAGGCCTCGCGCGATACGGAGAGTGAGGCCTCTGCCGAGGCCTTCCCTGGATAGCCTTGGGCGAGACGGAGACGGCGTCCCCTGCCGAGGCTCGGCGCCCCCTGCCGAGGCCTACCCTGGGGAGCCTCGCGCGAGGCGGAGTTCGTTCCGAGACCTCCTGCTCGAGGCTCGAGGCGAGGTGGAGGAGGGCTCGGTCGTGGCAGGTGAGGGGCCCACGGCTTATCTTCTAGCTTTGTTTTGATGTTTGCTTGGGGTACCCCATTCTAAGGTGCCCGACAGTTGCCCCCGAGCCTCGGGGTGAGTGCGTGCACTCTGCCTGAGGGTTCGTCGAGGCTGGGTTTATGCCTGCTCCGTAGGAATTGGTTTGTTTTCTGAGGTTCCGGTGGGTGCTGTGCGCACCTGGCACGGGTGTAACTTTCGAGCCCCTGGAGGAGTGAAGTTACACCTCCGGGGCTTTCTACTTTTCGCGTTTGAGTGATCAGTTCTTATTGCATTTGCCGAGCCCATAAGCGCAAGTTCGGGTTGCGGGGTCTCGACGAGGTTGCAAAAAGAGGCCCTCTAGCCTCCGCATGGGCGCGAGAGGTTCGTCAGGGGTCCCCTCGACGTTGGGTATGTCCTCACGCTTCCTTTCGCTCGGAAGGAGGGGTGGAATGTGCCATGCTACCCTTGATGGGCGCGAGCGTGGACACTTTCGGTGAGTCACATTCGGGTAGTCCGAGTGGAGGCCCGAGCCCCTGCTCGCTAGGGGATGGCTAGCGGTCCGAGACGCACTCCAAAAGTACCGGAGGATTTCTCTAGTGGGTGCCGAGGCCGTTCACTGGCCTCGGTGGCTCGGTGCCTCCCTACGGTGGGATCCCATTCGGATACTTTCTGTCGGTCTCGGACACGACTTTGGGCCCCGAGCGATCGCTTGCGTTCGGGCTGGGCCATTCGCAGAGGCTCGCCCAAGTCGCCCCCGACTCTGTTGCCTCAGGCGGCGGTGTCGAAACCTCTTGGAGGCCCAACCTTGAACCCCTGGACTGTGAACGGGCTCGGTGCCCTTTATCGTGTTTTTGTCTTGGTTTTTGGGTGCAAGAGGAGCCCCCGAGCCTCCGCCTGGAGCAAGAGGACGGTCAGGGGTCTCCTGACTTTTTCATTCGCCCCTCACATATCCTTTTCGTTCAGACGGAGGGTTCATTTGCCGAGCCCATTCTGGTCTCGGCAAGATCGCAGGAAGAGCCCCTAGCCTCTGCGCAGAGCGAGAGGGCCGTCGGGAGTTCCCCTGACTTTTTATACGCCCCTCGCGTGTGAGGGTTTGTTTGCCGAGCCCATTCTGGTCTCGGCAAGGTCGCAGGAAGAGCCCCTAGCCTCTGCGCAGAGCGAGAGGGCCGTCGGGAGTTCCCCTGACTTTTTATACGCCCCTCGCGCATGAGGGTTTGTTTGCCGAGGCCCCTTTGGGCGCGAGCCCGGGTCGTGGGGTCTCGGCATATTTGCAGGAGGAGCCCCCTAGCCTCTGCATAGGGCGAGAAGGCCGTCAGGGGTTCCCCTGACTTTTTATGCGACCCTCGCGCTTCCTTTTCGCTCGAAAGGAGGGGTGGAATGTGCCTCGCTACCCTCGATGGGCACGAGCGGTGGCACTTCCGGTGAGTCATTATCGGGTAGTCCGAGTGGAGGCCCGAACCCGTTCGCTAGGGGACGGCTAGCGGTCCGAGACACACTCCAAGAGTACCGGAGAGGATTTCTCTAGTGGGTGCCGAGGCTGCTTCGTTGGGCCTCGGTGGCTCGGTGCCTCCCACGGTGGGATCCCATTCGGATACTTTCTCGCCAGTCTCGGACACGACTTTGGGCGTCCCAAAGCGTTTAAGCTTCGCTTGGGTCTCGGCCCCGAATAGGCTCGCCATGATCGCCTCGACTATGTTATCCTCAGGCAAATTGTCGAAACCCTTTTGGGGTCCAGCCTTGAACCCCGGATCGTAATAGGCTCAGAGCCCTGTTCCTTCCTATGAAAGGAACAGGCATGGAAATATTTTCCTATTGGCTCGGCCATGAGTGGCGCGCCTTTTTGAGGCGGTTTTATTGGGAGTCGAACGGTACCTGCTGCCGTAGTGGCCGGCGTGGCGTGGTGGATGGGATGTAACCGCCCTCGCATTTTAATGCGGGAGACGTGGTGCGTGTGGGCGGTGAAATCGGCTCGTGGTTAACCAAGGCCAGATTGGGGGAAATCTCCCGATTTCATCGCCTCTTCGCTTCGCCTCCTCCTGCATGAATACCCGGGGAGTTTTGCCCCTCCTCGTCTTACCTTGCCTGCATCAGCGCCGCCCCCACCGAGCCGTCGCTAGAGCAGCGAGTGCCGAGAAGGAGAGGAGGAAGAGCGAGCCTAGGGAGGAAGCGAGAGAAAGGTGAGAGCGTGGGAGGGAGAGAAAAGACTCACCGCCGCACTGATTCCCCAAATACACCCATGGCGGTGATATCGTTGTCGTCGAGGAGGACCCCAGGATCCGTCCGGACGTCACCGAGGAGATGCTCCAGTCGCTTGTCGATGGTGGGCTCCTCCGCCCGGTGACTGACTCCACCAGGCCGGAATGGATTGCTCCGTACGGCGAGCCGGAGCCGAGGCCTCGCGACGGCTATGTCGTAAGCTTCGTCTCCTTCCACGAGCGTGGCCTCGGCGTCCCGCGGACCGGTTCATCGCGGGCGCTTACGCACTACTACGGCGTGGAGCTCCACAATTTTAATCCCAACTCCGTTGCTCGCGGGCTATCTTTGTTGCCGTCTGCGAGGGGTATTTAGGATCGCGCCCCATTGGGAGTTGTGGCTCCATCTGCTTTGGTAAGGGCATACTACAAAGCCGCCGGGCACGCCGGGGAAGAGGAAGGCGACGAGGGCCGAGGCTGCACTCTCCAAGTGCGTCGGGACCGCCACACCTCTACATCCCGCCCAACTCGCGTCCTCCAACCGCCGGGTGGTACACAAGTTGGTTTTATCTCCGTAAACGACGACGGAGGGCTTCCCCTACACCGGGTGGATTGTGGGAGTTGCCCGAGAAGTGGAAGTGGGCGTCCCCAGGTCGACCACCCCAAGCCGGAGCCGCCTCCTGAGAGGGGTGGCGAGGTCATGGGGCCACGCCTCACTCACCGGGTGTGGTTGTGGCTGCTTCCACCGCCCGGGAGGGTGCCGCCGCCGATGGCTCGGGCGGCGGGTCGGCCGTTTCGAGATGAGGCCGGTGAGCCCATTGAGGGCACCCGGATGTCCTCTTCCGCCCTTTCCGAGGAGGAGATTCTTTGTCGGGTGGGGGAGACGGTAGAGGCGAAGGTGAGGGGCGGCAACTTGACCCCTATCGCGATGCGCCGTCATGAGGTTCCTCTCGGCCCCAGTAAGTCGTGGCGCGCCCAGTAGCCTCCTCGACGCTCCTCGCCTCCTCCTACCCCTTGTTCCCTTATGTGTTTGTCATTCCTTTAGGGATGAGGGACGTGCGCTCCTCTCCACCGCCCGTTCTCGAGGACGCGGAGCGGCGGGCGATCAACCGTGCTCACGCCGATGCGCAGAAGAGGCGAAAGGACGCCAAGGCGGCGAAGCGCACGAAGCACATCCTCGCGCACGAGGAGCTGGATAAGCGCCGCCGTCAACAACGGAAGGACGGTCTTCCGCTGGAGGAATCCCCGTCGACGTCGTTGTCGACGGAGGCCTCGGACGGGGACGACAAGGTCGAGGGAGGGCGTGGTCCCCTGGGCCACCTTCCTGATGTCGTGGAGGTGGCGCCCGGGGTGTCGGTAAGCATCCCGACACCCCCGGGAAGGGGAGGAGAAGCGGACCCGGGGCCGGCGGTTGCCCGCTCCGGGGCCGAGGCCGACACGCCCGAGGCGCGGGCGTTAGGCAACGCGCCGCCGCCCGTAGGCTCGGGCGGTCGTGGTGGAAGCGGGTGGCGGCGAGGCGGACGCCGCCCGCCCCGCAGAGATCGAGGGGCGCCGGGGTCCGCCAAGACCGTCCGGCGTCGATGGATACGGAGGCGACGCCTCTGCCGCCTCCTCCGTCGGCTGCGGGTGTGGGCATGCCGTGGCGAATCCGGGCCGCCTTGATCAAGGCAAGTGTATTCTTAGCGGGTCGTGGTGTTTTTTAATTCGCTTTTTTTTAGTTTGCGCCGACCACAGTGGGTTAATTTTCCTTAGTCGGAAGCGGCTGCGGACGACCTCCCTTTGGCGCCTTAAGGCGCTCAAGGCGAAAGCTTGGCTCCTCCGCACACCGGGTGGCGGAGGCACAAGCCGCTATCCAATGCGGCGCTTGGCGTGGCGTCGGGTCGACCCAACGGGGCCGGACGCCTGGGAGGGGCTGCCGAGGCGGCCCCTACACCGACGATGGAGGAGTGCTTTACCCTGTGGGGCGAGGCTCACGAGTCGGATGGGGCCGGCATGCCCTTTGTTGCTGAGGCCCCCGGGGTCTCCGAGGCTGAGGCGACGGAGGCCACGGCGCCCGCGACCGCTGAGACCGCGGTGGCCGTGGTCGGCGTCTCCTCGTCTGCCAAGGCCACGATGGCGGAGGCCAGAGACCCTGAGGCCCCGAGGCCGTAATTGCAGAGGCCGGAGCCCCCGAGGTCACCAAGACCGTCGTGATGGCGGCGAGGCCGTCTGTGCAGGAGGTGGAGATGCAGGCGGCGGCCGCCTCGGTGGTGCCCTTGGTTCAGGGCCTGCCGTTGGTCTATCCGATCCCCTCCGATGATACTTCCCGGGCGCGGGAGGTGGTCGACGCCAAGGAGACCAATGTCGTGGAGCAGCCAGCGCCGCTCTTGGACGAGGGAGGCTCGGCCCTCGTGCGGGTCCGGCCCGAGCCTCGCGGGTGGGACCACCTGCGGGTATTGTGGCGGAGCCGGGATGACCCTGAGGGGGAGCCTCTGCTCGCCCTTGAGGACGCGGCTGAGGGTGGGCGCTGGAACACCTTCGAGCAGTATCACCAGCTGGCGGAGCGGTCTCTACGGACGGCGCTATCTATGGTGGCCGGCCGACGAACCGCCTGTGAGTCACCCAGTTTCGTGCTTTTTTTTCTCGTCGACGCTTACCTTCCCGACTTTGTTGCGACCAATGACCTTCGCTCTGCTTCCCCAGAGCTCGAGACCCGTCGCTTGGGAAGTCGGTGTTTCTTCAAGGGAGAGGGCGTGCAGGACCAGCTTCACCGGTAGAAGGGCCTTCTTGCCAATGCTAACGAGCTTCTGTCGGCGTGAAGCGCGGAGGTGGAGGACCTCCGCCTTCGCTGTGCCGACGCGAAGGTCGAGGCGGCCGGGGTCTAGGCGTAGCTCGCCCCCTTGGCGGCGTGGGTCAGGGAGCTAGAGGAGGAGCTTACCCGCGCGGTCAGCGATTGAGATGCCTTCAGGTCCCGGGCCGAAGAGGCGACGGCCTCGTGGCAAGGCCCTCGCCCGGCAACTGGGCAGAGAGAGGCGCACTTGCCGGTGACAAAGGCGCCTCAACGAGGCCCTTGTTGCATGGTTTGAGGCCTCGCAGACGAGGTCGTGGTTTTGAAGGGGGCGGTCGAGGGTGAGTTCCAGTCCCCTTGTTTTGTTTCCTTTTCCTTATGTTTGCTCCTTGACTTCCTTGTCTGACGCAGAGCTGGGAAGGGAAGCCTCCAGGGCGGCCGAGGCCTCTAGGTTCGAGGCCCAACGGTTGAGGGAGAAGGCCGAGGCCTATCAGGCCGAGACCCGTCGCTGGGAGCAGAAGGCCAAGGGTGAGCTCCTTGGGCTTCCGTCCCCAACTTAGGTTGTCCTTTCTCTCGCTTGACTTCATTCCGTTTTCCACGGTGCAGAGTCGGAGGCGGAGATCCTTCGGGCCGCCGAGGCTTCCAAATGTGATGTGAGACGGTGCTCGAGACCGAGATCGGGAGCACGAGGCGCCTGAAGCGTCTTGCCTTTCCGCTCATGAGGCCTTTGGAGGTCGAGGGGTTCAATCAGCAGCTCCCTTGGGAGCCGCTTTGATTGCGCTGAGCAACAGACATGCTGCGGCTGGCTCCGAGGGGCACTGTAGACGGGTGTCAAGCGGGAGCTGGCCATCATCTCCTCTCACTACCTCGGCGTCGACCTCCCGGCCATTAGTGATGGCTATGTTCTGCCTGATGATGACGAGGAGGCCGATGCGGCGGTGGCAAAGCTGATGGAGGCGACAGAAGGCCCTGGTATGGCACTGGCGACTCTCTTCGAAGAGGAGGTGGTTCCTCCCCTACCGTCCGCCGACGCTGAAGGCCCTGAGCCTTGATCTGGGCCCCGAGGGCTATATAAAAATAGAATAGGGGTTATTTTTTGTATCGTGACACTTGTGGCCGTCGAGGCCTTTACTTTTGAAGTACTTGTGTTTCCTAGTTGTTTTTCTTATGTTTCCGAGCCTCTGCCCTCTGTCGCTCCTGATCGGATTTCGTTTGCAAAACACCCCCTTGGGGCCTAAGCCGTCCCTTGAGCGAGAGGTAGTGAGGGAGTGCCGTGGTCTGGGCGTGGGCAGCCTCGCGACTCTACCGGCCTCTCGCTTAGGAAACAGACCTTGGTCCGAGGGGTTTTTACAACTAATTCGTCAGAGCCTGCTAGGGACTTGGCGTAGGATTTTTTTGCGAAAAACAACTGGAGAATGGCGCGTGGGACCTAGGGGACGCCTAGGGAGGGGTCCCCTATCTAGCCCCCGAGGGAGACTTGGTTCTGCCGAGGCAGAACCGAGTTTCCCTTGCCGTGTTACTGCGTTGCCGAGGCCCACGATGGGCTCGGGGGGTTTCTCAAAAAATTAGACCAACTAAAGAACGCTTTTTAATTGTATTTCGAGAAACGACATATACAATGCTTGGAAATTTAGGGATAAAAGCGACGTAGCTGTTCTATGTTCCAAGCGTTGGTGAAGACTTCGCCCTTCTCATTGGCGCCTTGTAGGTCCCGTGCTTCAAAGACTTGGGCGATGATGTACGGTCCTTCCCATGGCGGGGTCACTTGTGGCGACCCTTGTTGCTCTGTGCTAGCCTTAACACCGTGTCGCCTACCTTCAAATCCCGGCCTCGGACGCTGTCGGGCTGATAAGCGCCATGATTCTCTGCTGGTATTTGGCCGAGTGTAGTAGCGCCGACGTCTCGGCTTCCTCCAGCTTGATCAAGGGCATCCTCTCGGGTGGTGCGGTTACTTTGTTCGTTATAGGCTTGCGACCTCGGGGAACCATATTCCAAGTCGGTGGGGAGGATGGCCTCGGCTCCATAGACTAGGAAGAAAGGCGTGAATCCCGTGGCTCGGCTTGGAGTGTTCCTCGGGCTCCGGATGACCGACGGGGGAGCTCGGCGAGCCATTTTTGCCAAACTTTTTCAATCGGTTGTGAATCCTTGGCTTGAGGCCTTGTAGGATCATGCCGCTGGCACGCTCTACTTGGCCGTTGGTCCTTGGGTGTCCTACGGTGACCAGGCCACACGGATGTGGTGGTCGCGTCATAAAACGTCGAGAACCTTTTGCGATGAACTGCGTCCCGTTATCGGTGATGATGGTGTTGGGGACCCCAAACCTGTGGATGATGTCAGTGAAGAATAGCACCGCCTGCTCGGATTTGATTCGATTGATCGGACGAGCCTCGATCCATTTGGAGAACTTGTCGATTGATACCAATAGATGGGTGAATCCCCCGGGGGCCTTTTGCAGAGGCCCGACCATGTTGAGCCCCCACACGGCGAACGGCCATGTGATGGGGATGGTTTGCAGGGCCAGGGCCGGGAGATGTGTCTGCCGAGCGTAGTACTGGCATCCTTCGCAGGAGCGTACTAGTTTGGTAGCGTCGGCGACCGCCGTCGGCCAATAGAACCCTTGGCGGAAAGCGTTCCCTATGAGCGTCCGAGGCGCCGCATGGTGCCCGCAGGCACCCGCGTGTAAGTCCCAAAGCAGGGCTCGGCCCGCTTCGAAGCTGATACACCGTTGGAGGACACCTGAGGGACTTCGCCTGTACAATTCGCCGTTGTAGAGGGCGTAGGTCTTGGCTCGCCGCGCGAGCCGCCGTGCTTCGGTTTTGTCATCAGGAAGCTCCCCCCGATCGAGCCAATCGAGTAACGGGACTCGCCAATCCGCGTCCTGATCAGTCCGTGGAGGCTCGGCGTTGACTTCCATGACCTCGGGCTTGGTCGAGGGGGTCTCGGCAGCACAGAGGGCGTCGAGCTTCGCCGCGGGTTCCATAGGTGGGCCCTCCTCTGTTGCCGAGGTGTATCCAATGGAAGGTTTGTGGAGGTCTCTGGCGAAGACGTTCGGGGGGACCGGGGCCCGTGCTGAGGCCATCTTTGCCAGCTCATCGGCGGCTTCGTTGTAGGTCTTGGCTCGCCCGCTCTCGGCATCCCGACCCCGACATGAAAACATTCGCGAGTGGGGTCGTAGGTGCCTTCATCGTCGGAGTCGGAGTAGCCGAAGCAGTAGTCGCTCGCAGCTAAGAACTGGCGCAAAGCCCCAGGGTTGTGGAGTCCGGAAAAATCCACCCCGGGCCATGCCTCGTCCTCGTCCGAGAAGTCGGAGTGGGTGCTCAGGTCGAGAGCAAAGCGCTGGCGGCGTTCTGAGGGGTGCTCATGAGCGACAGAGTAAGCGTAGGCGTACGAGGCGGCGGCATTTCTCAACCCAAAAGGGTATGGGGACGGTGCCGTCTCCAGATTCTGCCCCGCCGGAATCGGCTCTTCAGGGAGTGGTGGAGCGGAGCTTGACGACTGGGCATCGCCGCGTGCCACAAGCAAGTTTCCTTTGTCCAAGCTCAGGCTAGACAGGTCCCCAGCCAGGGACCCTGTGCCAACAGCTGGTCGTAGGATATCGGCGGGGGGGTGGCGTGTTGCCCCGGATTCGCGTAGCGTCGGGGTGGCCTTGTTCGTGTCGTGCTTGGCGAGTGCGGCGAGAACGGCCGCCCGGACGCCGCCCGCGCCTGGGCTGCCGGGGCGTAACTTCATCGTTGGTTGGTGGGGCTCGAGGAGGGAGGAGCACCAAGTCGTACTCATGCCCTAGAGACATGAACTCTAGGCTCCCGAACCAAACCACGGTGCCGAGACGCAATGGTCGTACGTGGTCTGCCATCCGAACTCTGCCGGGATGATTTAAACCGACACGCAGCCGCCTTCTACAAGCGCGCTAATCGCCGGTGTTTGAACCGGGGTCCTCAACCGACTAGTGAATTTGTTCTGCGTGCTCCCGATCCGGATGGTGATGCAAAGAGACACAAGGTTTATACTGGTTCAGGCAATCAAGGCCCTACGTCCAGTCTGAGAGATCGATCTTGTATTCCTTGCACCGAGGTGCTCATAGTATGGGGTTACAAGCTAAAGGAGAGAAGGAGCTGGTCCTAGGTCTCGGCGGGGTGTCGTGCGGGCCGCTTGAGACCTTGCTCTCAGGCGGCAGGAGTGTGCGTGTGTGTGTGTGTGTTATCAGGTATCTCCCCTAAAACAACCCAAGTCCTCTCCTTTTATAGCATGAAGGGAGGACTTGGGCGGTACATGAGCTGACTATACGGCGTCGTGTGAACAGAGGCGGCGTGTCCGGGCCCTGTAGCCTGTTCCTGTGGCGGCATGGCCGTCGGAGTGGTCCATCCTTGGAGTACTGGGGCGGCGTGGTCATCCCATCAGGTCCTGTGCGTCGTGGGAGCCCCGAGAATGCCTCGGAGTGGATGCGGCGGCGAACGTGCAAGCCACTATGGATTTGATCGTGGCGCGATGCCGAGGCTTGGTCGATGCCAAGGCGGCATCGCGGTGGGGGGGTCTCGGCAGGCACGTACCCCAAGATCGCCGAGGCCTCGGTGTACTGCATCTGCGAGGCCTTGAGCGGGCGGCCGATCATGGGTACAGCGTTTGGACACAAGTGGTCGGTAATCCCGTCGTACACTTTTCCCAAATGTAGATGGTGGCCGGTCGTGGACACAGTGGTAGGACACAGTGGTCGGTAATCCCCATCGTGCCCTTTCCCAGCCGGTATGGTGCTGATCGTGGACACATGGGCACTGTCCCGGCCGGTATAGGATACTGATGCGACCTCGAAATCGCGTCGGCCATCCTGTGGCGCTGAGCCACCGTCCCACCGAGATTGCGGGAGTGGTTGAAGCATTAATAAGACATGACGAGTTGTTGGGAGGGTCGGCCGAGGCGGGGGGCGACGGACCGTGGACGAGCCGGCCTCGAGCGACACGGAGAATGAGGCCTCGCGTGATACGGAGAATGAGGCCTCGCGCGATACGGAGAGTGAGGCCTCTGCCGAGGCCTTCCTGGATAGCCTTGGGCGAGACGGAGACGGCGGCGTCCCTGCCGAGGCTCGGCGCCCCGCCGAGAGGCTACAGGGAGCCTCAAGGCGAGGCGGAGTTCGCTTCGAGACCTCCTGCTCGAGGCTCGAGGCGAGGTGGAGGAGGGCTCGGTCGTGGCAGGTGAGGGGCCCACGGCTTACCTTCTAGCTTTGTTTTGATGTTTGCTTGGGGTACCCCGTTCTAAGGTACCCGATACCAGGCCTTTTAAATGGGCCGGCCTGCCTCCCGCTCGGTCCTGTATATCGTCGGACCTGGGCCTTATTAGGCCGAATTCGGCCTGACGACGTTTTTCTATTTTCCTGCGAATTTATTATTTATCTAAAACGGTTGAAATTTTGTAAAGAACATAATAAAAAAATAAAAAAAATGCCAACCCAAGTTTGTTGAACTCTACACAACTAGCACTGCACTGTAAACACATAACATCACATGTTTTAGTGTAATTTTTTTGCTATTAATGTGGATCTAGATTTCTCTAGGGTTTTCTATAAATAATTAATAGAGTTAGTTTCTTTATTCAAATTGCTATGAAATTTTTACGGTAGCTTACCCATACCACGCATAAAATAAAATGATTGAGTGATTTTACCGGCTTTACGATCCTATATATATATATACACACACACATTCACCTATACATAAATATTACCCCACGTATGAAATAACATTCTATCAATTAGAGTAATATAGTGCAAAAAAAACAAGCATAGTTAACGAACCCTGGTGCAACAAGTTCACCGAACCTAACTAGGTGCGCATAGCTCAGTTTATAAATTTAAATAATTGAAATAATACTTGCTCTGCCGCATCTTTGTTACATGCTCCCATTCTTGAATAATTTGGTCAATCAGAGTTCAATACTAGGAACTGGTGCATACAATATATAATCAGTTGCAATCTATTGGAATGACCACTTCCCCTAACATTGGCCTTTTCCGGAAATACAACAAGCAAACCAATACTTGTACCCAAGTTCTTTTCAAATAAATTATCAATTAGTTAAATCTATTACAGTAAAATGGTCTCATACTGGCCGGCACGGCAACGCCGCGTGCCTTTTCTAGTTCTAATGAAGATTATTTTAAATTTGACTAAATAAATTCGTATAAAAAAATGACACTGATGTTTATCGATGTATAAGAAAAATAGCATGAGTAGGATGAAGTAGGGCATCAAACTTTTAGAGTATACTATACAGTACGCCGTATAGAATGTTCTTTTTCTGGAACAAAAAGTTAGCGGCGACAGAATATAAAAGCATGGGGATGTCGTCATGTTTGCGGTCTCTTCGTCAGGGCAGACGACGAGCGAGGTTGACGTTTCAGCGGTAAAAAAAAGAATGGAACGTCTAATCTTTTGGGCGGTGAGGCCGTGTTTGTCATGGGCTGTGTTTGGCATAGCTTTCATGGGCTCTGGCTCCTACGTGAAATCTCTGTAGCAGTACTGTAGTACGGAGCCGTTTTGGATTTCAAGTAGTGCTGTATCACGGAGCTATGTTGGATTTCGAGACAGAAAATGAACTGAGAAGAGAAAGAGCCGGTGGAGCCACAATTTCAGGGCTTCTCTGGCTATGTGCTACCGTGCGGAGCCGGAGCCGGGAGAAGCCCTCCAAACGGGCTGCTCCAACAGCTCTTGACAGCGACCAGTAACAAATAATCAGACAGACGTAAAGTCAATCAATCAACCGCGAGGCCAGGGGAACGGACGAATATTCGAGGAACCCGTGATTGAGTACGTACGCGTTTCCGGTGTCCGGATGGATATGGACATACAGTAACTGTAACTCCGTAGGTGAAGAAACAAAGGAGCTGGCTCCTGCTGCCTGTTGCAGTGTTGCGTTTGCGCTTCACGGGGCGGACGGGCCTCTGGTGTCGGTCGTTGGGCGGCCGACAGGACGCAGCGAGGTCTAGACTACTCCTACTAGATGATGAAGATGGAGTGAATCTGAATTTGAGATCTGACTGAGCCTTCTGTTGTATAGTAAAATCTATCCAACGGCCTACGACTACGAGTCCAGCCCCCACCCGATCGGCAGTTTGTCACCGTCCCGTTCCCGTCGAACACGATGCATGCTGTCCCTGTCCTAGTCAAAAGCTTTCCGTTCACTAGCGCGACTAGGCACGAGTGGGGCACAGCCGCACAAGCACACCTCGCCCCGTGGGCGTCCGCCGGATCCTCCGGCCCGGCGTAGTGGCCCATGAAAGGCGTCCGTGGCCCGCCCAGCCACCGGCACCCTGCGTCCCTGCCCGACTCTGACTGCGACGTGTGCGTGTTTTCCGCACGCGAGTAGGCGACGCCAGTCGCCAGGCAGGCGTCCGTCCAATTTGTTTTCGACCTCGCTCGCCTTCACGCCTTGTTCGGGGCACCACCCCACTTGATTGATCCATTTCGACCAGATTTCTCTCCGTCCCTCTCTGTTACTGCAGAGAATCAGAGGCATTGTTTAGTTCAATAACTTTTCCCAAAAAATGCTACAGTAGCCATCACATCGAATCTTACGATACGTGCATGGAACATTAAATATAGACGAAAAAAAAACTAATTGCACAATTTGGTTGAAAATCGTGAGACGAACATTTTAAGCCTAATTAGTCCATGATTGAACACTAATTGACAAATAAAAACGAAAGTGCTACGATAGCCCAAATTCCCAAAATTCACGAACTAAACAAGGCCAGAGATTCCTCTGTCCTGTCTAAAGCCTTCAGGATTCATTGGCTACTGCTACGTACAGTATCAACCAGGAAACTAGTTCGTTCAAAAAAAAAAAAAAGGAAACTAGGAAAGCAGCAGCTGACACGCACGCAACGGCTGCTCAGTTCAGGTTCAGAGACCACACACAGACAGTGAGACACAAGTTTTCACCACACCGTCACAGGGGCAACCGAGACAGACAGCCGTCTCCACTCCACAGACGACGAAAGGGATGCTCCGGCTCAGTTCAGTTTCAGAAACCACACACAGACACACAGGTTTTCATCACACCGTCACAGGGGTAAACCGAGACAAATAAGTCACCAAGGTCTCCATCAGACATTCAGACCGGCAACACAGCAATGCCTCCCGCACATCAGCTATAAACCCTACGTGGTATGTCCGTATTACACCAGTTCAGTTACACAAACACCACCAGTCAACGAAATCAGTGTCTCAAGCAAGCATGTCCGGAACCGAACCAAGCAGGGCACCTGCCTGCCCGTCCGGTCCGCCGCTCGCCTCTCTAGAGTCCTGTCTATACGCCAAGCATACAACATCAGCGCCCCGCGACTGAGAATGTTAGCAGCAGCCGTGCGCGGCGATGGATTTACAGGGTGGTGGATGGGAGGGGGAGGAGCGGCGTGTCAGTGTCACAAGGCGAGGGCGAGCTCGGCCCACGCCAGCGATGACTCCTTGAGGATGGCGGCTGCCGATAGGTCGATCCCGTTCTCAAGCACGCCCGTGATGATCTGCATCGACGGCCTCTTGGACGGGTCCGGGTCGATGCAACGGCTCACCACGCTGCACAGCACCGCCAGGTCCTCGCTCCGCGCGCTGCTTAGCTCGGGGTCCACCAGCTTCCCAATCTCCTCTGGCTGCTGGAGGTACTTGGTCGCCTGCGTGAGACAAGGTTCGGGGTTTTAGCACTGACAGTGACGACATTTTTTTTCTGCCATTGGATTCTTCTCTTCCCATGCATACTGAAAACAGTTTGAAAACGTCCTTCGCATATTGCACCCATAGTTTTTCGAATCTGCGGTACCCATTTTTTCTACTTCGTTCCTCTTTTGCAGTCCAGTTCATGGCACTGCGAAAATAGGATTCTATTTGTGGAGTAGGTTCCCATAGGTTTTAAATCACAGTGTAGGAATTAGCTAGATGATGAAGGACATAGTAGATAGATTGGCTCACCCAGTCCACCAAGTAGCCTTTATCCTTGCAATATGGAAGCCGCCCGCTGATAATCTCCAGTAAAATCACTCCAAAAGCAAACGTGTTGGCTTGGATATCAGCTTGTTTATCCTCCGCGGAATCCCCATGGCCAGGGAAAGAGGATTTGCTATTCAAGTGACGAGGAGATTTCTCGTGTCTCGAGGTGAACTGTCTCGAGAACATCATCTTCCAGCATTCAAAATCAACCAGCTGCAAAGAGACACGTAGTAGAAACAAAATGACTGTCTGACCATGGTGGAGACTATTTGAGCATAAAATAACTAAAGGTAATAAATGTAAGACAACAAAAACATGTAGCAGACAACACTATTTAGTATTTCTGAAGAACAGAACCAGATGTAGTCTTCAGCTGCTGAATCAACTAATACGGATGCATGTACTAACCCCTGTGCAGGACATACCTTTGGAGTAAAATCTTCTGTAACGTACACGGAATTAGAATTAAGCTCAGATATAGCAAATGGCGGCTGCAACTCAGTATGCAGGTATCTTAACCCCTGGGCAATCCCAATGGCTATCTTCATTCGCCTGAACCAAGATAACTGGCCTCCTTCTCCATCTAAAGAAAAACATTCACAATGAAATAGAAATCTATTAGACATGAAATAGAGCATCGATCAGGCTGCAGGTAACTAGCATCTAGCAAAGAGAGTAAGACTTACAATGTAGATGCTCAAATAAGGTCCCATTTGGTGCATACTCAAAGACTAGCATCCTAGAGAATGGATCACTCTCCCTGCAGTAACCTAAAAACTTTGCTATGTTCTCATGATTCAATCTTGCCAGATCGATGACCTGAAAATACCATCCCGTTTAGTATCCAGAAAAATAAATGCTTGAATCCCTTGATCTCATATAACGTACCTTGTTTTGGTAAAAGAGTTCATGGTGGCTAGTCCATTGACCTTCAAAGGCACATAACGATATGACAGAAACTTCAGGTCCATCCTTCATGGTTCCCTTGTAGACTACTGTCTCTGGTGATGAGCCAATGATGTTGCTAAAATCCTCACAAGCTACTTCAAGCTCCTGGCGACTTAATTTTGGTAAACTTTTCAGCATATCAGAATCTGGAGAGAACATGGATACATCAACCAAAATAATTGGAAAGCACATTAATCGATTCATCAACTGTTCCTTTGAGGAATGTACTTAACACTTACCAATCAACACTGTTATCTCATCGCTCCAACTTTTTGATCGATTCCATGATGATATTCTTATAGAAGGCTTCAGCTTGCAACTTCTAGAAGCAGTAACGATACCAGTAATCACAAAAACAACCAGAAGAACACCAGTTGCAATTTCTAAAACAAGAAGCCAAATTGGTTGCTGCATTTTGTCATGCTTATTATGTCCAGGATGTTTGAATCCATTTGCGCCACCTCGCTGGCCAGTAGAACCACCTAAACAAAGAGTGAATTCGTGCTCAATGGGGGTTGCAAGCAGAGTGATCTTGGGAAACTATGAAATGTTACTCAAAAGGGAAAAAAGAAAAAATGATGTCCGGTGTGACATAGCAATTGTATACTCTGAAGATAACATCTAGAGGTATAGCATGGATTGTAACAACAGATGTTTAGTATTTCAGTGATTAAATCTGCCCAGTGAGGTGCAACATGCAACAGTAGACCAAATATATTAATTGATAGTAACTGCTGGGTGGTAGAAAACAAAATACGCACTTATACACATTTGCAAAGCTCGTTGTTGGACAGAGTACTCATCCTGGAAGCAGTTCCCTTGGAAACTTGACCTGCAAAAAGGCCTTTTAAATGGGCAAACTTAATGAAATACCGAACTAGTAGCAAGTACATCACGTAATAGTACCTTGGAAGATATTTCAAGCAGGGTGGAATTTTTCCAACAAGAAAGTTGTAAGAAAAATCCCCAACATATAATCGGGGAGAGGGGCATAGTCCATTGTGAGCTGTGGATCTAATGGAGCAAACAAATACTGATTCAGATAGAGTAACATAATATCAGGACATCGTGAAAGGTAGCTCTGTGTACTGTTCTCTGGCTGGAAATGGCACTAACAGAGACAGATGATAATATTAAGTTGAATGCTTATATTTGATAAGTATTGGAAATATAACTATTTGCACGCATCTATTATGATCATTGCTCATTTTCTCTGAAGTTATTTTTATTTTGTTTGTTTTCCATGAGCCACGAAAGTTTTGATGCTGCAAATTAAACTTTAATTTGGTTATACATGTATGCATTGCATGGATATAGAGTAACACTGCCGTACTAGTCTATAAAATTTAGCATAGATAACTCTGTTACGGTACAGTTTGAAGCACCGCACAGAAGAGGGGTTAGGAGAAGTCACCAACCCAATATTTGCAGCAGGAGAAAAACTGGCAGTATTGCTTCCTGGAATCGGTCCCTTCAATCTATTCCTGTCCAACCTAAGTTCAACGAGATTCTGTAGTTTTCCCAGCTCTGACGGTATACTCCCAGTCAACCCATTGGAATGGAAGTTTCTACGTGACATGAATAAAGCAGAAGATTTCTCGTTCAGATACCAAAGATGATGTCAAACCATAACAGATAGTTACAAATGCAAAAACAATACACATGTTGCTTACATTACGCTCACACTGCTCAAGCCACCTAACTCTGAAGGGATTGGGCCAGTGAGTCGATTAACGCTCAAGTCCAGAACCCTCAGGTTCCTCAGTGAGCCAATTAGTTTTGGAATTGTGCCAAAGAGCAGGTTATGATCCAAATAACTGTCCAGAAAATGAGAACAATTTCAGAGAAACAGTATAGCTAACTTCACAAAAACTAGCGGAAACAACATAGAAAAGGAACATACAGCTCTTGCAAAAAACTAAGCCGCCCAAGTTCAGGTGCGATGAATCCCTTGAGAGATGAGTTTGATAGCTTCCTGCAAGATGCAAAGTCCAAATCATGGTCATCAACAGAAAATCCATTTGTCAAAGATTTTGACCTTAGTAGGCAAGTACAATATGTTGTTGGCCTTTCGTTGTGAAGTCTAAACTAAACCTACTGATCAGTATTAAGTAGTGACGACATCTAACTGGCAAATCCCACTGCATCTTTTGAGCTGTTTGCACATGCACTATCAATATATACCAAAACATCTACATCAGAGGCCAGAGCTGCAAAGGTGAAAGGACCAGCTAGTGGCGGTGGTTAAGTACCAAACAAGCCTTCACTTGCATACCTAATCCTACTGGTTCGAAGCTTTAAGCAACTAAAGCTCTCTTCTCCCCACCTCTCCACTCAAGTATCCAGCTGCAATTAGCAAGTTCATTGAGAGCATGGAGTGGAGACCATGAAGCAGACCATGGACATTGAGATCTACTAGGTCGAACGGGTGGAATTCCTTACAGGGAGATGACGGAGCCCTGGGGCGCGGAGCAGATCACGCCGCGCCAGTCGCAGGCGTTGCCATCCGCGTCAGTCCAGTCCGAGAGCACGGAGTGAGGGTCCTCGATGATGGCGCGCTTGAATGCCATGAGCGCCGACACTGGCACAAATCCACGCGTCAGAGTCAGACAGAGGAAAAGATTGGCGGTTACTTGTTTCACAAGTGCAGAGCGAGAATAGATGGGGTGAATTCAACTACGGATTTGCTTAGCGGCAACCGTTAGTGTTACAACAGTGTCACGAGCTCACAGATCAGGAAATGTGGGCGCGAAAAGAAGAAATTTATCGAAATTTGCATGTTATACATGGATAAATTTCGATATTTGACCCTCAATAAAAAAAGCGTTGCATTTGGCAAGAATGAAGGTCTGAACTCTGCAGAGAGCAGCAGATCAGGACGCAAAATCTGAAAAGCGGTTCGAAATCAGGTGGAGAACAGAAAAGGAACTAAATTGGAACATATCTCCCAGAAATGGAAAGCGACAGGGAAGCCCAGATTATCTAGCCGTTCGAACAGAACCTCGACAGCTCGCCGGGAAAAGCCAGGAAAGGCGATAGCACTCACCGTCGCTGCCCATGGCAGATGCTGCCGAGCATTGCAGGAACACCACCCCGCAGTGCAAGGCAAGGATGACCTGCAGGAAGCTCGGCGCCGGCGCCGGCGCCACCTCAGCACAGCGCCTCGTCATGGCCAAGTCTAAGCGGCGGCACCGAGCTCGTGCCAAACCCGCAACTAATTGACCCGGATTGATCGCGGTGAGCGAGCGACCGAATTCACGGAGCCATGGCGCAGAGCTGATGCTGCTGCTGCTGGGCTGCCCGGGCACGAACCGCCGCTTCAGCACGGCCACGTGGGGGGATGGAGTGGAGACGGAGGTGGAAGGAGCGGTGAGGTGGTTGGGGAGTGAGTGGGAGCAGTTGGAGTAAAGAGAGAGCGAGGAGCGGCGCCGGGGCGAGCAAGGGAAGCAGACGCCGCCGGGGCCAGGCGCAACCGCGCAAGCGGCAGAAGAGGAGAGGGAAGACAGCAGAGGATGTGAGTAGAGATAGAGAGAGAATTTCTTGTAAAATCTAGTGGGCGGAGGAGAGGCGGAGGAATTAAATGGCGGCGTCTCCTCGGTGGGAAGGAATCGGAGGAGGGAGGAAGGTGGCGGAGTAGTTATTGCGCGCACTGACATAATCAAAGCAGGAGTGAGCATAATCATTGATTTGGGAGGCATCAGCATCTCTCTTTTCTTAAGACTCATTAATTATCACGTGGCGGTCCTCGAGTAGCCTAGGCCCAAGGTTTTGTCGACGTGGTTTCTTTGGAAAATATTTCACCTAGGGCTGGGCTTTTTTTAAATAAAAGGTAGGAGCTCTGTCACTTAATTAAGTAAGATAAATAAAAAGATTAGAGTTTTATGTACAAATGGCGCCCCCTGGCGCAAAACACGACAGTCCTAGGACCAAAATAGGAGATCAAATCCTGCTGGTCTTGTTTGGCTAATCCTCACATCAAGGGAATCGAAGGAGATTGAGGTGGCTTAAATCCTTACAAGTCAAAATTCCCATTAATCCCCATCAGTCGCCTCCAATCTTCTTGGTTTAGAGATAAATTGAACAAGCCATAGATAAAACAAAGTGGAAGAAGCAAGATAACCAATATATATGACTTGTTTGGTAGGGCTTCTGGAGTGGCTCCGGCTCAAGTGGAAGTCCTACAAATGACCATCAAGAAATGGCTTCCACAAAGAAGACTGGAGGCGAAAACGTGCCTTCTCTCGAATCCTCTTTACAAACTTGGAACAAATTATAACAAAGCTACCACTAAAGCCATTTTTGCTAAATATTTTCTAAAGGTTTTAGCTCTACCAGAGACGTTGTTCCACAGAAGAAGCCAGACCCGAAGCCTTACCAAACGCCCTTAGATGGCGTCACCTTTGTAGTTGGAAAAGCAGCTCCTCCCACGTAGAACTTTTCTCATGGGGAGCCATTTTTTGAGTTGGCGTTTGGCAGGGCTTCACTCCGAGTCAAAGCTAAAGCCTCTTAAAACTCCTTGCCACGTAGGACCTTCTTTATAGCCGTTTTAGCCCGAAATTTAGAAAGGCTACATTTTATAGTTTTACCTTTTGAACCAATAAAACAATTTCTCTCCTTTTCTTTAGTTTGTCCCATGAAACTGTATCTTGAATTAGAGTTTGGCAGGACTTCACATACAGTAAGAAATTTATTAGTGAAAGCTGAAGTCCCTCAAAGAGCCTGCTAGATAGGGTTTAAATAAAAAGAAACAGTACTAGTACTAATTTAATCTCCCGGCAGGATTAGAATAGACTCGCTACCACTTGGGACTGATCTTTTTATGGCATTTTTGCTTAATTTATGTTAGCTCCCGTCTGATTGGTCAAAAATGTGTGGGTTTGACTGGCCTGTGGCCTCTCCCTTTGTTCTTTGCCCTTGTGGACCTCCCATTTCGCCATTTGTTACTTGCTACTTGACCGAGCATCTCAGAATTCAGGATCCATACTGTCACTTTGGATGATGCCTATCCAGCAATCCTTTGAATTTGCGGTCGCTCAAAGAGCCTTATTCAGATAGGGCCTTCATAAAAGAAATAGTACTAGTACTAATTTAATCTCCGTGGATGGATTTGAATAGACTCGCTACCACTTGGGACTCCTGTCTGTCGTTGCACTGATCTTTTTTATGCGCATTTTGCACAGGGAGAAATTTAAAGATAGCTCCCGTCTGATTGGTCAAAAATGTGCAGTGAGCAGTGACAGTGGCCTGTGGCCACTCCAGTTTCAGTAATTAGCTTTGTCCCTCTTGTCTTGCCTCCCTCAGTTCCTGCCATTTGTTCAAATTCAGGCCTACTTTAGACCCCAGCATCTCAAAAGAATTCAGGATCCATCCTGTCACTTTGGATGCCATGCCTATCCAGCAATCCTTTTAATTATGCGGTCGCTCGATTCAGCCTTATTCACTTGTGCCTTCTCAGCTTCTATGGACGGCATCCTGACACTTTACTTCTCAAACCTCGAAAATGGATGAGTTTTATTTTTATTAATCCCAGAAATCACCAAAACTTAATCTGCCCGGGTTCCACATTCAGCAGTGGTGTCAAATTGGCATCATACAATCATTAGTAAATCCCTAAACCTCTTATAATACGCGAATCAGAGCAGCACATAGAAACGAACTCCCAGCTCAAAGATAGGGCTAGCTCAAGTCATCCACATGGTCGTAGCCTCGTAGGCACTACTAGAACTCAAACGCAAACAAGCTTGCTAAGCAAATCACAACTCATGTTTGGCTGATAATCGGTAGTTTATTTTACACGGGCGTGTGTGGAGCGTGGAAGAACTAGGGATGGGATCATGGGGCAGGAGGACGAAAGGTACAGAAGCGGTGGCATCGTGGCAATACGTTCACGTTTGAGTCGAGCCAAGCTCACCAATCAGAGCAGCAGCAGGTGTTTTTTTTTTTGGGTACTGTCCCAATCAGACTGTCCACTAAATGGTTTCCAGGTTGTTATGTGCAGCCGTGGAGCCGGTGCAACACGGCAGCGCGCGTCCGTCTAGTAACAGGCAAGGAGCACGCGCGCGTCCGTGCACCGGTGGGTTTTTCGGTCAAGTCCACTCACGGGGGCTGCAGCCCCCCCCTGGATCCGCCAATGTGTGCCGTGGGTCACCACCAATCAGACTGGGCGGGTTGGTTGGGCTCTCCACTCTCCTGTTCCCGTTCTTGGAACCAAGCAAGCAAGGAAGGAAGCACTTGGTTGCTCTTGCTTCCATGGCCGGCCAATGCACCGCTTCCAGCTTGCTTGCAGTGCATTTCGTCGTTGCGTCTCTTCTCACTCCATCCACGATCGGCTCGATCACGCTACGTTGTGAATGTGATGCGTACAGCCAGATCCAGTCGCGTGTTTGCGTCTCCTGGCTTGTCGTTGTCGTCCTCGAGAAATAAACCCGCACCGCGCTCGCAGTGGCAGTGTTCCAAAGTGTCCAAACAAGGAAGAACAGACAGTGCCTTTTCCAGCTAACGTTCTGAATTCCTTTTTCTAATTCTACCCCACGAGTGATAGAGTGTACTGAACTTCAACGGTGCTCGTCAGAGCAAAGGCTAGTACTAGCTCTCTCCGTCGTTATCGTTTCGTATGTGACGTTGACGTGACGTTGAACGAAAGTTGAGGTTTTCAAGCGCGCGCACAGTTTCTGAATTCCTTTTGTACGCTGAGTTGAACTCTGAACTTCAACGGGGAAAACGGTGTCATTCTGAATCCACTCCATGGTGATGGGCCAACTCACCAACCCTCCTTCCCTCGACCTAGCAAGCAGCTTGTCGTGGGCAAAGCTTCTGCCACCCAGCAGGCGGTAACTACACTACACTTGGAGTTGGAGAGCCGAAGGAGTGAGGGACACGGGCAAAACGCCGGCGGCAGGATCAGCGGCAGGCGTGGCGGCAGAGCAGAAAACCGAGAACCAGCTGGTGCTTGGTTGGTCAGCTGAGCGTGCGCTCAGGCTGCCCACCCGGGTTCGAGCGCTGATACTCTGCTCGTGTGCCTCACCTAGGGGATTTATGCCCTGTTAATTTCACCTCTCGCACGAACGAGCCACTACTGCCATATCTTTCTTTCAGCCGTGTTAAGTCTAGCTTACCCACTAGAGATGGGAGTGTGTTAGGGCGTGTGTGTCTGCAGTGTAAGTTGATGCGTGGGTTCAGATATTGCAACCTGTATTCAAAGGTTAAGACAATAAAAAAAAAGACGAACGAGGCGAGCGGGCGGCAGATCGAGACGCGGGCGCCGCGACCCGCCGACCCCAGACCTAAAGGCCAGAGCGCGCGACGGAGCCGAGCGCGACAGCACAGCACAGACAGACTGGCCGCCCTCCCGGTCTCGTTCCCGTCCCGTACAGGGGGGGGTGAGAGAGAGGGGTGGGAGAGAGGCGCCCACGTCCACCACCAATCCAGTCCAACGACTGCGTGTGCGTGCATGCGACCGGCGATCCGCCATGGCAGGTAGCAGTGGAAGAAGAAGGATATGATGCCGCGCTCTGCATGGCTGCTGCTGCCGGGCCACCGGCGACGGCCAAACGTACCGCGCCCACCAACCGGGCCCGTCGACCGCCCACCGCCCGACCCCCGCCCGCCGAAAGGCGGAGAAGCATTCATGGGCGTCCGCTGGAGTGGCGTCGCGCGTCTCGTGCGGCAGTGTTTCTTCTTCCTGTCATCCCGTGCTGTGCTGTGCACTGTATCTACTAGCTGCCACTGTCCGGACAGACCACTCTTCCAGTCTCCCACTGTATCTACTAGCTGCCACTAGCTGGTGGTAGGTGCGTGCTGGTAGCCTGGTACTGCGCGGCTAGCGCACCAGAATTTTCCTTTCCCCTTGGAGAAATGTCGGCCGAGTGTGCTGAATTGTACTACTGATTTGTTGGAAGAGAAAAACACTGTACCATGACTGATAAAGCGACTTATAAGCCGGCTAATTAGAGCAGCCGAACACGCCGTTAGCTTTGGACCAAGACTTCTTTTATAGATATAAATAAAGACTTCTGGCCACGATATCCTCAAGTTTCAGCATTCATCTCGTGTGACTATTCTTTTCAGTTCCAAGAGACTGAAATTCACTCTTCCTTATAATCATTTTGGGACATACCTTATGTCCCAAAAAAGATTGTACATCTCGTTTTCTTAGGGGGTCAACCGATCTCAATTCTAAACGAAAATCTAAAAAAAACAATGACACTAATGATACCGAATTAAAATCAAGCAATGTGTTGTTATAGTTAAACATATTTTGAGACACAAATGTTAATATTATTTTCTATAAAACTAGTTGAAGTTAAAATCAATTCATTCTTACGGCCCCTTTGGAACACAAAAATTACACATGAATTGTACCGGTCTAGCACAGCTGGTGGGCGTGCAGCTGGCGCGAGTTCGATTTCTAGGAATCGCACTCACGTCTCTCACCAGGATTCACCCCCAATAAATTCCATTGCCTCTCACGTGTGGAGTCACAAGGGGAATGCGACGCGCCCGTCGCCTACGGAGCCATGGTTGGACCCGGTGATCTCACAAAGGACACGATCCAGTGTTCTGAGTGTAGTTGCAGGTTTGTTTGTGTACGTATGGTGTGAATGTGGTGTGCATGTGTAGGGTTCGTGTGAGTTTGTACATGAGCAGATTCCACCGTACCCAGATGAGAGGGGTAAAAAAAGGAAAACAAGAAATTTTCCTCAATTCGAAAGAGCCTTAAAAAGCGAGGCGTGCATTAATTTTTATTTTCTAGTTTTTTTCTAGTACGAATTAGATCCCTGATTCTCTGCCAGGCTGGCAACCTGTCGCCCACCGTAAATCCTAGCCTGGTCAAAATGTCAAATCACTTCTGCCGCTGCCTCTAGGTTCCCCTTGGTCAAAATGTCAAATCACTTCTGCTCTGCATCTACATCAATTTTTAACCCTTGGACGAAATGAGGAAAAAAATAACTAATTGATTTAGAAATCAAATCTTTTGAACTTGTCTGATCTACCAACAAATTTTCTTCAATCTAAACATGCAGGAGATGAGCAAACACTTGTCTGATCTACCAACACCATGCAGTCTCTGCTGTCTGTCTGCATAATGGTTTCAGTAGAAACGTCATCAACACCTGTCCACTTGGTACTTGGATAATGCAGAAAGAGAATACAATACAAACAAGCCTGGGCCATGGCAATTGAGGAGGAGGATGAAGCCACCACCCAGCCATGAAAGAGGGCAGACAAAAGGCCGGCAAGACTCCCGGATGCCTGTCTCCTCTCCTCTCTGTCACCACTCACCACATTGCATGGTTTCTGTTTTTTTTTCTTCTGCTGAATGAGTGCTTTGCTTGCGTAAAGGCGTAGAAAGGGGTTGTTAATTTAAGACTCTGGTGGGGATTGGTCGCATGTAATAAACATCTATGCAGATCATGCTGTCACACACGCTGCACGTAGCACCACCATCATTGCTGTGAGCACCGAGCGATAGTTTCGTTGTCTCTCTAAGCTTGTTGAGCCCATAATTCAAGCAACCGGGAAGATAAAATATAGATCCCCCCCCCACCCCCCCGCGTGCGTTAGGCAAAGTGATGTGCTAGTAAACTGTGACAAGAGGAGAGAACGGTCCAGTTTTGTCTGCCTTTGATCTGCAAGACGGATGGAAAGTTTTTGCTTGTAAACTGTGACAAGAGGAGCATGCAGCCATGCAGGAACGAATAGGACGGCACACCACCAAAAGATCTCATGGCCGTGTGTGTCTCCAGCTCCTATGATGGCAGTACTGTACCGTGTGTAAGGACGAAGGACCCCAGGGGCACATGAGCATGACCAACCGCGTCTCTATTCTGTTATTATCTTTCTGTCTTTCAGCAATAAAAGTCCTGTAAATCCACCAACCCAAGGGAAACAGGAGGAATCCATCAAGTTTAACTGCACGCTTTATTCCTAAGACGACATCCGATTTTGGTCATGTTTAGTACTCCCTCCATTCCAAATTATAAGTCGTTTTGACTTCTTTTAGATGACTAGATATATAGTAAAATCTATATGCTAAAATTAGTCAAAGCGATTTATAATTAACAGAGGGAGTATGTAGGGTTTCTTTGCAAACGGATTCATCTAATTAAGAAGCTAGGAAAGCCACAGGTGCTATGTTTAGGGGTGGCTTCACCCTTCTAGTTTAGCATAAAAAACGGTTTCTCCCTTTTGCAGCTTCTTCCAGAGCTGTTTTATTATAAGCTAGCGTTTGGTTGGTGCGTCTAGAAAACCAGAGAAGTCAGAGCTGAGACCCCTTGAGAAATCCTGCCAAAGAGGGTTTATTAGCCGGTGATAAGTAGTGATGTAATGGCCCCGTTCGGCTTACCCAGAAAATGTCACTATTCAGTTTGTTTTTTCAGCCGGAATAGTATTTTTCTCTCACAACAATTCAGTCAGAACAGTGTTTTTTAGCCAATTTCAGCCAAGATTCAGCAAGCTGAACGGGCCAATGATGTCAGGTTCTTTATAGTCATCACCTCAGGTGGGCCAAGAGCATGCATCTACATATTCAAAAGGTTGATGAATTCAATCAATTCTCCTGGAAAAAAAAGGGAGAGAGAGAAGAAATAAGGAGCCATTTTGAGAGTTCGTTTCCTCTTAAGAAAACAGTGGAAATAGTATGCTGTCCTATGGCCCCGTTCGGCTTGTCTTAAAAGCCGGCTTATTCGGCTTCTTTTTTCAGCCGGAACCAACCCGGAACAGTGTTTTTCTCTCGCAACCGTGAACTGTCCATGTATTGTATTGAAGGCACGCATGTGGTCACTTTGGTCTGGTCTTGGGTCTCCTCCTTGCATTGCATTGCCTCCTTTCGGTCTCTGACGTTGGCCTCTTTTAATACCTGCTGACCTGCACCTGCTCATCTCGTCCTCCATGGATACACGGATCGGAGGTAGAACCAGCATCAGCAAACTAGCATTGGGACCTGAACTGCGTTAGATCCTGCAGCGAATGGTCCCCTGCCGTTAACAACCAGCCAGCCAGCCACAGCCATCCATCACCCACCCCACCGGCCACCACTCCTCTCTCGACCACCTTCCCTTTGCTGCTTTTCAGCTTGCACTTTCATATCCATCCTAGTGGTGGCTGGCGCCCGTCAAATTGAAAATTCAGAGGCTCGGGTGCATGCTGACTTGTGCTAGCTGAGACTCACTGGGTCAGTCTATGTAACGCTAGCTATGGTGCATGCATGTTGCATTGCCAGCGTGATTAGATTGCACTAGCAGCACCATGTTGTAGTTTAATTACTCCCTCCCCCGTCCTAAAAAGAACGACATTCTTGCCGGACTCTTTTTAAGCCGATGAATCTCAAATTTGATCAAATGTATAAAAAAACACTAATATATTTATGATGCATAATAAGTTTCATTGAATGAATTAAATCATGAAATATATTTTTATAATAAACTTGTTTGGAGATATAGATGTTGATAATATCTTTTATAAACCTAGTACCTAGTCGAATATAAATAGTACGTACAGCTTATAATCTACAACCTAGAATGGCATTCTTTTCGTTACGGCGCTAGTGATGCATGGAAGAGCAAGTGTCCTTAGCAGCAATGATCTATGAAGGAAACAGATGCTGGTGGCATGTTGGGCTTTCAAGCGTCGTTGCTTTTGGAAAGTACTATCACGCAGCAGCAACAGCTAGTTTAATGGAGAGGAGAAAAAAGCAGCTAGGAAGGACCATGAGGGATGTAAACAAAGAAGACAAGGGAAAAGAATGGGCTGGATGCTTCGTCATATATTGTAAATAGCGGTAGCTAATTGCGAGCTATTATATTATATATTACTCCAGGTTTTAAGTATAGCAGGCACTGGTACATAGATTAGATTCGGCACAACTGAAAGCTGAAAAACTGTCTTCTGAAATGAAGCCTGGCACTCGTGTGGATGCGTTGGTTCATCATTCTGATTTCTGAAGCAATATACTGTCTTCGCATTCCATTTAGGATTTAGCAAAGCTCTTTCAATAGTACATTCATTGCTATATTTTTTGGGTGACAGTATGACACATGTAAGCAAGATAGTCCATTCATTCATTCATTCCTAAGAGGAAACCAAACTGACACCACTAATAACTAACTAAATGCAAACAAAGGACACTCTTTCTGACACTGTCTCTGTAGAAAAAGGGGTACAAGTCGTGTTAGTTTATTCCTTGACAGTATAAACTATGGGTATATTTATCTACAGAGTACAGTGTGAAGCTAAAGCAAGTACTACTAGAATGCTATCTATGCAGCTTTCAAGGACGAGAAACCCTTAGTTATTGTTAGGCAAGCAGAGAACATCTCTTTCAGGAACCGTGCGAGACCAAACTCTGCACTTCAACGCACACCCTGGGCACCTGCACTTCCAGTTATTCCCTTCACGTACAAGTGAAGGGTTTCAACACAGGAGAGATACCGATGCATGCTGTCCCGTGTTATTAATTATACCTCTTGCGGGCAAAGTGGCAACTTTTTTTTTTTTTGAGGGCGAAGTTGCAACTGGAAGGAAGGAAGGAAGAAAAGCTGCTGCAGAGTCAAGTCCTAGCCTAGAAGGAAAAAGAAGGCTACACCACCAATTCAGTACTGTAGCTTGCTGCTTGAAAGTCATGCTGATCTGTCTGAATTCTGATGATCCAGTCATCCAGAACAACCAAACCAGGACTTGAGGTCCAAACAAAAAAGAAAATATAATTCTCGTTTTTTGAGAAATCAAACAGTTTCAAATTTAACCACATCCATATAAAAATATTAACATTTATGATAACAAATAAGTCTCATTCGAGTTGTCATGAAATAGTATATACATATTGATATTATTTTCTATGAACTTAGTTAAATTTGACTAGTTTAAATTTGATCAGATCTAGAATTACATTTTTTTTTTTTTTTTTGCTAGGAGACCGAGACAGCAAGTCAGAGAAGTCGTTGCTGTTGTACAGACTTTTGGGCTAGTATGTACAGAAAACAGCTGGGAGAAGAGAAAAATTGGACGTGGAATGGACTGGGTGATGGATCGGAGAGAGGACAAGAGTTGGCCACGTACGAGTACTCCCATTTCTAGGAGGAGAAGAAGAAATCGGCCCATCTGCCATTGATGAATGCTGCTTGGATCATACTCCTCCCCTCCTAGACAGATGTAAAGTCAAGTGCGCTCCTCTCTCTGATCTGATCGATAACAGCATATATGAATCAGTACATGACAATTCACTTGATCTTTAAAGAACAGTCCATCACTGAACTGTAAATCCTGTTCAACCGGTATCCAGAATGCAGATGGATCACTTCTGAACTCTAGAGATGAATGAATAAGGCAGCAGTGAAAAGCCAAAAAACAAGAGACGATCCCAGCCTCTGCTTTTGCTGCCTGCGAATGAACATGATTCTCTCTGGGTCGGGGTCGCGGCCGCCGCAAGAGCACGACGGGTGAGTGGCTCAGGTCAGTCAGCCCACGCGTTTCCTCTTGACCCCGGTGCCCTGGCACTGCAGCGTGCAGCAGCCTCAACTCCTGAAGAGGACGGCGGATAGGGACAGCAGCTGATTGGCGGCAGGCAGTCAGGCAACGGTAATGAGACATCTCCTCACATTGTGCAGGGAATGCAAGGAGGAACAATATAAGCATAACCACGAGGCCTCCTCATCTGTCCCTCATGCCGATTATATTGAGTGGCATGAAGTGTAAGATGATCCGACTAGTAAAGTACAGGAGGGCTTTGGAAATCAAGTGACAGCAGCACGCATGTATATATTCAGTTCGATCCATTTCATGGACCAAGGATGGTTGGCTCTTTGATACTACAACCAATTGTGAGGATTTGGAGAACTTCAGAAAAAATAACATGGAACAATGGATTGCAGTAACAATAGCAGGGAATCTAAGACTGAAGTCAACCCGTTACAGTCTTACAGACACTCATGAAACTACTGCTACTATTCTAGGGTTCTAGACATCCATGTCTGCGATAAAAGATACAGTGATACACATTCAGATCGAATCCCATGTTACATAGTGCTAGGATGCTTAAGTTAAGCATACAAGTTTAAAGAAAACTTCGTAGGCAAAATAAAAACAGGAAAGCGCGCCTTCTCGGAGGAGTGTCGTCTTGGCTCCCGACTTGTTGCTTACTTGTAGGACTTGCCTCGTTGAATCCTATCATGCATCTGATCAACAGACAACAATGTAGAATTACTCACTTGCCTCGGTGAATCTATCATGCACCTCATCAACAGACAACAGGCCGACATCTCTACCTGCAGAAACAGCAAGTCCGTCATACAAGGAAACTTTTACTTCAAAGCATCATGCATGCATATTAGAAACTCAGGTTCATGAGGGTCACAAGACAGTACCAGCAGTCATGAAGCTTGAGTAAGGATAAATTTTGTTGTAGCGAATTTCTACAGACACCTTCATACACTTCATCGACTCCAGGTTGAACATGACGATGCCAGTATGTGTCTATAGGAAGATCACATAGTTCTCCTCCTCAAACCACACTATTCTCAACGCCGGCCAATACAACTGCAGTTCTAGTGGGAAGGGAGTGTCCAGCAGAACAGTTTTGCGCAGCACCCATTTTGCAGCACTGCTAAGAACTGTATCCCACACCCAGAATTGGATGGTGTGTCCATATTCATCTAACATGACAATACAAAGGAGGCCATCCTTCGTCATGAACAGATAGCTGCAATGGTATTCATAGCCTCTTTCTTCGTTCCATGGTACGTCGATGATGGCAAGGGCCTGTGTTCCCAAATCATAACGAAGGATTCCGACATCCTCGTGGAACCAGTAGAATGCATCACCAACAAGGGTGCTAAGGGACCGTATGAACGCAATAGTACATCCAAAAACCAAAGTATCCACGGAATGGGTCCAAGCACCTGAATCGGACGAGTAAACAGAGGCAGACAATCTTGTATGGCCAACATCTGTGGATAGCGCAAACAGGTGGAAGCGGAGGCGGTCCACGCCGGTGGAATCAATAGCCAGCTCGACTTTGAGAGTCACAGGTAGCTTGACATCTTTGGTTAATAGGGCAGACCGGTCGCCGGTCATGAGGTCGAGCACTTGTAACTTCGACCCTCTCCTGCATAGGACGAGCCCCATCGCGGCAGGCGACCATATTCCAGTTCCCGAAAAAGCCGAGGAGGGGAAGCGGCGGAGGAAATGGGGATCGGTGACGACGCGGCGCCAGGACTTGCAGACAGCTGCGGCGCAGGGGAGGGAGCTACGCCGCGGCGGGAGGCGGAGCAGGAACTCGGCGAGGAGGTCCTCGTCATCCAGCGGGGTCGCCGGCGGCGGGGGCGCATCTGAAGAGGAGGAAAGATCGCCTCACCTGAAGGTCGAGACGGAACCAATTGATCGAATCGAATCGAGGAGCAGCGAGCACGCGGGCGGAACTAGAATTTCACCGTGCGCGGCGCGCGGCTGTTAATATGGGGACCGGCGGGCGGCGGTGTGCGGTGGCGATTTCCTGTCCTTGTCGGCTCCGGTTCCGTTCGTCGTTTGGCAAGCCAAGAAAACAGAGGTACTGCCTGCAGCTGCAACACTTGCGGCCCGGTCCGGCCCAATATATCCAGCATGACAAGCCCAGCGGACAACCCACTCGGCGCCTTAAGAGGCCCAAGTGACCGCCGTGGCTGCACACCAACGGACGTTGCGGGCCAGCAATAGAAAGCGCGCAGCGTGTGGGGCCGGGCCGTAACTGTGAGCGCTCGCCGCTTGGCCAGAGCCCAGAGCCACAGGTCGATTCTTCCCCACGCTGATGTTGGACTGCGCACTCGGCCCGTGGGCCGTGGAGCGTGAAGCCCTTAGGGCACGTACAACACGCCGTCCGTGCAGTCTGTATATTGTAGTTTTTGTAAAAAACACCCTCGTATGATGGGGGAGACGGTGCCGCCGTCGCCTCTCGAGACGACGACGAGGCTCGTGCTCCAAGCTATCTCGTAGTCGTCTCGCGAGGCCATGGAGATCCATTGGCTTAGCTGACGTTTCTGATGTAAACGAGGTGCTCGATGAAATGTGGCCATGGAGATCCATCGGCTTGCCGAGGACAACCAGCAACACAATGGTATACACACAAAAAAAAATTACGCTTGATCATGACTACATGTAGGCATTAAAGAATCAATGGACAAACAAAACAACCAACCCATTGTACGCGTGTCTGTATAGCCGTATGTATGTGGTATGACATCATCGTATAGACAGCTCGTGGGTTGTACATGCCCTTATCAAGTTTCCCCGAGGTAGCTGGGGTCCATTTCCTATCTACGTCGACTTTCCAGTCACAAAAACGATAGTGAAAAGGTCCGTTTGACGTTTCTCAGTTACGAAGTTCGATTTGCATCGTTTAATTGTAAAATCAAATTTTTAGATATTTCAGCTTTGAAATGATCCGATTTATCTCTATAAGTAGTTTTAAAAGCGGTGATAAAGATAGATCGAACTCACGCAATAGTTTAAAGTCAATTAGAAGTTATAAAAAATATAAAATTATTTTCCAACAAATTATCCAAATAAGATTTTAGAAATATATACATTTAAAAAAACTAAAATCTGATTTCGTCTTAGAAAAATTATTTGCAATAAAAAATACTAAAATCTGATTTCGATTTGCTCTCCGCCTCACGGCTCACGGGGAATCTGGGGATGCGGCGGCAGCTGTCGGCTGTTGGGCTGTTGGCTCACACTCGGCGCGTGGGCCGTGCGGTGTGAATCCCCATTTGTCAAGTGTCATTTTGCTCAAAAAAATTTTGTCAAGTGTCATTGTGTCAATGAGGTAGCTGGGCTCACTCATAAGGGTCATCCTATCTACCGCTACCACTGGTAGGTACCATCGTCAGGAGCTGAAACATTGGTTTCTGCCGCACATACCTATACAATCTTGATCCATGAACAATAAATATATTTATTTCCTGTACTCCAGATTAGATTTACAATTCATTTCTTACCATATGGACATATATAGAACAAATTTCATGTTGACTCTTTGATTTGTTCTATATCAATAGAGCATCGCCAAGAGACTTTCTTAAATTCATCTTCAAATCATCATTTGAAGAATTATTTGAATAAAAATCACTCTTGTGCGCACTCTAGAAAACCAAGCTCGCTCTCCATCTTTGGCTAACGAGAAATCCGGAATAGAGGATGCCAATATTTGGAATTCTAACTAAAAAAATTATGTGCGGGTAATTTTTAACTAAAACCTCTATTTCTATCAAGAATGAAAGGATATAATGATGCTCTTAGAGTTGCTCTTATTACATAATCCTGAAACCCAAAGGTGCATTTTTCTGATTAATACACTAAGGCTCTTTTTGGTGTGGCTCCTGCACGAGCTCCGACTCCAGCTCCGGTAGAGTAGGTGGAGCCGCACCAAACGCCCCAAGCAGCCGGAGCACTTCTACCTCCAAATCAGAGGAGCCAGAGCCAGTGGCGAATCTAGGATTTTGTCTAAGGGTATGTCGTCCAAAAATTTTCATATACAATTCGGTAAATCCATTTCAGCAATTCGATAATAATTATAAAATTGACAACATGATTCGGTATATATGCACTAAATAACACAATAAGACTTAAATTCATGGATTAAGTTCAAACCTCACGCTCGCTCACGGCTCGCGCTAGCACACACTCAGGCAGTCAGGCTCAGCTCTCGTATACTACAGCAGATGAGTGTATATGTGTATATATACGTATATATATTTGCTCTGTTGCCGGAATTGCAGGGTATGCCGGTGCATACCCGGCATACCCTGTAGCTCCGCCACTGGCCAACGCCCTTTTTACATTACGAACACAGAGCTACCCTTTGAGGCTGTGTTCCGGCTCCAATCCGCCTGTGGAGCTCGAGGGAGAAGCCTTGCTAAACTCCTTCTAATACAGGGAGACTTTTTTTTAACACTATTATATAGATAATTGATACATCTCCAAGTGTAATATGAATTGAACTAACTTTCCACTTTGACTCTCTGGATCCATGTGGACCTACCGGAGGGGCGGAGGGGGGTATTTCGTTCTCGAGCACTCTTAAATCGAAGACTAAAAAAAAACCAAAACGCCTCACTGAACTGAACTGCTGTTTGGCCCGGAAGCACAGCCAGTAAAGAAGTACGTCGGCACGTTTCACCATAGCAGTTACGTGACATACGGATTATGGAATATGCTTTCCAATCAAGGACACGCCCCCTGGCCGACCGATATGATTCGGTCCTCCCCCTCTGGCCGTCGTTCTCTGGACGACAAGTGCTGCGTGATGCAAAGCAAGGGCCCGGGGCAGCTAGGACTAGCAGCGCAAGGATGCAAAGGTCCAAATAAAACCTGACTGCACCCTACTTAGGCCCCGTTTAGATCCAAATTTTTTTAAATTTTAGCTACGGTAGCACTTTCGTTTGTATTTAGTAATTAGTGTTTAATTATAGACTAATTAGGTTCAAAAGTTTCGTCTCATGATTTCTCATCCAACTGTGCAATTAGTTTTTTTTTCGTCTATATTTAGTACTCCATGCATGTGCCGCAAGATTCAATGTGACGAATACTGCGTAAAATTTTTTGGAATCTAAACAGGGGCCTTACCTAGAGGCGAAAGCTACGTCTAGATCAATTCTCTACTCCCCTGGGCCTACGTACGTACACCATCGCAGCCATTCTCCCGTTTGTTTATTCGCGTCTCTCGATCGCACCGGTCCTTGTCGAAGCGGCCGGCCGCCACCACCTCCATTGCCGGCCTTGGGCAGCGACGACCAAGCGATGCGACGCATGCACCACGCCACGCGCTCCTCCCTCCACCTCGCTCACCCCCGGCGCCCCTCAGCTCACAGGTCAAAATAAAACGCCACACGCGTATATATAAGAGGCAGCATCCCTCTCCAGTTCATCCATCTCGGTGAAACGTACACACGGTAACACACAAGCTGTGATAGATCACAAATAGATAGATCGTTGCACCGGCGATCGATCGACGTACGGCGGCGGGCGGTGGCACAGCAAAGAAGAAGCCATGAGGCAGGCGAGGCCGTACTCGGGGATCTTCGGCGGCGGGGTGTTGGCGCGGACGGGGCCGCACGCGCTGCCGCTGGCGCGCATCAAGAAGATCATGAAGCGCTCCGCGGGGGAGACCGCGGACGGCGGCGCCAGGATGATCTCCTGCGAGGCGCCCGTGGTGTTCTCCAAGGCGTGCGAGCTCTTCGTCGCCGAGCTCACGCGCCGTGCCTGGGCCGCCACGCTCGAGGGCAAGCGCCGCACCGTGCACAGGGAGGACGTCGCCACGGCCGTGCACAACACCGACCTCTTCGACTTCCTCGTCGACGTCGTCAACGCGGACACTGCCGGCGACGACGACGCGCACGATGATGACAACGTCGGCGACGGCGCCCTGGGGTAAGCAAGCTCTGGAGACAAATTTTCCAGCGTGCGTGTGCTCCGGCTGGCTCAGAAAACCACATATGTTGTATGCCTATTTGTGCTGCGCAACAAGGACGACGACGCTCTGATGCAGTGACTTGCAGTAACCACATATGCAGTGGCGTGTTGTTGTTAATTTGTTATCTGAAGGAATGAAACTGGGCATTTGCTACTGGATCACATACGTACTCATTGCCATTGGAGATCTTTGTCAGGAGAAATTTCCTTCGAAGATTTTCGTCTTAGCATGTTTTTGATTATATAAGAGGAGACGAGGACTTTTATCTTGGCAGAAGGTCTCTATGACAATTCACCATTTTTTTAAAAAAAAATCCGTGCCTTGTCAAATTGTTTTGGGTGTTTCTGCCTTGTCTCCAGTACTTGTCCATAACCTGAAACTGAAAGCAGCAGCACCCAGACCCAGTGCAAAATCCAAACGTATACCAGCACACCCCGTGACAGTTTATGCTCAGACATGTTCAGGTAGACATGCTCCAATTACAAGTCATAATACACAAATGTTTCATCACAAACAGTTGTAGCATCTGATTTTTTTTCCTGGACTGTGCAAACGCAGAGCTGCAGAATGAAATTCAGAATAGTTGTAGGATCTGAACTTCTTGTGAATTTCAAATTATTGCAAGCACAGCACCGTCTGAAAATTCACATGACATAAGCACAGCACCGATTTCAGTTTCAGGCTTTCAGCACAAGATCCGGGAGAATGCGAATGGCGAGGCCCATAGGATCGCACGCAGGAATCGCAGACGCCGATGAGCCACTGACTCAGTGACCCCACCATCCGTGACGCCAGCCACCGCACCTTCACCCCAATCGTCAACCCCGGCCTCCTCCAGCCGCCGGCCGGGCGCCGCGGCCTGCCTATGAGCCTCCAACTCTCATCCCGCCTCCCGAGCCTCCTCAAGGACTGCGCCAGCAAGCGGCAGCTCGACCAGATCCATGGCCTGCTCGTCACCTCCCCCTCCCTCCGCCGCCTCCTCCCTGGCCTCCCGGCGCTGCTCGTCCGCCGCGCCACCGAGCTCGGCGACACGGCCCACGCGGACCTGCTCTTCACATCGTTCCGGGAGACCGAGCCCGCCGGCCCCGGCGCGGTCGCGCTCTACAACGCCATGATCCGGGGATGCGCTTACCACGGGCCCCACGAGCGCGCGCTGGAGCTATTCGCCGAAATGCTGCGCCGGGGCGGGGACGGCCTCGCCCTCTACCCGGACAGCTTCACCTACCCGTACGTCGTGGACGCGTGCGCGAGGCTGCGGATGTGGCGGGCCGCCGAGGCGGTGCACTGCCGCGTCCTCAAGGAGGGGCTCGCCGCCGTGCCGGCCGTCGGCAGCTCGCTGCTCGCGTTCTACGTCGCCCGCGGGTCGCTGGGCGACGCGAGGCGGGTGTTCGACGGCTTCCACGCCAGGTCCGTCGGCCTCTGCAACAGGATGGTGTCGTTGTACGTCAGGGCCGGAGACGTGAGGAGTGCGCGGGAGGTGTTCGACGCGATGGAGGCCAGGGACGTCGTGTCGTGGAACGCGATGCTCACCGCGTACGTCAGGACGGCGGACGTCGTGGCGGCCAAGGAGCTGTTCGCGGCTATGCCGGTGAAGAACGTCATATCGTGGACGACGATGATCAGGGCGCTGTCCGATGCGGGGGATTTCGCCGGCATGAGGGGACTGTTCAACCGGATGCCTGAGAGGAACCTGGTGTCATGGAACTGCATCCTCTCGAGTTACACCAGGCACGGAAGATTCTGGCAGGCGCTCCAGATGTTTCCCCGGATGCTGCTTGAAGGTCTCAACCCGGACAGCTTCACCGTCGTCTCGGTTCTCTCGGCTTGTGAGAACTTGAGGAAGCTGAGGCTCGGCAGATGGGTCCATGCCAACCTAGTGACTCCGGCGCTCCAGGTCCATGCTGAGGTTGGGACAGCCTTGGTCGAGATGTACGCCATGTGCGGCGACATGGCCCGCGCGTTCGTTGTCTTTCTGAAGATGGAGAGCAAGGATGTCTTCTCGTGGAACGTTATGATCAGAGCCCTCGCAGTGCATAGACGAGCTGACGATGCGCTCAGGCTGTTTGGTGTCATGAGGAAACAAGGGTTCCGGCCCAACCATTTCACCTTCATGGGCGTCCTGCTGGCGTGCAGGTACGGGTCTCTCGTCGACGAAGGCCGCAGGATGTTTGACATGATGCAGAAGGACTATTGCATCCCGCCGTCGTTGCAGCACTACACCTGCTTGATCGATCTGCTCTCCTGCAGCGGCCATGTCGACGAAGCGGTGACCGTGCTGCAGGGCATGCCTTGTCGACCTGATTCTGAAGTCTGGAGGGCACTGCTTGGCGGGTGTAGGATTGAAGCTGGCCTCGGATCAACCGGGGACGCGATAGCAGATGGGCATGTTTGGATTCCTTGCCGAGTACTGTATCGCCTCACCGAGCTAGAAATCGAAACTGGCCGCATGTTCCACAAGAGAGCCACCGGGCTGGCAAGAATCTCGGGGCCTGTGCCATCCGGATGAGGCGAGGCGAGGGAACCTTGCGAAAGTTCCAAGCACTCCCGTAGTTGAGTCAACTGGTGATGAGATGTGTGTGTCATTGACATGAACCTTGATTTGGCTGTCGAATAAGCTGACTCTTTTGGTTTTCTTCGGTCAGGTTTTGATTCTGTAACGGAAATATGAAAACTCACAGGAAGTTTTCATGGTTCGTTCCTGAAGGCTTGCAGTGGCAAGTGCTTAGGCACGGTTGCTGCTTGTACTAGGGAAACACAAGTTAGCAAAAAGTAGCAGATTGCACTTTGTAAAATAGTGTTGATGATGATGACTTGTGGACTTTGAGGATCAAATTCCATTTAACATGGTACTCCTGTTCTCATATGCATCACAGCTTTTTGAAGCATCCATACCTAACAGAGCAATGCTACTACTGTACTAGGACTGTCTTTGGCTCACAAACAGTCATTATATAATGAATGAAAACCGTTCCTTTCTTTTTTTTAAAAAAAGGGAGAGAATATCAAATCGAATTGTGAAGTGCTACCTGATTTGGAAATTGATCTTTTACGCAGTATTTGATCAGTTTTCATAATCGAACATAAATCATCCGCTGAAAGCCTGCAGTGGCAAATTGCCAATAGGGTTGCTGCTGTACTTACTGGGGAAACATAAGGCAGTGTTCGGCTGGCATTTAAATGACACTGTAGCATCTGAAAAGTACTGTAGCAACTAAACATAAGGCAGTGTTCGGCTGGCATTTAAATGACACTGTAGCATCTGAAAAAGTACTGTAGCAACTAGAGAACAGTGAGAGAAAAACACTGCTCCGGCTGGAAAAAAAGGAAGTCCAGCCAGCCAAAAGTGGCCAGCCGAACACACCGTAAGTCAGCAAAAGTGGCAGATTGCATTTTTTAATTTCTTAACAAGTGGACCGTGATTTGTGAGCATCATAATTCCTGTTGTTCTAGGCTCTGTTTAGTTGCACCCCAAAATGCTAAATTTTTCAAGATTCCCTGTCACATCGAATCTTTAGACGCATACATGAAGCATTAAATATAAATAAAAAATAAAACTAATTACATAGTTTAAACGAAATCCACGAGACGAATCTTTTAAGCCTAATTAGACTATAATTAGACACTAATTACCAAATAACAACGAAAACGCTACAGTAGCGTTTGCCAAAAAATTTGGCATCCAAACTGGCCCCTAGGCTAAAGCCTTCGAACACCGGTTGCCACTCAAGCGAAGTCAAACACGAAAAACGGGCAAAGCGAGATCTGAGCAAAACAAAATGAACGGTTTCATTAAACTTGTTCCTCCCTTACATCCCCTCGTTGAGGGCTATTTATATATGCTCGTAGGTTTTTTATAGGACGTTAATGCCCCCCTAACTACTACAAATTCGGGGAATAGCCCCTGCAGCCTTGGGTTTATTCGTCGTTAGGAGTATCCGCCTTCCTTGGATAACGCCAGCCCGATAAGGCTCGACCGGCTCCGCCTTATGTCGCCTGTCCAACCGACCGGAGGGACCCCGGTGACAGAAATTGTCAGCCATGCGAAGACGGGCGGCTCCTCCCCTAGCGAAACCTGCAGAAACGATTGACCAAACTGTTAATAGCTATTCGGACTGGCGAATAGCCGCGACCGATTGCGCGCTCTCCTCTGGCGAAACATGCAAAGACGATCGACCGAACCATTAATAGCTATTCGCCAGGGCGAATAGCCGCGACCGACCGCGCACTCTCCTTTGGCGAAACCTGCAAAGGCAATCGACGAACCATTAACGACTATTCGTCGCCGGCGAATAGCCGAGACCGTCCCGTGAGCCTCGTCTTCCGAGCAAAAGGAAAAGAACTCGACACGACCCGATCTCGGCCGCGGAGCCCACCCTTTCGCCATAGCGAAAAGGGAATTCTTATGAACGGGACAGCCAGCGTCGCCCTTACTTTGTTGTGGCGACGAGGTAGCTCGACTCATCATTCTCACCTCATATAGCTAGCCCTTTCGTCTTTCACTATAGCGAAATGTTGGGTGCGTCGGAGCCCGACTATTGTTATTTCCTCCCCGAGAAGTCAGGACGGCGATCGAGCCACGTACGGTGCCCATAGGCGGGGCACGCCCCCAACATTAGCCCCTCGGAAATGCGCAAGGAGGTTCTTGATCCGGCGTGTTTGCCTCGCTGAATTTATGGGATCATTGCGCTGGTGGGGCTCAAACGTGCGCCCCAAAGTGAAGGGGTGGAGGATCAATGTAGCTACGTACGCATATATTTGTGTGTTTTTTATTTATTACTGTTATTATAATTATATATATTTATTTATATATATTATTATTATATATTTTTTGGAACAGTGCGTGGTAGTTTTTCGGTTATCACGCCGTGTAACTGTTTCTCGAAATTCGAACCATCACGGCGGTTAGACGAACCGTCACGTTGTTTCCTCGATTTGCCAAAAGTCCGGCAAAGTGCCTATATAAGCCTCCCTTGGGTCGAGGAGCCGTGCGCTCTCATCTTTCCTTCCTCCTCCTGCGGCTTTCATGAGTCAAGTCTTCACTCTTCGGCCTTTCGCTTGGAGTTGCTTGGCGGCTTTCTTGGTCTCGTCTGGACTCCACTCTTCGCCGAGCTCTTGAGCAGGTTGGCTCTTTGATTTCTCCTATTCGCTTTTCATTTGGTTATTGTGTACTTGTACTATTTTATTGTTTAAATCTTTTTGCTTCTTTACTATTTTTGGTTTCTTTTTGGGTTTTCGTATGTACCCCGTTTGAATAGATATCGAGTGAGTGATCGTCTGGCGGCAGCTCGTCCAGCGGGAGCTCATCTGACACTTCTAGTTCGGAATCTCGCACCCGTTCACAAAGTGTGTCTGAGCGGGTGATGGCTCAGTCACCAATTGCGCGAGATGGTAACCTGGCGGCGGATCACCCTGTTGACGGTTGCCTAGGCCCTTCAGCAGATTGGCATTGGCGAAGAGATGATCAGATGTTGAGATTGAGGAAGAGGGCGACGAAGGTGAAACCCCGGTCCGGTGCAAATTACCACCGTTAAGGGCAACTTGATTTGACTCCGGCTACTTATCGGATAGGGTGTTCAAGCACACCGAGGAGGAGCTTGACAAGTATGTTGATCAAGGGCTTCTCAAGCCTACGCTCCATGGTCTGTGCCGTGCGCCGGGCCGAGAGGAGGTGCCCTGCCTAGAGCCTTACGAGGCCATCATCTTTCGTGATTTTTTCGCAGCGGGATTACGGTTTCCCTGTGCGGATTTTGTGGGCCAAGTATTGCAGCGCTTCAATCTATAAATTCACCACCTGACACCTAATGCTTTCGCGTGGTTGAGCGTGTTCGCCATGGTGCTCAAAATGTCAGGGTGTGCTCCAAGTGTGAATACCTTCACACGCTACTATGAAACCCATCTTCACAAGAAGGTGGTGAAGGACAAGCGGACCAAGGTCGAGATGGTGGCCCATTATGGCTCGTATAATTTTATTCCGAAGAAAACGAAGGGCACCGTACAAATTGTGCTGGCTTACCGGAATAAGTGGCCACGCTGGACCAATTATTGGTTTTATCACCGCGTGTGCTCTAATGAAGATGTGGCCGAGGCGATGATAAATGGCCTGCCGAAGGCGCACATACTTGTCTCGGAAATGACACCGATGGAGGGTTTTTGCTTGGCCGAAGTTCTGGCGGATGGTCTGCGTGATACCGAAGCTGTAGATTCCATCACTTTGACATCGCGCTGGCAGATTAGTCAAGATTTGGTTGAAGAATGGATAGCCTGCGACAGCCCTCCGCTGAGTAGCGAGACTCGGTTTTCTGACACAAAGCGAAGGGATGGATATGTCTTTTCGCGTCTCACCATTGCACCATCGGATGCCTTTACCACCGATTTTAGCTTTGTAAACTTGATAGAACACAAGGCCAAAGAAATCATTGGATTTTACGGTGATAGAGAGCACAAGGGCCGGTGTCAGTCCTTGGCTAGGAAAAGGCGATTGAACCGTGTCTTTGAAGCGATGGGTCTTTGCTATGCTGACCGGTCTAGCCCTTCGACCAGCCTGCCTTGGCCGTGGGGCGCGAGGGCAAAGAGGTAGGGCGCGAAAGGTGATGGCCGGACATGGGACAAACACTACTGCAATGGAGTCCTGTAAGCGAAAGCTTAGCAGTCGAGGACGTGATCCTGTGGAGCCTGCCGACGTGCGGATTGGATGAGAGATTGCTGGCAAGGTGGGGAATAGTAAAAAGGTCATGATCGGACAGACCCGCTGATTTGGGAAGTCTGGGCCGAAATGGTTGTACTATTTTTTGTGTATTTTTGTTGTTGTTATTTTTGGTTTGGCATTTCGTTTCCTAGTTCGCTCTTGTTTTATGTATTCGCTAATGCGCTGTTGTTGCTGATGTTTCAGGCTCCCTCAAGCTTTGACGGAATGGCTGGCAAGGCTAAAGTTGCTGATGTTTGCGATGCCTTTGGTCTTGCAGACACCATGTCTGTTGGTGATGTCCTTGGGAAGAAATCTAAGAAGAGTTCCCGCAAGTCCAGTGACCCCCCGAAGGATGCCGGGGCAAAAAAGGCAAGACTGACCTCTGTCGAAGAGGTGGCTTCTGTACGCCTGGTCGCTACTCCCATGGCGTCTCCTGATATTTTGGGCTCTCAACTGTAGGGTAAGTCTAGATTTTACGTGGAGTATATTCGCTTAAGCGAAGATTTGGTCCGCGGGAAATTGTTCGGTCATGGGAAGCTGTGACTGAATTCCTGGACTGAGGATTATGGCGACGTGCGGGTCTATTCGGGGTCGAGCTCTTCTGGTAAAATGAATTTCGTGAAGGAGGAGACTTACCGGATTGCTCGTTCTTTAGGGGCCGCGTCGAATTCTCGGGTCGTCGCCAACGTGGATTATCGCACCGTTGGTCTGCTGCCAACTCCGAGTGCTGCTAGCTTCGCCGATGCGTGTACTAGCTCATTCTCGGTTCTCAAGGTGGAGAGGGACCTTCTAAAGGTTTCTAACTCGTCTCTTATAGAGGCGGTAAACTTTCATCCTGCTAGCGTAAGTGGATGGATGTTCGACTTGTCTTTGTATTTTCGCCTAGCGGTAGCTTGTCGTGACGCGTCTGGTTCTCGTAGGCCATGCTTCTTGCCCGGGGGCTCCAGCACCAAGGCCAAGCTTTCTGCCAGGGCCTAGAGAAAGAGCTGACGGCCAAGGACGCAAGGATCTGGGCTCTCGAGAAGGAGCTAGAGGCGGCCAAGGAGTTGGCCTAAAAGAATGCCTCTACCCGCAAGACTGTGGAGGAGCAGGTTGAAAAGATGCACCAAGACTTCGAAGGGTACCAGAAGAGGAAACTCGAAGAGCGGAGCAAGCTTGTCGCTGGCGCCCAGAGAGCGACGAACATGTACAAGGATCTCATTGAGAGCATGGGCGAAGAGTCAGAAGCTCCCTGTGATTCTCCTGTTGTTGATTTCATGGAGTGGCTGGCAAATGAGCTGGCCACTGTGAGCGACTACATGACCACTGGGCGTGAGTACACTTCTTTCATTTCACTTTACGCCATTGCTCAGGCTTTGGAGGAGTGCGGGTGCGATTATCTCGATAAATTTGAGATCAAGGACCCGTAGACTTACTAGAATGCGCCTAGTCGCGCTCATGAGGCAGGATAAAGGTTCTTCAAAGGGTTTTGGCATCCTGGAGGCCACGATCTTGCACTCCTTAGGGCTGTCATGAGCCATGCAAGGTTTGCTTCTAATTCAAAATCATTTTGCTTTTTGCTTTGCCTTCCTTTTTGCGATATGTTGCTTAGGTTTTATGAGTTTTGGGCATGTGTTTTGCAAATCACGTCGAGGAGTCGCTTGGCGATCAAGGAGAGAGTAAAAAGTACATTGCTTTGAATGTAACGCTCATGAGGGTACAATTGAAGCGGTTCAGGCGATACCAAGGCCCCATCGACTGGGTCAGCGAGGTTCCAGGCGATAACAACACGGGCGCACCTGGAGGCAACATTGCTCAAGACGTGGTAGATAACTAGGAATTGACGCTTGTAATCGTTTAGGACCTTTGTGTTCATTCGGATGCTGGTTGTAAGGCATAGTTTAAACTTTTACGGTTTTGGTGCGCAGGTTTTAGACGCGGAGCCAGCGTAGCCTATGGATGTCTACCCGCTTATGATAGATTGCAACGACTTTCATGTTGGAGGCGCTTCATGGTTTCGCCACCGCGAGAAATTTCCTGGATCCAATATGACTGGGTTCTTGAGGTCTCAATTCCATCGATTTCTTAGGAAGGAAGAACTTCTTTGTAGATTCTTCTATTCAGAGTTTGATGCCTTTATTTTGAAAGATCGAAAAACTCGTTGAGGACGGTCTGAGCGTGATCGTGGGCAATCCTCATCCTCCAACCTAAAAGATCCCAAGGAGGAGCCCTTCGAAGAGTCTACTATAGATTTGGAGAACCGCCGATATAGTTTTTATCTTCGTCCTAGAAGGGACAGGATGTAGTTTTGTTTGAAGGTGATGTACGATGCTTGCATTCTCACTCAGCGAGTTGTTGTGTACAGTTGATTATGCATATAGTGTGTTCGTATTGCCGTGTGCGCTTTTTTCGCTGATTGGTTGTTTTTTAGAGTATTTTGTTGCTTTCTTGTGCTTTGATTACGCCGCCCGCCGACCCTGTGGGGGTGATGTTGCTCTATCCTCTCGCTTGGGTGATAGGGGGGGTGCATTCTGTGAGCTGGTAGGGTGAAAGGAATGCTAGAGCGGGAGCGTGCGATGCGTCTTCTCTACCGGCTTCTCATCCTAAAGTTTGGGCGAGACGCCACCGTTCCCTATAACCTTTTTCACGTGGAAAATACACGAAAATAGAAACGCCGTCCCCCACAATCTTTAGGGCGACGGGATACGTGAAAGCAAAAATTCTCGGGGTTGCTTCTTTGCTAGCCCCTCGGCATATCATTTAGGTAAAAGGAGAAATGTCATCCCCCCAACCTTTAGGGCGAGGGGATAGACTAAGACGAGTACTTGAGGTGGCTCCTCTACTAGCCCTCGTCATATTGCTTAGGCGAAATGACATCGTCCCCCACTCATTTTTGGGGCGAAGGGGTGGGATAGAGCGACAACGCATGAGCGATTCCTTCGCTAGCCCCTCGGCATATCGCGTAGGCGAAGGTAGAGACGCCGTCCCCCAACCTTAAATGCGAGGGGATACGCTAAGACGAGTACTCGAGGTGGCTCTTCTGCTAGTCCCTCAGCATATCGGATAGGCAAAAGAAGGATGTCGTCCCCCCCCCCCGACCTTTAAGGCGAGGGAAAATCGACAAACTGTGTGCTCGAGCGGACTCATTTGCCTTCCTTTCGGCGCTAGTTTAGGCGAAGAAAGAAACGTTGTTCCCAAATGACGCATGCATGAAATGCTTTGCTTGCCAATTTTTCATTTTATTGTTAACGGAGGCATTGGACCCGGCTTCCATCGCCAAGATTACATCGCTCACTGATGTTCTCGTGTGCTTTCTTGGTTGCATTAGTTTGCATTGCCTTCCTCTTTGTCTGAATGTCTACTCTTGGCATAATGTTGGAAGTTGGAGGCGAGAGGGCAAATTAGCTAAGTTGCCCAGAGTGGTACGGGCCCTCCCCATTGATGACGGCCGGCTGGATGTCTACTCTCGCCATTTAGGGCTAGAAAGTTGTAAACAATAGGGCGAATTAGCTAAATTGCCCTGAGTGGCACTGGCCCGCCCTGTCGACGGCCGTTGGAGAAGGAGGAAGATGGCGATTCTAAGAAGCTGAAGTGTTTTTAACACATTCGCTCTTAGTGCAGCTGCACCCCGAAAACTAGTCAATAATGTGGGTGTTTTGGCCGTAGCTTCGCCTGATGGGGGAATGTTATGAGTTTTCTTGTGGTATCCCCCATCGGTGGCTTGTGCGGCTAGCCATATCTAGTCTATGGCCGCAACCGTTGCCCTGGTGTGCTACGAAATCCCGACGCTTCCTATCCCTAGGCTGTTGACGCCTTTGGCTTTACAACCTCTCTCCTTGTGCATTTCTAGCTTCTTATTCCGCATTTCCCTCTTTTTGGGTGTGGCGAATACATTGCTGCCTGATGCCCTCATATGGCTGAGGGGCTTCGCCGTTGCGCGAAATGCGCAAGGGCTCTCCTCTCAGGTGCCCGACTGTCTCGTTATTGGATTGGAATGCCTACTGTTTCTATTTTGCCCACTGGCTGATAGCTCAAGGGGGTGGCCCCTGTCTGCTTATATAGTGCTGGTTGCCCAGCGAGGTCTGGTAGGTTGCTTATTAAGCTTCTACTGGATTAATGCTTCTGTCTTCTTTCGTACATTGAGTTATTGGAACTCGCTTGAGAGTCGAATTTGCGCTATACGCAATTTTGTGGCTTTTGAGCCTTTCTTGCCTGCCACCACTCCTTTCTGGTGGTGCAGACTATTTTATAGCCTATTCGGCTTTTTGCTCTTGTCCACACTCCTTTTTGGTGTGACATGGCGCTATTGAGGCTTGCTGGCCTTTTTTCCTTTCGCTCACTCCTTTTTGGTGAAGCGAGAGGTTGTTTTAGCCTATAGGCTTGCTTTGGGTTTCAAAGTTTCCGATCGTGACGTTTTGCACGAGCGTGAAATGGCGCAACCTATATTGTTACCGGCCATCGTCGATATTCATGACCTAGAGAGATCAGGTTTTGTTTTGACATCTTGCTTTTTTTGACCTTGTGTGGGGGAACGTTTGACTTAATTTAAAAAAAGGTACATAGGATCACCTCGTTAAAAAACCTCACGCCTTTTCGCAAAAGGCTTCCCCGTGAGGAAAAAAGAGCATGAATCGTTGTTTAATGTTTACACAACCGAGAAGGAAAGAAAATTACAACCCTTAAAGGGCGAATATGTTATGGGTAGAAGCATCGTAGATTGTCTACGTTCCACGTGTGGTTTGCTTCGACTCCTTCGTTGAGCAACTTATAAACTCCTGGCTTGACCATGCTCGCCACTACGAATGGTCCGTGCCACTGTGACTGTAGCTTGCCCTGCTTGTTGGGATGGCAAATCAGCACCATGTCGCCTGGGTTGATGTTGTTTCGCAACACCTTCTTCTCTCTCCATGTCTTCGTTTCTTGATGGTATTTATCAAGGTTTGAGGCGGCTTGCAACTTTGCATTTTCCACTGCTCTAGTCTGGTCCGGCAGTGCTGCAGTCTGACAGTGCTGCTGTTCTAGTCCGGCAGTGCTGCAGTCTGACAGTGCCGCCCTCCAGAGCGACAGTGTCGTAGAGTGAATTTGGTAAAAGTTTGAGTGTTTGTTTTGGCATGTCTATTCACCCCCCTCTAGGACAACCAAAGATCATACAGATAATCCATGCTGACTATGTCAAAAGTTATGGTTTCTGTACGGACCTTTTCGCCTTCTACGAAAGAGACCGGGACTGCCTTTTCCCCAAGGCGTCTATCTTTTTCCCACCAAAACCGAACAGTGAGTTCCCAGCGGGTTCCAACGTTCGCTTGTCAAGGTTCATGTGCTTGAAAGGCTTGATGAATAAGATGTCGGTGGAGTTTCCATTGTCAATGAGGATGTTGTGTACAATGAACCTAGCTATATTTGCTGTTGCTACGAAAGCGTCAGTGTGTGGAAAATCTCGCACTTGAAAGTCATTTTCATCAAAAGTGATGGGCACCATGGACCAAGCGGGCCTGTTGAGCGATACCCTTGGCGAGACGGTATGCACTCTTCTTTCAAATTCTCTTCTGGCTCTCTTGTTTTCGTGCTCTTGGTTTGATCCGCCAGTGATTGCGAATATATGGCCTTGCGATGGTAAGATATTGTTTATAGCTTGATGTTCTTGAGTATTTTCTTGCTTTGCGGGCTGAGGCTGACTTAAATGTTGCTACTTTTGTTGGACTGGCGAGGATGCAACCGTCGACTGCCCTGGGAGCTAGGCAAAATGATGGTATACTAGAAATGGTTGCTGTTGCTAGATGTATGGATGCTGGTTGTATCCGTGCGAAAGGGTAGGGTGCCGGAAGGCGCTGCTGCTTGCCGACGAATAGCGACTACTGTAACCCTGGTTGCTTACTATTTCGCGACCGGTGTTGTGGAACACGTGGTTAGATGTTTCGCTGCTTCTTGCAGCCTCGTCTTTCTCCTTAAGTTCTCTAGTCATTTTGTTGTATTTGCAATCTTTCATGAAATGTCCTGTGTTTTTGCCACAAACAGCGCAATAGGGAGTTCTAGGGGCTCGTCCCCTTCCTCTGCCTTCGCGTCCATCGTGGGGAGTTCGTCCTCCTCGCTCGCCACGCAAAGATTGATCAAAACTTCTATATTGTTGGTTAGGTGGCGGCCCTTGGAGACCTGGTTCTGTCGAGTTGTGCTCTGGCTGCTCTTGTAGATTCTTGATTGCGCGGAATGGTCTCATATTTCACTAGCCTGGGGTTGATGGTGGCCTAGGGGCCTTGCCTGCTTGCCTACATGAATTCCTTGCCACCTTTCGCTTCTTTAGGTCATCATTTGACCTTGTGTATTGTCTCATTACCTCGAACAGCTCCCTTACGGAGATAGGATAATTCCTGGCGAAGTGAGCTACACACTGGCCTATGGCCAACCCTTCCACGGCTGCTGCTATAACCATCTCCTCTAGTGCGTTTGGCACCTGAGCTTTGGTTTGAATGAATCTTCCCAAAAACTCAGACATGGATTCGTCATCTCGCTGAATGCAGTTTAGCAAATCTCTCGTTGTTTTCGTTCCCGGGTGATATCCTTGGAAGATGGACACTAGCTCTGCTCTGACTTGGCCCCAGGACCTAATGGATAAGGGCTTCAACGAAGTGTACCAATCGTGTGCGATGTCTTCGACCGCCATGATGAGTGACTTTGCGATGATTTGGGCGTCTCCCCCGACTGATGTCACCGCGGTCTCGTAACTCACGAGGAACTTCCTCGGGTTTGACTTTCCATCGAAAACTAGAATGCGAGGCTTGTAGTCGGCTGGCCATGGATACAGCTGAAGTTCTTTCGACAAAGGCAAAGTGAGGTCATATGTATTTTCGTCTGCTTCCGGGAGGTTATCATCTGGTATTACGATGTTTTCGCCAGCGCGAATGGCACCTCCTGCTCCTGCTCCCTTCAGTCCTTGAACCTCTCGCACCAATCTGTCCCTCCTGGATTTCGGCTTCCCTAATTGCCCTCTTTGTCTGTTTGGCTCTGTTACGGGTAGCGGCCTGCCTGAGCAGCTACTCTTTCTCGTTCTGGAGTCTGAGGATGTCTTGCTGGTACTGATTCAGCGTCTCCAGATTTCTTGCTTGCTCTACGATTTCGCCGTCTTTGTCTTCTTCGACATCATCACCGTTTTGGTCGACCTCGACTTCTTGGACGTCACCTTCCAGCATTTGCTATCGCCCTCCTAGCACTGCAGTATTATCCGTCTGCGGCTGCGGCGCAGGTGGTTCCGTGGCTGCTACTGCGTCACATTGCACGGCTGCTTCCGCTGCCGCAGCGACAGATGCAGCCGTGGATGGTCCTGCTTTATCGGTCGATATCTTCATCTTCTTTGGTGACATGATAAGCTCGAGCAACAACCACGATGGGCGCCAATGTTGTTCTAGGCTAAAGCCTTCGAACACCGGTTGCCACTCAAGCGAAATCAAGCACGAGAAACGAGCAAAGCGAGATCTGAGCAAAACAAGATGAACAATTTTATTGAACTTGTTCCTCCATTACATCCCCTCAATGGGGGCTATTTATAAATGCCCGTAGGCTTTTCATAGGACGTAGATGACCCCCTAACTACTACAAATTCGGGGAATATCCCCAGCAGCCTTGGGCTTGTTCGCCATTAGAAGTACCCGCCTTCCTCGAATAACGCCGGCCTGATGGTGCTCGACCGGATCCACCTTATGTCGCCTGTCCAACCGACCGGAGGGACCTCGGTGACAAACTGTCGGCCATGCGAAGACGGGCGGCTCCTCCCCTGGCGAAACCTGCATAAATGATCGACCAAACCGTTAATAGCTATTTGCATCGGCGAATAGCCGCGACCGATTGTGCTCTCTCCTCTGGCGAAACATGCAGAGACGATCGACCGAACCATTAATAGCTATTCGCCAGGGCGAATAGCCGCGACCTTCCGCGCACTCTCCTTTGGCGAAACCTGCAAAGGCAATCGACCGAACCATTAACAGCTATTCGTCAGAGCGAATAGCTGAGACTGTCCGTGAGCCTGTCTTCCGAGCGAAAGGAAAAGAACTCGACACGACCCGGTCTCGGCCGCGGAGCCCACCCTTTCGCCATAGCGAAAAGGGAATTCCAATGAACGGGACAGCCAGCGTCGCCCTTACTTTGCTGTAGCCCGACTCATCCTCCTCTCCTCATATAGCTAGCCCTTTTCGCCTTTTACTGTAGCGAAATGCTGGGTGCGCCGGAGCCCGACTCTTGTTATTTCGCTCCCGCGAGAAGTCAGGACGGCGATCGAGCCACGTACTGTGCCCATAGGTGGGGCACGCCCCCCAACAATTCTGTTTAACACCGCTGCGTTAGTACTGTGCCGAGATCCCGAGACTGACTTTAGATAGTTCACACAATCACAAACAAAACGAGTCACGAAAATACATGTAACCAACCAATCGAATCGTCAAGCGCTACCTGATTTGGAATAGGATTTTCATGTACTATGTTTTATCAGTTTTCATAATCGAATACAGTGAAATTCGTAAGCGTTTACTGACTCGCAATTTTTGAAAACAAAAACAAAAAGACACGTTTAGTTCCTGCAGTCCTGCTAGCTGCTAGGCTGCTACGAGACAAGTTCACTGGAACGGCTTCGAGATGCATCGGACGGCTCACGTTAACAGCTGCCGGTGTCCGGGACCATCCTGTCCATCCCTATAAACGAAGCCCTGTCCAGTTGTGATCGAGACCCTTCGCAACGCCTCCCCTAACCGCCGGCCAATTCGACCAGCGCTCAGCAGCATCTGCTCCGCCGCCACCCCGCCGCCTCCGGCGACCGCCGGAGCCCGAGAAGGAGGAGGAGAGGGGAGATCTCGCTCGATCCAAGGAGGTGGGTACAAGATGGTGAGCTCCTCGTCGCCGGTGGTGAACGTGTACCCGCTCGCCAACTACACGTTCGGCACCAAGGAGCCCAAGATGGAGAAGGACACCTCCGTCGCTGACCGCCTCGCTCGTATGAAGGTCAAGTAAGTGCGCCCCGCCCGTGCTCGGTTCGGACCCCTCCGCCGACCCGACCCTAACCCTAGCTTTCGTACTCGCGCCGGAAACCCTAGACCCTAGCGCTCAGATCACAAAACTACTTGGTTTAGTTTCCAAGTTGGCCTGGGGAATCGCTTGAACTGGAGAGTAGTAGACAACGTTGTTGAGTCTAATGTTGGCAGCGACGTTGTTGCACGTACCCGGATCATTTCTGTAAATTATTCGAATGGAACATATCATGTTAGATGGGGTTTCTTGCTTATTGTGCATTTGTGCGACATGGCTCCTTGAAGAAGAAGAAAATAGTTGCTGATATATGACAACATAGTATTGAGGTTGCATTAGAACTCTAAAAAAAGTATTGAGGTTGCATTTTGTTGGTTCTTTTATCTTGTTTGTTGAAGTTTTCAGTTGAGTGGAGAGTGTATTAGGTGGTGGGTAGCCAGACAAGTTAGAATTGAAATTAGGACATTTCCCTGCCTGCCTATTTTGTTGTCTGCAGCGGGTTAACTATACCGGCATAAATTGCTAATAGTTGGTGAATAGTTCCAGCCTTTCATGTTCTAGACGTTGTAGGACGAATCTTTCTAGTCTATCATTCTATTATCATGAGGCAATTCTTTAATTATTTGAGCATGCCACAAATAGCTTTACCACACAACTGTATCAGTAAAGGCAATGGTGCAGAGTTTCATCAGGTCAAATACACCAGAAAGGAAGTGAATTTTTAAAAATTGTCTTTTTTCATTCAGTTGTTTGTAACAAACAGTATGGTAATTAAAGTGGAAATCTATCTCTTCTGATACGTCCATACTCCTGTGTTCTAAACAATGGGCTCTATATTTATTTGTCTTTTGTAAAAACATTCCGATCTCCAAAAGTCAGGCTCTCTTGGTAGTTATCTTCTTGTAAGCTTGTTCCATCCAATGCAACATAAGTTAATTGTTACTCACTTCTGTGTATGACAGCTACATGAAAGAAGGAATGCGTACAAGTGTTGAAGCAATCCTATTGGTACGTATCTTTTTCATCCCATCAGTATTTCCTTAAAAGACCCCTTTTGCATGAAAATGCCAAATTGTCTGTGAACTTAAGTAATTTATGATAGTCAACCTATGAACGAACTTTTTAACTTGAAAAAAAAAAGAAAACCTAAAATCTTCGCTTGCCACTATCCTACATAGGTGCAAGAGCACAACCACCCTCACATACTGCTCCTGCAAATCGGAAATACATTTTGCAAACTTCCTGGTGGACGGTTGAAGCCTGGAGAAAATGGTGAGTATATGTGCCCAACTTCTGTCTGATCCATTCCAATGCTAACCGTATCTAGTTATGTATGTGTTTACTGACTCATGTGACTGGACTGATACTTGCAGAAATTGAGGGTTTGAAAAGAAAGTTGTGCAGCAAACTTGCTGTGAACTCGCCTTCCTTTCCACCTAACTGGCAGGTAATGCATTGAAAAAAGAGATTTGAGAAAGTTTGTTATCTGTTAGTCATTTAGTCATGTCATTCTTGAATTTATCATAAGTTGTATCTGACCGTTTTGTAGTTTATAACATCATGCTGAATGGTATTATCTACATGGTTGCCTAGAAGATCACAAACCTTTTCATCCCGACATACCTGATCCTGATTTAATGTTAATCTGGAAAAGGAGAAAATGCATTGCTTATCCAGGATTTCTGCTTTCCTCAACTCACTATTTGTCTTCCTCGCTGTTGCCCTTTTGTTGTTTAGGGTATATAATGCCAAACCTATAGCTTTGGGTTTTCTATATTGTAGTATGCATAAGTGGAAACATTGGCATGGTTGGTTATTTGCACATTATAGCACATTATCAGTATCACAGGCTTCAAGATGTCGCACACGAACTGGCATACCCTCCTTGCTTAGTGTGCTGCTTCCATCTCCACTTCACATAGAAAAATTTATGTAGAAGTATCATGTATGTTGGTAGATATGGTGAACTTTCATCATAAGATGGAAGTCAAGGACTCAGTATGTTACCACATATATGATCAAATACTTAGGTATATATATATACCTGACTGGCCATAGTAAGTTTCTAGGATCTAGGTACTGCTTCCTGTTCTACACGTCGTTAAAAATGTCATATGATGTGTAATGTGTTCGTTAGGTTGAGCTAGGGCAGCATAAATCTCTTCCCATAGTTAAAAAAGGGTGTAACATGCTTGTCACTTCCAGGTTGGAGATTGTGTTGCTGTGTGGTGGAGGCCGAACTTTGAGACTGTGATGTATCCTTACTGCCCTCCACATATCACCAAGCCCAAGGTACATTGTTGCTTTGAGAGCATTTCTTACCTGTGCTGTTAGGATCAGATAATTGGAATGACCAATTTGTTGAACAGGAGTGCAAGAAACTTTTCATTGTTCACCTGTCCGAAAGAGAGTATTTTGCTGTTCCAAGGAATTTGAAGCTGCTTGCTGTTCCACTGTTTGAACTCTACGACAATGTTCAGGTAATGTACCATTCATTATCCGTTGTCGATGATGTCCGATGGAAACTTTGGGAACCTTTAGTCATCCATTGAGTTCTGGAGAAGGGCAGTAAATATAGATCTTAAAGTAGAGATTCCACGAGGCATTCTTTTTTTTACCTGTTTTGTTCTGGTTAACCTTGTTTGTTTTCTATTGCCTCCGTTCCCAATATAGGTTACTTTAGCTTTGTCCTAAATAAAACTTCTCTAACTTTGACCGAGTTTATAGAAAAATCCACAAACCTCTACAACATAAATTAGTTCCACTAAATTCTCCATAAAATGTCTTGATAGTGCATTTATTTGAACTTGTATATGTTAATATCTTTTTTTTTTTCTAAGAGCGGAGGGACTATCTCTTTGCTTGCTTTGTCACTTCTGTAATCTACATCACACTGGTTCTAGCAACAGAAGTTTACTTGCCACTTAACAATTTGTATATATAATAAGAAAGCAGTATCGTGTTTATGCAGTTTATTGATATTCAGATCAAATCCTTTCTTGTGAGCCTTTCCAGCCATCACTGTTGTACATGGTTTTCCTTCTTTTGTTTGGCCATCACAGTGGTGTTAATCTATTATTGTGTAGTGCCTTCAAGTTTCAAGAATTTGTTTCTGAAAATTGTTTCCTTACATTGATGCAGCGATATGGGCCTGTCATCTCCACCATCCCGCAGCAGCTCTCTAGGTTCCAGTTCAACATGGTGAGCTCTTAGGGTGATGACACAAGAAATTAGTGTGGCCAAGGCAGCTCTTCTGTTGACTTCTGTTGAGAACTTGAGATGGATCATTGACATGCTGAGCTAGCTGATGAACGTACCCCTGACTGATTTTATCTCATTGTGCTGGATTTTTTTTTATGATCTAGACTACTACTATCTAGACATGTATTTCTGATTGTATTTTTGTTGAATTTATTCTGTTATGTCGCATCCGAGGGGCAGATCCAATTTAGGTCATATATATGTGTACACCTGATAGCTTTTTCTTTTAAAAAAATCGAAGTTAGGGTGTATAAAGCATATGCATGTAACTGGATCAGATCCGGATACAAATAGCTTGCCCTAGGCAGGGTTTGAGGTGCTCGGTTTAGCACACAGGAGGGAGGCGCGTACCGCGGAGTGACCGACGTAGATGCTCGTCGCCGGTGAAGGGCCTGACGAAGAGCGAAAGAAGACACGACAGAGGAAGTGAACGCGGCCCCAGCCCCAGCCCCAGCCCCAGCCCCAGCCCATGTAGGCCAACCGGGGAAGCAACGACCTTGGGATTGGAATGAATCATTATGTTTTCTCCAATTTCCATTTTTTTTCTCTGTTTTCCTTGTTATATAATCTTTGTGGTTAGTTTATAACAATCCTTATCTTTCCTTGTATATATACCAACTGAACAGATTTCAACGTATACATGCAATGTTTTTTTTTAAATAACATTCTTCCGTACGTCCACAAAAAAATCCGCCCTGGTCGTCTGTGCTATTTGGCACACATTTGAACTGCTGAGCAGTAGCAGAACAGTTTACGACAAGATTAGGCTATTTTTTAAAAAAAAATTGTTAAAGTGTGAATGTAAATAAATAATATTCGAAGGACTATTTTTTTCATTGATCTCTAAAATATATTTATACAAGTGAAGGGATATCACGAAGGGATATGACTGTTCCCAAAGGACATGCCCTTTGGAGTAAAACTAACTATCTAACTCTATCAACTAATCTTGTAATTGATGGATGAGATCACTTCGTGAAGAGGTATCCGTACGGCTAGAGGTGTCCGTATGGACAGGCACCGCTTCACAACACCCCTCCCCTGATCAAATCTTCCTTGAGATCAATGCAACTTTAAGCTAAGATTCCTCGAAAAACCTTGCGGAAAAAATTGAGAAATATATATGTATAGATATGTCATAAAAACTTCTTTAAACCTTATTGGAAAAATAAGTACAAAATAGCATATTTGTTTGTGATTTAAATAAACCACTATGTCGTTGGTATCCCATTAAAAACCCCAGTGAAAAAAAATATTGGAGATATGGTGTAACAGAACCGACCAAATCATAAGAACATAAGTACAAAAACAATCACCGAAGCGATCAAATTCCTGTACTTAAGCACCCATAATCCCGGTAGTCCGGAAATCACGAAGGATTTCAACCAACTCTCGACATACAAACCAAGATCGTAATGATTCAACACAACACATCATTCGTTACAACATTTCACAAGTAGCATTCGGATTACATCCATCAGAGTTCAAATAAAATATTACAAACCAAGTTTGAGTGTGCGGAAGCAACATAATTTAGTACAAAACATCATAGTTTTAAAATACATTGCCAAGTCCGAGTCATGTCCCGCAAAAGCATTATCAGGTACGAGAACTAGTAGAGACCGCGCCCAACGGTCTAGTCTTCATCCCCAGCAGGGAGAAGGCAGTACTTGCAGCAACCAAAGTAGAACCCGGTCATCTACAACAGTGGGAAATAAACCACAGAGTACAAGAAGGTACTCACTAGACTTACCCGACAAAACCGAAATAAAAGACACCAAGGATCATGCAAGGCTTTTCGGTGGGCTAGCTTGACACAGCTTGCATAAAAAAAGCTTATGATTATAGTAACCAATTTAAACTTAGCATCAAGCTTATCATTAGTTACCCGTCCATTAGATTAGCACCTGTACTAGAGCACTCACTTATTAGGAGCAAACAATATTAACCATAGCAGGTATAATAAGGTCATCATCATCATATCATCATTTCTCGAACCCTTAAGTTATTAAGTGTATCTACATTGGAGATAAGCCCTCAAGTTCTCACTAACCGGAGACGGCGATTCAATCGAATTACAACTCAAATGAGGGGTATTCCTAACTCTCACCTCAGCATACTTAGCAAGGGTAGCCGTGGGTCACCTTTGGAACATCTCAGAACCAAATTCATGGGTTCGATCAACACCAAAGACTCGGGATTACCCTTCGCCAGATTTATCGGGACTTTTAAATCACCCCCTTGGACTCACACCTCGGCTCCTTCCGAGGCGCACTTTATACTTATCGACTCCCGGCTGAGGTGAGCTACTCGGCTTGGCGGTCGGTCTTCAGCCGCCAACTAAGAGAGAGGCATGCGTTCAACATGAGCAGGAAAGGCTCCAAGATCCAGGTCCTTAATCGACACGAGCACGGAGTCATCTTTGTAAACCGGCAAGCCTCCGCCTGGGTCTTTATTTCAAATTAAGACTGATTCTTTTTCACGATAGCAATTATAGCCAACCGTGTCACATGTATCTTCCTATATCTCGCAGGTGACAGGAAATCACCCGACTTCTACCGCGTTTAAGCAGGGCTAAGCACTACTCGAGCCTGAGCTACATAGGATTCAGGGTAACAATATCTAGACAAGGATTAGTAACCAATGCAGCAATTGTTTGCATCCAACACCTAAACTTAATGCAACAATATATATATGTAACAATAATACTGTAACTGAATTTCGGAAATTAGGAGGCTTAATATGCTCCGGGGCTTGCCTTTCACAAAGTTGCAAGGACGGTGGTCCAGGCACTCAACGGCGACCTCGTCTGGCACTTCTTCGAAGGCTGCTCCTCCTGAATCTTCGGTGTCGGCTGCTGCTGCTCGCTTAGTTCCTCGAATTCCAGCAGGGTTACTCCTTCCGGTACACCTATTGCATGCCGATGCAAAAGATAAATATCATGGAAGCATAAGGAATGACATGATGCTCATGATGAATGAATCACAGTGAGTGTTTACGAAAGCATCACTGGACACTCGTTTACCGAGTAATTAGCTCTATTTAAATCACTTTAAGCATGTATCTAACTTAACTTAAAGAACAAGAGCAACTTACCTAACTTGCATAACCTAAGATAAAGATGCTCATCTTCAGTTAAAGGCCTAACACCTAGGAACATTACCACAAACTTAGAAATAGTAAAGGCATACATAATTCAACATTTAAAGTTTCATATGCACACAAATAGTCCCTTAATTCAATCACAACCAGAGTTCTACAAATCCAAATGACTTGCAAGAGGACATTCTGGAAAGCTTATGAAATTCTCTACAATTCATTTGTAAACATCAAAGCATGATTCTTAAGTTAACCAAATCAAATTCCAGTAAACCAAGAATCTGTCCCGCAATAACAGGGTTGCTAACTTAATTATTTAATGTTGATGCAAAAGCATAATTTGATCAATCCAAGTTTACCAACTTGTTTTTCATACCTAAGAAACATTAGAAAGTATAGTGCCAACTTCTAAATAATTTATTTAATATCCTTTTCCAATTTATTTAGTTAATTAGGTGATTTAAGCAATATATAGTAAAACTATTCATAAAAATCTACAAAAATTACAGTAGCTATCTCATGCTGCACATAGACTACCATAAAAATTTCAAAGCCATTGGGCAATTAAAACTTGCTGTATCTAAAATAACAGATGACATGTCTATTTCTAGCATAATTAGGAAACCTTATTAAAAAGTGTCAAGCAACAGATTTCCCATTTTTCCTAGCATCATTCTAGCATAAGAATAGCACTCATCAAATTTTACCTTCACTGGATCTATAGAAAAATTATGAAAATTCACACAAAATCCACCCATTAATAAAAGGAAATTCTATAACTTAAAAACTACACATGTACTAGCTCTGAAATTTTAACCAGAGCTTCTACTAAGCAATAACAGATTACCCACAAAATTTCATAATTTTTGGACCACAGAAACTCAAGATAAAATTCAAACAAGTTTGCATGTATCCAAAAACACATTTCAAAGTCCTATTTAATTCATCCAGAATTTCTAAAACATGTGCCCATATAATATTTTTATTAAATACTAGACAATACTAGAAACCCAACAAAATTGTAACCATAGCATTTGGATCTATATACTAGGCAATACAAATTTTTGAATACCAATACAAATCTGTGAAATAATAAAACAAAACAATTAAGGAAACAAAACTCAGCCACAGTTGGGCCGACCAAGAAGGAACAATGACCCCGAACACGCCACATGCGCTGCCCAAGACGCAACTTAGCCCAAAAAGTTCCTCATTACAGCTGCCGCAGCGTCGGCGGCGACAAGCGTGGCCCGTGTGTCGTGAGACAGGGGGAGAAAAGCGATGGCGTGAGATTGTCGCCGGTGACATCTCCGCCGAACTCGACGCGGCACCGGCGTGTTCCCCACACCCATGCGCATCTAGAGGACCCATCTATTGCAACGATTGCGGCGGCTAGAGGGGGTGGCGGCGAGCACGACGACGACGCCTGCCATGCAGCATGTCCGGCTCCGGTGAGGCTACTGGCCACGGTTGCCCCTAACGGTTGACACTACGAGCCGGTGGTGTTCCTAGGACTTAGCGAGAGCGAAGGAGGGATAGCAATGGCGCGAGGAGAGCTGGCCACGCGGAGTGCTAACTCCGGCGAGGTCCGACAAAGGCGGTGGTGGGGAAAAACCGGCGATTGGCCCTTACCGATGTATGATTGACTCGCTAGCACGGTGGAAAAGGGAGAGGGATCACGGCGGGGCTCTGGGGTGAGCTGGCAACGATTTTGCCAAGACGCGGGAGCTAGGCGAGAGCGAAGTTCCGGCGGCAATGGCGGGCGGCTCGGTCTTCTACTGCGCTGTGGGAGGCGAAGAATGCAAACAGGGCGTCTCGAGTCGTCGAACAGCAAGCGGGGTGGCTTCAAGACGCATTTCGCGCGCCGAGGCGCCCACGCAGTGCGTGGCTGCGTGCTTTCGAGACGATCGGCGACGGGTGGCGCCACGCATCGAAGGTTTTTACAAAGCGGTCGGCCATGTTCATTTGAACGTTTTCTGAAAACACGATTCAGAGCTCCACGACGGTGACTGACCGAGCGAGTTTGACGATGATTATCTCCTAAACCGTGACGATCTAGACTATGCCATAGTTAACAAAGTTGCTCATCTATACGTGAACTACAACTCTTTCCACTAGAGCTCAAGCTGGTTTGGCTTGGTTAGGGAGATACAAGGTGACAAAGTTAGGTACATGAAACTGCAACACAGTTAAGGACTTAGAAAAATTCCTAAGTCTGAAATCAGCATGTACTTCTGACTTGTGGGCCATGTTTGAGCATGTTCTAGCCATTTTCATGAGTTGGTCATAAAACAACTTTTGTTCCATGATAAATTAGCTACAACTTTGGTAAAGAGTGCACAGCCATGCAAAGTCTCTAAGTTGGACTTTTGAATCAGTCAAACGATGACACTCCAAGGGTCAATTCAAGTCAAACTTGCACTTGAGGGCATTTTGGTCATTTTGATCTACATGAACAATGTCCCAACAAGTAACCTAAGTATAGCTAAGGTGTAATAGACCATGATCAACCACTTTACAAAATTGTTATACCACTTCTAATGATCACATGTGATAAAGAAAGTAAAACAAGCAATTCATACATATGTTTCAATACAATGTTTCACATGTTGCATGACCTTGTTGTTATCCTATACTTGTCACATTACTACCATGTTGCCATGCTTCAAGATATGAGAAATTTATGTTGCATTCATACGTTGCACTACTACCACTCTAAGCAATCAAGCATGAAACACATACAATTTAAAATGTTGCATATGTAGGTTTCAATGATAATGACATGATGACATAGATAATGCACATGTTTATGAAATGACATGCAATTTAGTGGAAACCTAAACACCTAGGGTGTTACATATGGTATGCCACTCCTCGGGTAAACGTGTGACCCAAGAACACAACCTCCTTGTAAGGATGAAATCCAAGGAAAATAATACCACCATGGACATGCAAAATGTTCCTATCTTTAGCATCTATGACATTACCATTGTCCGAGTCCCATCCAAATTTCCGTTCCTCGATTGCCTCACTGTTCTCATCTCCATACGAACCGGGATCATCATAGTAATTAATATCTTGTAAGGTCCAGGGTGCATCAATATGCCCAGATAATGGTCCTGGCACAAACCAAATATGATGCTTTGCCACCCACTTCATTTTGCCATACGATTCATCAAGAATGTAAACTAGGCATGGATGCTCGACGAACGCACAGTATATCCCCTTGTGTGATCGGCACATATATAGATTTGAATGATGTGTCTGTCCCATATCATCTACTGGTGGTTTGGTACTTGGCATCCGACAATGATATTCTGCAAATATTGGTGAACTGGGAAACATTAGTACACAATAAAATATAATAACACTATCAATAATGAAATACATAATAAGTGCGACTACCTCATAACAAAGTTGGTTTGGCAAAGTACATAAAGTAACCCCAGCCAGTAGACGGCGCTGTGCTGAAAATTTGGAAAATCCCGTCGTGTGTTGGTCAGGGTTCCTGCAGCTTCTCCTTCTCGAACAAATGACCTTTCCCCTCACTGCTTTGTCCTTGTTGAGAAAACATGAAGGATGCATGGTGGCGGTGGCCATTCCGTTCCCTCTATTATTGTAGGAGCCAATTCAGTGCGATGGCGGATGAGACAATCATAGGGGATTTGGAATACTTCGAAATGTGACGACAAGGTAGGGTCAAAAGCAAGGTACAAGTTGTCTAGGTAATTCATGCCTCGGATGTGGAATTGGAAGCGGGGGCAACTGCACCCACTGTCTAGGTAATCCATATAGCCATGAAGCAAGAGGAGACCATTGCAATGGTCCCTAATTATGGAGGTACGAGGTAATCCATATAGCCATGAAGCAAGAAGTTTCCAGATACCGTGGGGCCTGTCGAGGGGCGGGGCAATAACTCTGACAAGATTAGGTCATGGAAGTTGATGCTACTGAGTGTGGGAAAAGGTCCACACGCAGAAGGCGATGAGCATCAATGGTGGTATGCCAGGCTTTGCAGACACAGCGAGATAGCGCGAGGCCGCGTGGTGCAAGGCGACGAAGGATGTCTATAAGCACATCTTCAGGTAGCTGATCTTCCATGCCTGTATCTGCACAATAAAAGTACTGTGCATGAGTGTTTTTTAGAATTTTGTTCATTGCTTACCAATATCCAAGCAATACTAATTAGCTGCTATTCATGGAGTTTCAGCTAGTGATCTGGGCTAGGATAAGAGTCCTCAATCCCAGATATGTGGTCAGCAACAGTAGCAACATGATTTTCCTAATATGTATGTTGTAATTTATGAAATTGAATCATATGTAGAGATGATCTTGTAGAGCAGCACCATCCTACAAACTGATAATGTTCATGCGAAATGATACATGCTTTTTAGGAGGAGAAGAGCAATTCCTGGGATTGATTTGATTTTTGGGTAAAGTACATTTTTTAAACTGAAACCGTGGGGTATAAATCCCCGGCGGGTAAAGTATATTTTTCAACCTCCAACTCGCATTAAAGTTCGATTTTCAACCTTCAACTATAGAACTGGGTAACAGTCACCCTCCAACTGTCAAACCGAACAAATTTGGTCCTCCGCTGGTTTTAAAAGCGGTTTTCTATTTTCTAATAATAATAAAATCCGATTCGATCTCTAGAAGTTCATAATTAATTTATTTTAAATTATAAAAATATAAAACTAGTTCATGTTTTCTTATTTTAAATTATATATATTGATGCTATATTTAAAATTGTTTTAATTTCCGCATGGAATTAAATTTTGCATAGAATTAATGTATACTACGCGTAACGTGTCTACGCGAACGCTCGCCCGATGCCCAGGACCCTACGCGAACGGCCGAATGCCCGCACCGCCGAAGGGTGAATGCGAATCGCCGTCCATGATCCGTCTCGCCGACACCACGCATGCGGCACAGGCACTGCGGCTCCCGTACGGCTGTCCGGTACAACGCCGCCGGGTAGACCGTAGGCGGGTACAGGACGCAGATGACGGCAAGGCGACGATCTAGGTATTTTTCCTTGATCGTTTTTTAATCTAAATTAATTACTTCGGACTTTTAGTACTCGGTACTGGTATAGTTGTGTTTTTTTTTCTAATTTAGGTGTTAGAAACTTAGAATGTTACCTAAGAAATATTTATCGGGGTCTTAGAAAAGAAAACGGAAAAGAGTAGAAGATCAATTTATTGAATCTAAAAAATGTGCTATACATAAGTTTTTTTTCCAGCTTCAAGCAGTGTTTTGCCTGATGATAATCCTATAGATGCACTTGATATTGAAGAACAAGGGCAGCAACAGCAATAAGTTAATGATAATTTAAGTGAACGAGTTAATGACATTGATGATGCTACAGAGAATGAACATTTACAGCCTTCCTCTCAACCTGAAAATTCAATTGATGATGTGCAAGAAGCTTCTATTCATGATGTATTTGATCTAGAACTTGGAGAAATCTTGATAACGAGGATAGAGATATATTGATTGAAAAGGGACCGGTGAGAGAATTGAATCTTGAGTTCCCCGCAGATGCTCTTAATAGACATGTCAGTGCTTGAGATTCTGGAGTTTGTTATAGCTGCAGATTGCTATCCAAATGTTTCATTTGCCTATCGAATCCTCTTAATTGTACATGTGACTGTAGCTTCAGCTGAAAGAATTTTCTCAAAATTGAAGTTGTTGAAGAACTATTTGAGATCAACTATGTCACGAGAAAGGTTAAATGGATTGGCTTTGTGCACCATCGAGAGGGATATGTTGCATATTATTGATCTCAATACCGTCCTTGATGATTTTGTATCAAGAAACGCCTGAAGAACCATATTTTTACGAGAAGCAATGCATATTATAGAGTTCTATTATTCCTTAAGGTAATCATATTAGTTTTAGTTTACATTGTTCCTCGATAATTATCAAACATGTTAAATTTAAAATATATTACTGGATTTGTTTTCGCTTAAAAAATTAACGTTTATATATATTATAAGATTTATACATAGTGTAGATGGGCCGTCGCGACGAGTCGGGCCAGAGGCTCTTAAAATCTTAGGACCGGCACTGGCGCAGTCCTGTCGTAGGAATGGAATGAGGCCGAGGCCCCTCCGCCCTTCCTCCTCGTCGGCGCTTCTCTCGTGACAGGCCTCCCTTCCTCCGGTGCGGTCGCCCTCTGACCCAATCCGTATCCACCCACCAGTACGTGAGCACTCACTCCGCCGTCTCTGTCTCTGTCTTCCGCTTTTGTTTCTCTCGTCCCAACCTCTCCTTTTCCGCGGGTTTGATTTGGGTTTCCGAGTGTCCTCGTGCTCGGCTGCGATACAGGATAGGGTACGATGGATTTGTCCAGGTTCGCCTCCGGCGTCGGGCCCAGCCGCGCGGCCCCTCGGGCGGGCCTGCAGATCGGCGCAGCCGGGAATGGCTTACGGGCCTGCTCCCTGCGGCGAGCGCGGCACCGCGGCGGCGGCGGCGGGAACGGGAGCCTCATGTCCGCCGCCGCAGCCGCCCTCCGCGGCCGCGGCGGGTTCTTCTACCTGGCTCCCACGCGCGGGAGCCCTCCTCTCAGTCTCCGCGCCAGAGGGCGGCCGCCGCGGTGCCAGGGCAGCGACTCATTGGCCTACGTCGACGGCCCGTTGGAGGCCGCCAAGGACTCCGGCGAGGTCAGCGACGAGGAGGCCACCAGCTCGGGGGTCCGACGACGACAGGGGCCCCGGCCCCGCCGACGTCGACGGTCTCAGGGAGATGCTGCACCGGTCCAGGAACGAGCTGGAGGTGGCCAGGCTCAACAGCACCATGTTCGAGGAGAAGGCGCAGCGGATATCCGAGTCGGCCATCGCGCTCAAGGACCGCGCCGACGTCGCCCAGAGAGACGTGTCCGCGGCCGTCGCCACCGTGCAGGAGATCATCGGCAAGGAGGCGGACGCCAAGGAGGCCGTCCAGAAGGCGACCATGGCGCTGTCGATGGCCGAGGCGAGGCTGCAGCTGGCGGCGGAGGCGCTGGAGGCGAAGCGGGGCTCGGTCGGGCCCATGGAGGTTAGCATCGAAGGCGTGGAGGAGGAGGCCCTTGTGTCTGCGCAGGAAGAGATTAAGGATTGCCGGGCGGCCCTGTCCCGGTGCGAGGAGGAGCTGGGACGTGTCCAGGACAAGAAAATGGAGCTGCAGAAGGAGGTTGATAGGCTGACGGAGCTCTCTGAGAAGTCCCAGTTGGATGCGTCCAAGGCCGAAGAAGATGTTGCCAATATAATGGTGTTGGCTGAGCAGGCGGTGGCTCTTGAGATGGAAGCTGCGCAGCGTGTCAATGATGCGGAAATGTTGCTGGGGAAAGCGGAGAAGGCCATATCCTCGGTCGACACTGTGGTGGAGCTAACGTCATCTGCTGAAGAGCAGAAAAGCGCTGAAGAGGATAGCGTTTCTGAAGGCCACGAGTATAGCAGCGATGGCACTGATGATGTTTCTGTGAGGGATGAGGTGTCAAGTATCGAGCGTCTAATGGTTGATGACTTGACTGTTGAGGGCATTGAGCAGCTTGAACCATCCCGTGAAATATATGATGAAGCAAGCAGTGATAAGATGTCTGTTGAGCCTCAGAAAGAAGCTGAGCCTGATTCAGATAAGTCGAAGCAAGGGAAGAAACAGGAAATGGAACGAAAGGAGGTCACCAAGGAACCACTGAGTGCTCCAAAAGCACTGGTGAAGAGATCATCCCGCTTCTTCCCGGCATCTTTCTTCTCCTCCAAAGTTGATGGAGAGTTTACGCCTACATCTGTCTTTCGGGGGTTAATGAAATCTGTGCAAAAACAGGCTCCGAAGCTTGTTGTTGGGATATTGCTTCTTGGTGCAGGGTGAGTCACATGACAACTGCTTTGTGTTTTTTAGGTTTTGCATTTTGCAGTAAGGATTTGATTTCAGATAACTGCACTCCACCAATTTACCTTATTGGCTGTTATTTGTGTACAGATAAAAGCATACTTTATGTATAGTCACCTCTTCTTTGCACTCAAAATTAGAAATGAGAATGGAAGTTTCTTCCTTATTATAACTGGTGGACATCATTTTCATTCATGTCAGTTAGGCAATACCTGAAAGGGTTTTTGTTTTATGGGTTCTGTAGGGCATTCTTCTTAAATAGAGCTGAGAAGAGTCAACTATTTCAGCAGCAAGGCATTGCCACAAGTATTGGAAAGGTAACCTCCACAACAAAGCCCATAGTTCGTGAGATACGGCAAATTCCACAGAGAGTAAAGAAGCTAATAGAGCTCTTACCTCATCAAGAGGTACAATTTCCTCTTCTGAACCTGCTCATCTTCTGATTTCATTTTGTGTACGTCTATGATATTCAACTGTTATAATGAAACTTAGTTTGCATGTAAACTCCTTACGCTCTTCATTTCCCTATTCAGGTAAATGAGGAAGAAGCTTCGCTTTTTGACATACTATATTTGCTTCTGGCCAGTGTTATTTTTGTACCATTATTTCAGAATATCCCTGGAGGTGAGATACACATTCTAATATTGTTTGTGCACGGCATGGTTCAGCAGCATCTGTAGCTTTTTGCATTATTTTGGTCACCCAAGGAAGTTTGCAATTGAACTAAACGACTCCCCTTCTGGTCTCATCAACTTGTACTGTTTTAGTGACAACTGTGCACCATGCTTTTCCTGAATTGAAATGCCTGGACTTCTGAAGTTAGGAGCTAGAATGCATGAACTCATGTGCATACAAAAGTTGGAAACATTTGTGATTAAGATCATCAGTTTTCATGAAAGTTTTGTGACCTTCTGCAAATAAATTTTACCTTGATACCTTAGGCAGTCCCGTTCTTGGATATCTTGCTGCTGGTGTTCTCATTGGTCCATATGGGCTCTCCATCATCCGTAATGTGCATGGGACAAAGGCAATTGCGGAATTTGGAGTCGTGTTCTTACTATTTAACATTGGACTTGAGGTACACAACTAAGTGCCTTTGGATACTATTTCTTCTTTCAGCATATACTGGCTTAATATCCTGCACCTGCAGCTTTCTGTGGAAAGGCTAAGCTCGATGAAGAAGTATGTCTTCGGCTTGGGATCTGCTCAGGTTCTGTTCATGCTAACGCAACCATCAAACAGTTATAATTACTCAATTACTCCCTGATAAATTTGAACAATTGACAGGTGTTGGCTACTACTGCAGCTGTTGGTATGATAGCTCATCGTTTTGCCGCACTACCAGGACCAGCAGCAATTGTTGTTGGGAGTGGCTTGGCTCTGTCATCCACAGCTGTTGTCTTGCAAGTACTTCCTTGAAATCACACTTGTTTATCAAACTCTTGTTTCTTTGTTACCGATCGAACATATGAGCAGAAACATATACCCCTGATTAATATTCTCAGCTAATATGAGTTGCCATTTAGTATTTAATAAGCTACTAGGGAAATTTGTTTTCTTGCCACGCTTCAAAATGCCATGTTCAGGCACAAACTAGGTTTCATTTAGGCGAGTACAAAATTCTACTCCCTCCGGTCAAAGACACTTGACATTTTGGACAAAAGGCAAGGTCTCCATTCTGTCGCTTTGATCACTATTTACTATCTGTAATGCAATCAATTGATATATTTTGAAAGTGCTTCCAACCCATGGTTTTCATGTTTCCAATTCAAATGTTTGACCGGAACCATGCCTGATTCATCATGTTCACATGACTGGGAATTATATGTTTATCTGTAATCTGTACTTTCCAAGTTTTGTGATGATCATCTGTTGCTTGGCCTTTAAGCATTTAGTGTTCTGCTTTTCTAGGTATTGCAAGAGCGTGGTGAAAGTACGTCACGTCATGGGCGTGCTACATTTTCTGTGTTATTGTTCCAGGTATAACCTCACTATGCTCAGATATGTTCCCTGTTTTTGAAATAACGTAGCTTATGCTTCAACTTTCCATTTGTTCATTTCTTGCTAATTTACTTCAGCACATCATTTCTGTTCACAACTTTTAGATCACACCTCACAGTTGCATATCTTTATGCATCTTTTGCTGTTTACATCTGTGATGCATACGTGCTAGTATCGACTTGCATGGCATACTCATTCTGAAGCATTGAGAGCCTTCAATCCTATAGTAATGTTAATCTAGCTTGCCTTTTTAATATATTTTCTTGTGTTGTCCCCAGGATTTGGCTGTGGTGGTCCTGTTGATATTAATACCTCTCATATCACCTAATTCTTCAAAAGGAGGGGTAACCATTTTATCTTTATGCTCTTTTCCTTGTCTGTCCTAGGACCTTTTGCTTATTGGTACACATAGTTTATGTGCTTTATAGCCCAATGAGATTATGAGTCTACTGTAGCACGAGAAAATAGTCTGTGAAGACCAATGGTAGTATGATTTTTAGTGACTAGGAGCACTTCAAACTCATGTTGAATCAAAATTCCCATTGAATTTTTGTTGCTATTCGGGACCATTAGAGTTTGACTGTAGCAATAGACATTTCTATATTTCAGATGGCATAGGTGAAATGCAAATTTGTAGCATTAGTGACTGATCGGCAGGATTATCCTTGTGCATGTTATTAAGTAAGAAAATTTGTTCAGTAGTCCTACGATATGTAAATTTTGGAAATAGCATCCAACTTGAGGATGATATATGGGGCCTGGGGCCACATGTTAGTGATGCAGTCAATGCCTTTCCCAGTTTCATGGTTTTTGAGGTGTCACCTTGGTGTTAAGGTGTACCCCAGGCGCCAAGGACGCCACAAGGTTTTAGTTACGCCATATCGTTTAGGTTTTAGTGCCACAGGATGCCACAACGCCTCAAAAACCATGCCCAGTTTACACTTCCTTTTGAACTGCTTGATCTTGAGGCCTTCGTTCAATATCTGTTTTTTATAGGTTGGTTTCCAAGCAATAGCAGAAGCCATGGGAATGGCTGCAGTCAAAGCAGTAGCTGCTATAACTGCCATAATTGCTGGAGGTCGTCTGGTGAGTTGACTGTTCATTTACATTATTTTGCTTATCCTTTCTGGGACTTTTTTGTATGCCATACGTAGACTCTGGGCCCAGCTGGACATGGGCTTGTTTCCTTGCATGCATGCATGTTTCTGTTTTTTCTCCTTGCAGCTGCATTTATCTGAATTTATCTGCAACTATTTAACGAGCAATTTCCATTTTGTATCAAACAGTTGCTCCGGCCTATTTACAAAATAATTGCTGAAAATCGGAATGCTGAGATATTTTCAGCAAATACACTCCTTGTTATTTTTGGCACAAGTCTTCTTACAGCCCGGGTTCGTATTCTATATGTTTATTTCTAGCCTTTGCATTGCTTAAAACTACTTTTGATTCTATGGTACTACTATTCACAGGCTGGGTTATCAATGGCACTTGGAGCTTTTTTGGCTGGTCTGTTACTAGCAGAAACGGAGTTCTCCTTGCAGGTTGAGTCAGATATAGCTCCCTATCGTGGTCTTCTGTTAGGACTTTTCTTTATGACGGTGAGTACCGTGAATATAATTTCATCAAGAATTATTTCTTTAACACTGATATGCTGTTAGTGTTATGTTTCAAGTGTTCCTAACCTTGTACCATCGTCATGGGCATCAAATTAAGTTACCACGGACTTGCTACTCTATTAGTTACTACCTCCATAATCTTTTGTAAGGCACAGCTTGACATGACACGGTCTCCCAAATTATACTTTGACCATTTGTTTATTTTATAATATTTTTTTTTCTCGAACAGCGCATTTTATAATATATTTTTTGTTATAAACTTATGATAATTGGATAGTATATTTGATTATGAATCTAACCGTATCAAGTTTGTATTATAATAATTAAAAATTGTTAGCTAAATTGTTGGTCAAAGATTTTAAAGTTTGAATCTTGATGTCTGTGTGTGCCTTATAAAAGAACATGGAGGGAGTATTTAACTTCATATTAAATTCTCATCTCAATACATAATTTACCATTTTTTTCAGTTGAGAACTGTAGATGTAACCATTTTCGCGAGTTCCTCAGACGACAAATATTTTTCTTATCGGAACAATCATGCCAGTAAATGTTATCAGTGTAGCATCATACATTACAGTCTAGCCCCGCGCGCTATTCCTCCTCCCCCGCACTCTATTCCCTGTCTCCTGCGCACCTTCTTCCTCTCCAGTGAAGTTGTCAAGCCACCAGCGCCCTCTGTCAGTTCAAGTCATCGCTGCTCTTCATGATGAGTCCTCCAACGGTGTCTGCCCTTTCCCTCCTCCATCCCTCAGTCCGCAACCTCTCTGCTAGTCTGCTTGCTTGCTGTGCTGCCCCTCTGCTACTCACTTTCTGATTCTCCATCCTGAGATATGGAGTTCTGGACAGTGCAGAAATTAACTCTCACAAGTCACCAATTAACCACTAATATAGTCTTGATGCTTGCTTTATTGTGTATACTATATAGTATACATAGGTATATAAATAATATGTATATGTCCTGAAATATATAGGATGACTAGGACCGAATAGGCTCAACTAATTGGTCTGGTCGACGACTAATCGCGATTAGTCACCTGGTCGGTCCCATGGCGACTAGGTTCGACTATACGATTTGTAAACATTGTATGTTACCCAAATAAAGTATCTTTCAGTGTCCTCTTTCATCAGCTTGTCAAGTAAATGCATTTTTTTGTGTGTACATTATCATCTGTTAGGTAGAATCAAACGTATGCCAATAATCAATGTTCGAGCGCTTATTTATCTGCCGATTTTGCTTGTCCAACATCAAGGTATTTTTATCACTTTCTTTAGGATGATGAGAATTCCTTGCTTAATTCTTACATTGAGGTTTGGTTTTCCAGGTTGGAATGTCTATTGACCCAAAGCTGCTTCTGTCAAACTTCCCAGCAATCTCTTTGATATTGGGTCTCTTGATAATTGGAAAGACATTATTGGTTACATTTGTCGGCAGGGTGTTTGGGGTTTCTACTATAGCTGCCATTCGTGTTGGCCTCTTGCTTGCACCTGGTGGTGAGTTTGCTTTTGTTGCCTTTGGAGAAGCTGTCAACCAGGTAACATGTCGTTTTTTTTCCTCCAACGATGCAGGAGAGCTGTGTCATTTCATTAAGAAGAGAATAAAACAACGGAGGAGAGGCAGAGCCTGCTCTCCCCAAGTAACCAAGTACAGGACTCAGCTCCACACACTAGGAAAAAACACACAACCACTGCTCAACAAGCGCCTAAGAGCATCTCCAGCAACACTACCTATCAGACTACCTATCCCCAATTTGGGTAGTGGAGGCCAAAAAATTCACTCCAGCAGACTACCTACTAGACCCAACAAATTTATTGGCTACCCAAATCCCCTCTTTCACTGCCCATTCCCGTTGGGCCAAAGGTGACTACCCAAAAGTTCTCTCTCCTCCACGCGACCTCTACGCACGCGCTCGTGACTTCCTCCCTGGCACGGGCGGGGAACCCCTGTCAGCAGCGCCCTCCCCGGCACCCCTTCCCAGCACGTCGGCTCCTCCCGGTGGCCCTCCCCGGCGTGGTGGCGAGGCTCCCAGCGGCCCTCCCAGGCGTGATGGCGGCGAGGCTCCCGGTGGCCTTCCCATCGCGGATCCCCGGCGGCCCTTCCCAGCGCGGCCAGCCCTGGGCGGCGGGGCTCTGCTCGGTGCGGCCTGCCTGGCTTGCCTTCCCCGGCGGAGCGGCTCCCCTGCCCGTCCCCGGCGTGGCTCTCGTCCCTCCCATCCCCGGCGGCGCGGCTCCCCTGCTCGTCCCCGGCGACGCGGGAGGGGGCGCAACACTCAATGCCGGCACTCCGCGCCGGCCTCCTCCCGGTGCCCCTCTCACGGGACGCTTGCCTGCCTGGCCGGGCGCTTGCTTGCTGTAGAGAAGAACCAGAGAGAGTATGACACATAGGACCCACATGTCATTCTCTATCATGACGGATTTGGGTAGCCTGTTTTAGGTAGTATTGCTGGAGTTGGGAGCAAAATTTGGGTAGAATGAAAATGGGTGGCTACCCAAAGAGAGAAATAGGTGGTGTGTTTTAGGTAGTATTGCTGGAGATGCTCTAAGCAGCCATAGGTAGCAACCTACTAAGAAGCTGTTCCAGAGCCTTAGCTCCAGCCCAACACCACAATATACATTCTTCAGAAACTACAGCTAGAACTCTTTCTGTGTCATAGGTATCTAGTACTCTAGACCTACTTCTCATTTACACAATAAATAGTTGATCATAGGAACATCTATAGTTGTTTTATGTCACGAATCATATGATTGTTTGCTATGGATAGATGTTATAGAGCAGAGGGAAAACTAATGAATACACTATTTTACAGGGTCTTCTATCACCTCAATTATCATCGTTGCTATTTTTAGTCGTTGGCATTTCAATGGCTCTGACACCATGGTTAGCTGCTGGAGGGCAGTTTTTGGCATCAAAATTTGAGCAGCATGACGTGAGGAGTTTATTGCCCGTGGAAAGTGAGGTATTTGTTTGTTCCGACTTTTGCTTCTTGCTTCGGTTACAATGTTACATTTTATGTAATTTTGGCCACATGCGTGCAAAAGCACCGTCAGTCTGCCATATCTCTAGTCTAACCTGCCATGTAGAATACAAGTTTCAATTGAATGCCTGATCGTGTAGCAAGTGTGTTCCCTGTGTGAAATGTAGCTAGACTCATTTGCCATTTGATATTTGTGTGATTGAGTGGTCCTGACAATGTTAAGAAATCAAACAACTCAGTAGCCTTGTTTACTTTTTTGTGTGTGTTTCAGTACTTTGGATTATAGTAGTTTCTTGTGGCCAGCCCTAAGATTATTTCCATTTATGCTGATTGACAATTGTAATATCCAGCGGGAGATTCTAATTATGAACCAGCTAAAAACTCAGAACTAGGTGATTCTATCTCTTCAGATGGTTACCGAGATACTGAGGATGATTGATGAGCACAGTGGGTGTATTATTCTGTTTCAGTTTAGCAGCCATGACCCACCCAAGAACTGGCAGTAAAATGATGAGTGAGAGTTACATTTTTTTTTGTTTGTACAAGAATAATGTGGATATTGCATATGCAGAAACAATGCTGAAGTTTGGCAAGAATTGTTGGTAGTTATAACTTTAGCTGAAGCATCTGTCCTATCTCAGATAATGATCAAAGATGAGAAAAAAAAAATCTAAAATCCAATCAGTTCAGGTATCAGCTAGTGCAGTAGCCATTTTAGATGAGCAATTAACCAAAGAGCTTATGCCAGACCAAAAAAAAAAAACACATGGTGGTGGGATAGTATCGCTTCTTGTTACTATAATCTGCCAAGTTTGTAGTCAAATAGCATGCCAGCTCTTTAATATCCTTTATTCCTTTAACATGTCAATTTTTGCCTAATGTTGCTGTCTTCTGTTTTTCTGTCTATGTATGTAGACTGACGATTTGCAAGACCATATTATTATATTAGGCTTTGGACGTGTTGGGCAGGTTGTATTGCAATCCTCACACACTACTATTTTTTCCATGTCTGACTGATCCTAATAAAGCTGTTTCCCCCTTACTAGATCATTGCGCAACTCCTGTCCGAACGGTTAATCCCTTTTGTTGCACTTGATGTTAGAAGGTATGGTGCATCTTGCAATAACCTGAATTTTAAAGAAACCATGGATAGCATTCAGAACCTTAGTGTTTGTTCTGAATTAATGTTTAACCATGAAGTATGGCTGCATGAACCTATGCAGATTTAAGTCTGTAAGTTACTGTGTAGAGTTGAGATGGTTGATACCATATTTTAGGCTAATGTGGGTCCGCAGTTGGAATGTATTAAATCCACAAAATAAAACAAACTTTCAGGCAGACTCTTCCAGGAATCCAGGAAAATGCTGGCAAGACCCGCAATCTGATGGTTGCATGTCTTAACCTTCCTTTGGAACCAAATCATCCGTGTTCAATTTATCCACCTTAGTGGTCAGGGTCAGGTCATCCAAATTTTCTTTTTTCTGATGCCTATTTTCTTTGTCAGTGATCGGGTAGCAGTTGGGCGTGCACTTGACCTTCCAGTGTATTTTGGGGATGCTGGAAGCAGAGAGGTAGGGAGAGTTCGTTTATATCTTAATAACACATATAGCTTGTTGAGAGTACTGTTCTAATTGAATTTTAATAGGTACTGCACAAAGTTGGAGCTGAAAGAGCTTGTGCTGCTGCAATTACTTTGGATACTCCTGGTGCAAACTACAGAGCTGTCTGGGCATTGAGCAAATATTTCCCAAATGTGAAGACATTTGTTAGAGCACATGATGTTGATCATGGTGTTAATTTGGAGAAAGCTGGTGCAATGGCGGTACGTGGATATTACAGAGCATTCTTGGTGATAATGGTTTCCTGATGCAACTTTTATTGACCATATACACATACAATTTCTGTTTGCAAAGAGTGTTCTATTGCTTTTATCATAATGGGACCAAGCATGCACCTAAAGTACTGTGTAACTTTTGTTGCTATTATGCACTATCGGTAGTTTCCCTTATACTCCGTATCAGATACCTTATTTCACATGTAGTACTTATAACATATCTTCTGATGGAATTGTGTGAACAATTTGAAGGTTGTCCCTGAGACCTTGGAGCCAAGTCTTCAGCTAGCTGCTGCTGTTCTTGCACAGGTAAGCTCTTATTTGATTGTACCATCCACTGTGCTTATTAGTAATGTATGGAATTTGATGCATATGCTTCATTTCAGGCAAAACTTCCAATGTCAGAGATTCAGGAAACCATCAGCGAGTTCCGGAATCGTCATCTGTCAGAGCTTACAGAGGTGTGTAATTATGTCATCATTCAGTGGTCTGCTAAACTTATTGATGATATTTGCAACAGAAAGCTTCTGACAAACAAAAAGATAAGCAGTAAACCAAGGCAAAGCAAATTTCCAAATGGTAGTAATTCAAGGATAGCTGTTGTAGAATCTGTAGATGTGTTGAAATAAGCTTGTGATGACAGTCTCATGTTAGTAACTAGTTACATTGTTACATGATTAAACACTAGCCATTTGCTAGCTGGAACAGTGATGGTATACACTATATAATATGCGTTAGCACGGGCACTATACTAGTACAATATAATGATCCTTCTGACTTTTAGCTCGGTGAAGCCAAAGCCCAAAAATCGAATTAGTAGACTATCGTATACCAAGGAACAAATGGGTGCAGTTCGTTTCTAATAATACATGTAGTGTAATGGATATCCAATTTTTTTTTAAATATAGCGAGTCTTAGATGATTTTTTTTATGTTCTTGAGTTTTGAGGTTTTCTGAAGTCCATGTAATATGACACCATGTGAGAAAATTTCTTTTTCTTTCAGGTTCATACAATGCTGCGTTCATGCAATATAATATTGAGCAATATCATCAAATTTTTGTAACTATCTGATGGCCTTTTGTTGTTCCCTTTATAGTTGTGTGCTACGACAGGAAGTTCTCTTGGCTACGGGTTTTCCAGAGTTACTTCCAAATCGAAGTCTTCCGATGATGAAAGCGAAACAGTGGATGGTGCACTAGCAATTTGATGCCGATTAGATAAAATGGGATCCCTTGATAGTACTAGATTGATTGCGCTGTTCAGTAGATAATCTTGTTGCATGTAGAAAGAGAGTGGAATAATAATTCATGCAACAGCTGTCACAAAAGTTGGCGTGCAATTTTGTATGTTAGAATACTTATATATTTCTTGTTTCTATATATATCTTTTCCCACATCTTTTTGTTGCCAGCTATTTAGCCTAAAAAAATTGTTTGCATAAAACTCTTCACAAAGAAAAATAATACACTCTAGTCGTGCAGGTGAAAATGAGGCCCTTGAACACGAAAACGGCCGTTTCTATATTTTTCGGTGAAAAGGATGAGAAACGAAATCGGGATATGCAAAAAGGCAGGATCGGTTAGGACGGGAAACGGAATTGGGATATGCAGGTATACGGACAAGTGAGGACGAAAAGCTGAAAATTAATAAGTTAGAATAAAATATGTAATATATAAACGGTTTTTCTAGCGTCCAGACGGACGTTCGGCACGAGCGCCCGTCTACACCTTGGGGCGTTCGATTATCGTAACAGAAAACATCCGATCCCAACCAATCCGAACCACGCCACTCGCGCGGCCCGTCCCCTCACGCGCCGCCATCGCCCCCCCTGTCCCCCCACCGTGCCCCGTTTCCCCACCGAGCACCTGTCCCGTTCCCCACCGTATCCCACCCCGTTCCCCACCGCACCCCTGTCCCAAGAGCGCGAAACACTTTCAAAGTGCAACATCGCAAAAATATGTGAACTATATAGTACAACATCAGAATATAAATATTGCAACATCGAAAAATATGTAATGCAACATCGAAAATTATGTACTACAACATCTCAAACAGTAGTACTGCAACATCGCAACATCAACCATAAAACATGGAAAATCGAAACATCTCAAATCATCTTTCAGTGCTGCAACATTTGAAAAAGGTAATTTCAACAATTAAAACCATCCTTTGCAACATTAGGGAAAAAATACAAATCCCAACATTAGAACTCCCTTTCTGCAACACATCAATCACCCTATTGCAACATTCGAGAATCATCTGTTGCAACAACACAAAAATCCTGTTGCAACACGGAGAAAACAACAAAAAACGTACAAACAATAAGGGGATGGGTTCGAGGTGCGGACTGCTCCAGCCCCTGACCCATCACCTTCGAGCTCGCTGGAGGGAGGAGGGAGTAGGACCCTAGAGCTCGCTGGAACTCTAGCCATCGCCGCATCCTCGAATCTAGAGGAGGAGGAGAAAGGGGCTCAGATCCAGAGGAGGAGGAGGAGGAGGAGGGCTCAGATCCAGAGGAAGAGCGACTTACCTCATCGGAGCCGCCGCTGTTGTCCTCGTCTCCGGTGGGGGAGCGGGAGCCGGGTCACTGGGGGCGTGGGGTAGCAGGTCGCGGAGGGGGGAGGGAGGGAGGGAGCGTCGACGCGCAGGCAGAGCGACCGGCCCGCGGTGTCCGTCATGGCGGGTGCGGCAGTAGAATGGGAGCGCGAGCGCTGCAGGAGTGCGGCTTGAGGAAAGGATAAGGAGCGAGGGACGCGATGTGCGGCGCGGGTCGGGTGCGTCCTTCCCCGTCCGGACCCTTGATGTATATCATTATCGATATATAAAGTCACACAATAATATACAAGTATAAACATCTGTCTAATATTTAATTACTTGCATGTCATGTATATTAACAGTTAACATGTATAATTGGTGATTAGTACATATACTAGCATAACATAGAGCATCTCCAGGTGTTTGCCAAACTAAATAGATATAGCAAGTTAATGTAGGAAATAACAAACTTAAATTTTGTCCTTCTCCAATAGTCTCCTATAATAGCTTTTTAAATGATTTTATATTGAGAAATCTGAACTATTTCTAACGAACCAAACCTTTTTTAATACTTTATCTTGTTGTCTGAAATCCTTCATTTTCTTAATTTATTCATCCAATTTACTCTCGTCTCCCGAGAAAAATATTGGATGGGGAGTGGATACAGAGTTCATCTCAACTGCAAAAACTTACGAGTTGGAGAAAATATTTAACATTTTTTTTATTTTTAATGAGCTTTTTTACTAACTGTTGAAAATATATTTTTCTACTTTTTTGCTAAAATTTCAAAGTAGGAAGTTGTTTTACGGAACTTCTCGAGGGATAAGGTCAGAACGGTTTTTTTTCATCACTATGTTAAGTTGCTTTCTTGTGGTGCACGATGACCCGAACGCAGGGCTGGTCCCAACCAATCCGAACCACGCCACTCGTGCGGCCCGTCCCCTCACGCGCTGCCCCCCCCTTGTCCCCCCCCGTGCCCCGTTTCCTTACCGAGCCCCTGTCCCATTCCCCACCGCGCCCTGTTCCCCACCACACCTCTGCCCCAAGTGCGCGAAACACTTTCAAAGTGCAACATCGCAAAAATATGTGAACTATGTAGTGCAACATCAGAATATAAGTACTGCAACATCGTAAAACTATGTAGTGCAACATCGAAAAATATGTACTGCAACATCGAAAATTATGTACTACAACATCGAAAACTGCAACATCTCAAACAGTAGTACTGCAACATCGCAACATCAACCATAAAACATGGAAAATCGAAACATCTCAAATCATCTTTCAGTGCTGCAACATTTGAAAAAGGTAATTTCAACAATTAAAACCATCCGTTGCAACATTAGGGAAAAAAAATACAAATCCCAACATTAGAACTCCCTTTCTGCAATACATCAATCACCCTATTGCAACATTCGAGAATCATCTGTTGCAACAACACAAAAATCCTGTTGCAACACGGAGAAAACAGCAAAAAACGTACAAACAATAAGGGATGAGTTCGAGGTGCGGACTGCTCCAGCCCCTGACGGTCAAAGTACGCGACGTGCGGCGTGGGTCGGGTGCGTCCTTCCCCGTCCGGACGCTCCATGTATATCATTATCGATATATAAAGTCACACAATAATATACAAGTGTAAACATTTGTCTAATATTTAATTACTTGCATGTCATGTATATTAACAGTTTACATGTATAATTGGTGATTAGTACATATACTAGCATAACATAGATCATCTCCAGGTGTTTGCCAAACTAAATAGATATAGCAAGTTAACGTAGGAAATAACAAACTTAAATTTTGTCCTTCTCCAACAGTCTCCTTTAATAGCTTTTTTAAACGATTTTATATTGAGGAATCTGAACTATTTCTAACGAACCAAACCTTTTTTAATACTTTATCTTGTTGTCTGAAATATTTCATTTTCTTAATTTATTCATCCAATTTACTCTCGTCTCCCGAGAAAAATATTGGATGGGGAGTGAATCTGAGTTCCTCTCATTTGCAAAAAACTTACGAGTTGGAGAAAATATTTAGCATTTTTTTATTTTTAAGGAGCTTTTTTACTAACTGTTGAAAAGATACTTTCCACTTTTTTGCCAAAATTTCAAAGTAGGAAGTTGTTTTACAGAACTTCTGGAGGGATAAGGTCAGAACGGTTTTTTTTCATCACTATGTTAAGCTGCTTTCTTGTGGTGCACGATGACCCGAACGCAGGGCTGGTGGCCGTCGGATGCCAAGAAATGGCACAGGTGGCATAATCCGTGACGGGATCCAGATTTTTTTGAAAAAGAAAAAGAAAAAGAAGGAAACAGAAACACTGCCACTGCACTGGCTGCAGGGAATCTCCGTACAAAACAGTCGTCACCCTCCCTCCGAAAACCCCATCCTCCTCCTCTCTTCGAAAACCCCCGTCCTCGCCTCCTCTCTCCCACCGAGACGTCCGCCCCGACTCACCTACGGCGTCGACGATGTCGAGCACCGGCTCCCGCGCCCGCCCCACGCCGACCTCCACGCTGCTTGGTCGCTCGGCGATGCTCCGCCGAGGGTACCAGGCGATCACCGCGCCACGCTCCAAGGTGATCATCGTCGACGACGACGGATCGCGTGCTGTCGACAGCACCAAGATGCTCCAGAAGGGTATCCTGACGGCCGGCAACAAGTTCGACGTCCTCTACTGCTACGGCGACGAGAGCGGTGAGGAGGAGGACGCCCCAGCACCGCTCCCCGCCGTCAACGCCCCGGCACCGCTCCCCGCCTTCGACGCCCCAGCACTGCTCCCCGCCGTCGACGCGCCGGCGCCGTGAGCAGCCGCAACCAATGTTTCGTTCTACACCGTCGTGCTTAGGTTCTGAATTCTGATGCGTACTGTTTTTTCATCGATGGCGTATCTGTTCTGTGATATCTGATCGCTGTGTCTGCGTTGAGGAACGACCGTACCATTGCGCGTGTCAGCGTATGATATTGATGTGAGAAGTTTGCAAGTTTGCCTGGTATGCGAATGATGCATGGTTTTATGCTTTAATGTGTTATTATGATTGGGCTTCTTGCACTGCGCGCATCCGACGATTTGGTTGAATGGCGCCGCCACCGGAGCCCGGGCCGTACATACCCGACCTCCCGGCGTTGCAGTAGTCGCTGATTTTGAACAAGCAGGGCCTGTGCTCTCTGCTCTGCTCTACGACACGCTTGCTTCTTTGATGGATGGATTGATTGATGTTCAAGTTAGCTGATGTATGGTATGCCGTCGTAATTTCATTTCATTCTTTTCCTGATGTATGGTATGCGCGTGTCAGAGTATAGATTAGTGTGTTCGTTGTTATGCGCAGTGCTCGTTAATTTGTCAAGCAGGGCCTCCCTTGAAGAACTCGTCGTAATGACTCGAGTCTACCATTACATCAGAGCTGTTTTTCAGGCAAACCTGAAAGTTCATCAAATTCATTGACAGATACTTTCTTAAAATCCTAAATTGCTTCTGTATTTAGTGTCTCCTGAGGCCGGATGACAGCGCTGGCGGCGGCCACGTTCGTCGGTCTCCAGTCCATGCCGGGGCTGGTCGTCGTTCCCCGGCCCGCCACGGCGGGGCGCTCGTGGAGTCGCGCACAAAGCCGTACTTAATTCCCGGAGGCATCGATCGCGTCGCGCGCTTGTGCTAGCTGTTCGAGTTTGTGCTGGCCCTGGCCGTGGTGCTCGCTCGATCCCTCTCCTCGGGCGTAGATGCATGGCGTTCACGCCGCTGTTGCTCTCCTCTCCTAGACCTTTCTCCATCTGCACGTTCAGCTAGCATCTGGGGCGATGGCGGCGGCCACTTCCTCTACCACTGGCACTGGGGGCGGCATCATCGACTACATACGTAGGCAGCGGATACATACGTCACTGGTAGAGAAACATACGTCCCTGGTAGAGAAACGATCTTTGATCCAGCTCAAAATTTGGTTTTAGTCCCGGTATTTTTCGTGCTCAGGACTAGAGAGATCTTTAGTCTCGGTTCGTAGCTCCAACCAGGACTAAAGGGCCCTGCCCAACGGCTACTACGGCAGGTTTTTGCTGTAGAGGACCTTTAGTCCCGGTTGGAGCTACCAACCAAGACTAAAGGTTAACTTTTACTCCCAGTTGGTCCCTTCAACCGGGAGTAAAAGTCTATTTCTGGCTGGAGGCTCCGTTCAGGACTAAAAAGTGACCTTTAGTCCCGGTTTCTGTCTCCAACCGGGACTAAAGGTCCCCTCCTATATAGCCCTTCTTCCTCCCCGAGCCCGAGCCACTTCGAGCTCAGTGTTCTTCTTCATCGTCGGCCTCTCTTCTTCGTCGTCGCCGGTAATCACAAGATTTCTTTGATTGCTCCATCGATTCTTCGGTTTTAAAGGTTACCAACTTTATACCCTCATATTTCATCAGTAGCATATCTCATTTTGTGGACTAGATATATGTGGTTTTTTATGGTGGATTTTTTTATTTGTAAGCTATTTAAGCTCAAAATCACTTTAAAGTTTACATATTTGGATGAAGGAAGGTTAAAGTAGTTATTCAAAACTAGTATTCAGCTTTTATTTCTAGCATGCATAGCACACTTCATGGTTTAGAGATATAGAGAATTTTAGAGTTTTTTAATTTTATTTGTTTATAAAATGAGAAATTTATATTATATTAAAAATGAGTATAGAGAGTAGATGTCAACTGCTTCCGGGTCCTCGGCCTCTCATCGGGTTCCAAAGCGACTGAGGCTGGGCCTCCCTCTCATTGCATGCGGCAAGTGTGAGGAGAAGATTGTGATGAAATACCGGGTGAGGAAGGATTGTCCCAACAAGGGCCGTATCTTCTATAAGTGTCCGGATCGCAATGTGAGTTATTTTGTCGCATTTGATGATTATGGTTAATTTATACTTATTTTCATGATGATTATGATTAAAGTTCTAATTTTTTGTTTTAATTTCAGTGGGATGGCACTGGATGTTCAGGCTGGTACTGGGAGGAAGAGTATGTTGAACACGTGTAAAACTCTCTTGCACAGGCGGCTACGACGGCTGATGATGCAGTGATCCTGCGGAAGAAGCTCATAGATGTTGAACAAACGTATGATCTGTCTGTTTTAGTTGGGATTGGTCGCGAAATCCTTATGCCGCTGAAGTGCATTTTAGCTTTAGTTTTTTTAGTGGTAGTTGGGATTGTCTATATTGTAGCGAGACTTTCATAAATTAATACCTTGTGTGGTGACATGCATGTCGTATAATTAACTAATTATGTTCTAGATTTTAATATGATATGTATGTCATGTAATGCAGATGAGCCGGCATTGGATGTACAATGGTGATCGCCGCTCCTAAGAGTTCATTGAGGGCGTGCATTCTTTCTTACGTGTGGCCGGGGCAAACAAACGTGATGGTTTCATGTGCTGCCCATGTGCCATATGTAAGAATTTAAAGGAATATGCTAGCTCAGTGAGTCTTCATTCACACTTGTTGAAGTCGGGTTTCATGCCAAACTATATTTGTTGGACGAAGCACGGAGAAATCAGAGTTGTAATGGAAGAAGGTGAAGAAGAACAATGGGACGATGATGACATTATTGCTGAATATGGTGCCTTCAATGATACTGCAATGGGGGAAGCTGAAGAAGAGGTAGTGACAGAAGATGAGCCCGCTGATGATCTTGGTCAGGCCATTCGTGACGCACAAAGAGAATACGAAAGTGAAAAGGAGAAGATCAAGTTCGAGCGCATGCTAGAGTATCACAAGAAATTGCTATACTGAACTTGTGATGCGGGACAGAAAAAGTTGGGTACCACACTGGAATTGCTGCAATGGAAGACAAAGAATGGTGTATCTGACAAGAGATTTAGGGAGTTACTGAAAATCCAAAAGAAGATGCTTCCGAAGGATAACGAATTGCCCGTCACTACGTACGAAGCAAAATAGACAGTCTGCCCTTTGGAATTAGAAATTCAGAAGATACATGCATGTCCTAATGACTGCATCCTCTACCATGGCGAGGAGTATGGGAAGTTAGATACATGCCCGGTATGTCATGCATCGCGGTATAAGATCAGACGAGATGACCCTGGTGATGTTGAGGGCAAACGTCCCACGAAGAAAATCCCTGCCAAGATTATGTGGTATGCTCCTATAATACCACGCTTGAAACGTCTGTTCAAAAACAAAGACCATGCAAAGTTATTGCGATGGCACAAAGAAGACCGTAAGGTAGACAATATGTTGAAACACCCTACTGATGGGTCCCAGTAGAGAGCAAACGATAGAGAATTTCTGGAGTTTGCAAATGACGCAAGAAACTTAAGGTTTACTTTAAGTACGGATGGTATGAATCCTTTCAGGGAGCAGAGCAGTAGTTATAGCACTTGGCCTGTTACTCTATGTATCTACAACCTTCCTCCCTGGTTATGCATGAAGCGTAAGTTTATTATGATGCCAGTGCTCATCCAAGGCCCAAGGCAACCTGACAATGACATCGATGTGTACCTGAGGCCACTAGTTGAAGAACTTCTACTTTTGTGGAACAGACCAGGTGTATGTGTGTGGGATGAGCACAAACAGGAGCACTTTGACCTACGAGCATTGTTGTTCGTAACAATAAATGATTGGCCTGCTCTAAGTAATCTTTCAGGACAATCAAAAAAGGGATATAATGCATGCACGCACTGTTTTGATGACATTAAAGGTATATTCTTGAAAAAATGTTGAAAGGTCGTGTACCTTGGCCATCGTTGATTTCTTCCTACGAATCATCCCCTAAGAAAGAAAGGCAAGCATTTTAAAGGTAAGGCGGACCACCAGACCAAGCAGGGCAACCGAACTGGTGAGGATGTACTCAATATGGTCAAGGATATGAAAGTAGTATTTGAAAAGGCATATGGCAGCGAACCTGTTCCGAATGACGCCGACGGTCATGCACCCATGTAAAAGAAGTCCATATTTTGGGAGCTACCCTATTAGCAAGTCCTAGAAGTCCGTAGCGCGATCGACGTGATGCACCTGACGAAGAATCTTTGTGTGAACCTGCTAGGCTTCATGGGTGTGTATGGGAAGCCTAAGGACACACTTGAAGCACGACAGGACCTGCGATGTTTGAAAGAACGAGACAACCTACATCCAGAGAAGACAAATGATGGACGCCATTACTTAAGTCCGGCCAGCTACACTCTTAGCAAAGAAGAGAAGGAAAGCATGTTTGAATGCCTAGCAAGCATCAAGGTACCATCTGGATTCTCCTCGAATATAAAGGGTATAATAAATGTGCCAGAGAAGAAATTCCTAAACTTAAAGTCCCATGACTGCCACGTGCTCATGACGCAATTGCTTCCAATTGCATTAAGAGGAATTCTACCTCCAAATGTACATCTAGCCACCGTGAAGCTATGTGCATTTCTCAATGCAATTTCTCAGAAGGCAATCGATCCAATAGATCTAGCTAAACTACAGAATGATGTGGTTCAATGTCTTGTCAGCTTTGAGTTAGTGTTCCCTCCTTCCTTCTTTAATATCATGACACACCTTCTAGTTCACCTGGTCAAGGAGATTAGCATTCTCGGCCCTATGTTCCTGCACAACATGTTCCCCTTTGAGAGGTTCATAGGAGTCCTAAAGAAATATGTTCACAACCGTGCTCGGCCAGAAGGAAGCATCGCCAAGGGCTATGGAACAGAGGTCATTGAGTTTTGTGTTGATTTTATTCCCAACCTTGACCCGATTGGTGTTCCTGAATCACGACACGAGGGGAGACTAAGTGGAAAAGGGACACTAGGGAAGAAAACATATATTGGTACGTAGGACAATTATTTTAATAAAGCACACTACACAGTTCTGCAAAACTCCTCCTTGGTGGATCCGTATATCGAGACACATAAAGAGTTGCTCCGATCTGAGTTTCCAGGGAAGTCTGAAGCTTGGATTACGCGTCAGCACATTGAAACTTTTAGCGACTGGTTGCGAAAAGAATGTCAGGGTGATGAGAGTATTGATGAGCAACTGTATTTGTTGGCTAGGTAGCCATCGTGGCATATCCTCACATACAAAGGGTACGAGATAAATGGAAATATGTTTTACACGGTAGCCCAAGATAAAAGGAGCACCAACCAAAACAATGATGTCCGCATAGATGCCACCGACCCTAATGGAAATAAGCAAACATATTATGGCCGCATAGAGGAGATATGAGAACTAAACTATGCACCTACTTTTAAGGTACCTTTGTTCAAGTGCCAATGGGTAAAGGCGACTGGAGGCGGGGTAGCAGTCGACAACCAGTATGGAATGACAGCCGTGGACCTCAACAATATTGGGTACAAAGACAAACCGTTCGTCCTTGCCAAGGATGTGAATCAGGTGTTCTATATCAAGGACATGTCTACAAAATCGAAGAGAGGAAAAAACAACAACGACCCAATCAATGAGCCAAAGCACCACATAGTTCTTTCAGGAAAAAGAAACATCGTTGGAATTGAAGACAAGTCAGATATATCAAAAGATTATGAAAAGGATGACCGAATTTCACCCTTCACAGTGAACAAAGACCCAAGCATCCAGCTAAATGATGAGGACACTCTATGGTTACGGTGCGATCATAACCAAGGGATATACGTTAAGAAGAAGTTCAGTACTGTGCCCGCTTGATATATATAGTGTATTCATATTTCTGTCGTGTATTCATATTTTCTACGATTTAAATGAATTTTCTGCTTGACAGTTGTCGACGAAATATGGTCGGCAGTCCACCGAGGGGGGTGCCCGTGGTGTTAGATTGTCGGTAGACGGTGCGTGTAATCAGGAACCAGATGGTGACACAAGGCGCAGAGACAGCGATTTAGACAGATTCAGGCCGTCTGGTCGACGTAATACCCTACGTCCTGTGTCTTTGGTGTATTGTATTGAGATGTATACAAATTAACCTCCCTCGCTAGGGGACCCCTGCCTCTCCTTATATACTCTGGAGGAGGAGTGTTACAAGTAAAGTATCCTATTTGGTACTATTTACAATATCTAGTACAACTTGTAATCTTGCCATGTACGCCTCGATCTCACGGGCCGGACCACCTCGGATGGTGCGGCCCATGTACCATCTTGTGGTACCCGGGGGTATATCCCCCACAGCTAGTCCCCGAGCGCCATATATTCTGATGCGACACGCCATTTTAATCTTCTCCGAACAGTGAGGCTTGAGTTCTTGACATCTCCGACCACCATTGTCGCCGGAGAAATAGGTTGTCCGAAGAATGTATGGTACTCTTAAAAAGAAAGAAAAAGATTTCTGTCCTGGGAAGTGTGCCCACTTGTATTTCTGAAAAGAAATGTAAGTGCGTCTTGAAGCGTAGCGTCTTTGATCATCAGATCGAGCACATTCACCGCAAGGTGAAGTGTGCCCACTTAGTCCTCGAGCCTGGTAGTAGGTGACGTAGTCACGTGGTTCCAGGGTCTAAAAAGAATTCCCAGTTAAATTGAGAATCCAATCGTCGTACATGCGATACGAGATGCACCGGCAGGTGCATCGTACCGATGTAGTCCCCGAGCTTGCTGGAAGGCGAGGTATGAGCCTTGTAGCAAGGTCTAAGTGCGAAAAAATATCCCCAACTGTATGTGAGTTGCCAGTCGCATGTAGCCGAGACGCAAAGTCCTCGAGCCGTGGTCGGAGAGTGGTCGAGGCAGTCCCCGTGCGTAGGTCGAGAAACGAGCGACGAAGTCCCAAAGCTATGGTCGAAGAGTGATCGAGGCAGTCCCCGAGCACAGGTCGAGGAGCGAGCGACGAAGTCCCCGAGCCGTGGTCGGAGAGTGATCGAGGCAGTCCCCGAGCATGGAGTGGTCTGGCCAGAAGTCCTAGAGCACGGAGTGGTCTGGCGAGTCCCCGAGCACAAGGGTGGTTTGGCCAGAGTCCTCGAGCACCGTAGTGGTCTTGGCGAGCCCCGAAGCATGAGCTCATTGACCGAACTATGTTCCTGAAAAATAAACACGGAGAGCGGTAGTACATGATGATGTACGAAATATATTGATCTCTCTGTAGGAGGTGAAGTAAACACTTGGTGTTCGGTTGGCGATGAATTATACTTGGTGTAATATTCGAAAAATAACATTAGCTGTTTTTAGCCCTTTTTGTTATGTAGCGACGTAGCGCGATGTATTAACCTGTCCTAGAGAATGCGCCAGCCCTGGGCTAACCAACATCTTGTAGCGCGAGGTACGGAACGCTGCCGCGCGTAGAGTGCCAGTGTTACCAGGGAGCGACTGCTGACTACCCATAGCGCAGAGGGCGGACTCTCATGCACGCGTGGGGTGGAGCCGGAGACAGTGCCGGCTCTGGGATTCTCAAGCAGGAAGGAAAACGTATCGGCAAACCGTTGTAAAAACTTATACATGTTTTGGATTGTATGTATGGAGAAAATTCGACGCGGAGCGCACCCTTAGGGTGGTCGGCGGAGGTGTACGATGATCGAAGAAAATTTCAATTAAAAATAATACTTAGCTTTATTGACGACCGGTGGGAGTAATCGGCGTGTTGCGATGTTCGAGAGATGGCTTGACGTGTCGTTGGCGATGAAGTTGTCCGGTCCTCGAGCTTTTCGACCTGTCGTCATGACTGTGGTCGCAATTGTTGTAGCGCCGTTCTTCGCGGCGATCATCATTGCGACATAGTCTTGTGGTCGAGGTGGTCGGAGCTCGGCGGAGCTGCTCGGGACGTGGTCGACGTGGTCGCGGTCGACGTGGTCGGAGCTCGGCGGAGCTGCTCGGGATGTGGTCAACGTGGTCGCGGTCGACGTGGTCGGAGCTTGGCGGAGCCGCTCGGGACGTGGTCGACGTGGTCCGTAGTCGACGTGGTCGGAGCTCGGCGTGGCTCGCTCAGCGGCTCGCTCCACGGCTCGGCGTGGCTAATTTAAACAGCTCGGACGCTTCTTTTGGTGTATGCCCATGATGGTTGCGCAGCTCCTGCCAAAAATATATCACGCGTATGTGGGAGACATCTGAAGACATACTATGTCATAGGATATTAGATTAGAAAATAAATGAGTATTGACTTAGCTTCGGATGTCGCCGATCGGCTGCTGTATATATGCACATGCATGAAGGCTAATTAATTAGCACGTGTATGCTTTGTAGATCGTCCAAAGGCCCTCGTATTTGGAGTAGGAGAAGCACGCAGAGTCCTTCAAGATTGTTGCTTATTTGCATGGCCGAGAAAATCGTGTACACCTTGGACAGTTAGATCCTGTAGATGCGTATGTATGCGCTATTGATTGCTTCAAAGACACGTAATCACATGTTCATCTTCCTTGTTTGCCATTGGCTTGCATGTACACGGACTCATTGCCTGCCCGATTGGTGCATGTGCGTATGTGTGCGAGAGGTAGGAAAGGCAGGCCCAAGTGAGCAAACGCTGCCAAGGCCTCGGCTCGGATCGCACGTCAGGAGCATCGAGAACCGTGTCTGACCCCGCCTTTGGATCGAGGTAACACCGTATCGGATCTATACGGTTCTTCTGACTCCATCGTGCATACGCCCAGCGTATGTGAAACTGGGGGATCATGATTGAGATCTCCAGACGTTTGATGTTGACATTGTTGCCGTCGTTGAAACCGGGAAGGCGACACCTCGAGTCGAACGGAACGAGATGAATTCTTTAGCTGGAGCGATGGATGCTGGAGATGCAAAGCGAGGCCGCCGAACACTGGGGCTGTTGTTCTTTGCACCGAGTAGAATTGCGGGAACCCCATAGGTTGTTGTTGTCGTTGCCGCAAGATCTCGCCACGTTAAGCCGAGTTGCCATGCATGATGTTGATGAAGAAAATCGCCATTTGATTCGCCGGAAGATTAGCACGCACAACCTCTAAAGGGGTCCCCTACCTGGCGCGCCACTGTCGACGAAATATGGTCGGCAGTCCACCGAGGGGGTGCCCGTGGTGGTAGATTGTCGGTAGACGGTGCGTGTAATCAGGAACCAGATGGTGACACAAGGCGCAGAGACAGCGATTTAGACAGATTCAGGCCGTCTGGTCGACGTAATACCCTACGTCCTGTGTCTTTGGTGTATTGTATTGAGATGTATACAGATTAACCTCCCTCTCTAGGGGACCCCTGCCTCTCCTTATATACTCTGGAGGAGGAGGGTTACAAGTAAAGTATCCTATTTGGTACTATTTACAATATCTAGTACAACTTGTAATCTTGCCATGTACGCCTTGATCTCACGGGCCAGGCCACCTCGGATGGTGCGGCCCATGTACCATCTTGTGGTACCCGGGGGTATATCCCCCACAACGGTGGATTTCCTGTGGAGAATGTGTGATGAAAAAACAAACGATCAACGTCAATAAGATGTGAAAACTAATTTTATGTCGAAAAGCAATAGTTTTAATGATTTTAATTAAGTAGTACATTTTTGTATGGTGAAAATTATGATTATTATTTACACTATGTTAAATATTTATACGGTAAAACAAAAGAGTTTAGGTTACGGATTTTTCTTATGTACAATAATGCAAAACCAGGTCCCAGAATTCTTTTTGTAATTTTTTTGCTAATATTTTATTTACTAGGCAATTAACAACTCTCTGCATATTTATATAAAAGAAATATATAAAAAAAGAAAAACTTCTACAAACTGGCGGGAAGCCAAACTACAGCCCACCTTTACTCCCGGGTGGACCAACCACCCGGGACTAAAGGTCAGACCTTTAGTCCCGGTTCTAACCATCACCTGGGACTAAAGAACCTTTAGTCCCGGTTCTAACCATCACCCGGGACTACTAAAGATGGGCGGCGTTTTCGCGGCCCACCAAAATCCCCTTTACTCCTGGACCGTGGCTACACTCGGGACTAAAGGTCAGACAACCTTTAGTCCCGGTTCTAACCATCACCCGGGACTAAAGAACCTTTAGTCCCGGTTCTAACCATCACCTGGGACTACAGGTCCCCCTTTATAAACCATGCCCTTCTCCCTTAGTTCTCTTCCTCTCTGTCTCTGCCGCCTTCTTCTCCAACCGAATCTAGTAGCCGCCAAGCCTTCTTCTCTGTCGCCTCATCTTCTCCACCAGATCGATCCGATCCAGCAGCGTCGCCGCCCCCAGGCGACCACCCTAGCCTCGCCTCATCACGCGCGCACGCTGTCACCGGCCCCACGCGCACGCGCGCTTCTTCTCCGACCGGCCAGCGCACGCCTCGCGTCGTCCTCGTCCCCGGCCCACCTCGCCCCAAGCGGTTTAAGGTTCTTCGAGGTGTCTATCTCCTCCAATTCATCCCCTTCTTCATCCTCCTCTTCGTACTATGTTTGAACTTTGAAGCCCTCGTTCTTGTGTTAGATCCGCGAGACGCAGTCTTCTCCTAGATCCACAGCAGGCCACAACATCTCTATTACGGCACGTCTTCTCCAGGTTTGGCCCGGTCTCCCTCTTCCTCTGCACTCTCTTGCTGCTGTATGGCCAACTCGTTTAGTGCCGTTGCTCAATGAATGTATCGCTTTGATTTGGTGCTAGCTAGTAGCCTTTGCAATTGGTGCATACTTCTGTTTGTATTTGCATGTGGTGCTTCGATTTATGCTTGTGTCAGTGGTGCTTCGATTTGGTGCTAGCTAGAATGTGGGTGACTGAGGCCATGAATTCATACTGATATTTATGCTTGTGTCTGGCCGTATGTAATATGTATTTGCATGTGCGTGTCGATGATCAAATTAAATGGCAAAGACATGTACCACTGTTATTACCGGTCAATCACCCCTGCCACTTGAGGTTGAGGGTAACAATTTAGCTAGTCTGCTACTTTTGCATGGCGATATTTGATTTCACCTAACCATACTTACTGCTCTTAAGAGGCAAAATATTCTTTCTGATTGTAGGAATAGTGATAGCCTTTCCAGTCCTGTAATGAAACAGATTATTACTATTTTTAGTAAAGTCTAAGTCTCTAACATGTTTTTTGGCTGCAAGAGCTGGACCTCGTGTTTGACACCTTGGATGTGAGCCACCGCCGCCACCATATATAATCCGTTTATGATGGATTAATTGCTCCAACCTTTTGTAATCGGATGGATGCGTGTGCCGAGCCCTCGTGCCGGCAATCTTGTAATGCGATTTTGTGCTGAGCCATCGAGCTCAGTGGAGCACGGGCATGGCCCGGTGTCTCGTCGTTTCCTCCTTTTTGCGCGGTAGCTTATGACGACGCCGGACCCCAGACCCGAGACGTTCGACGGTGTCCGTGACGTTGTAGTAGCAGGGCACGTAGTTCTCGTACTCGGGCGGGCATACCTCCGCCTCCTTAGCGCGGACTAGTTAGAAAATTGCAGAAATCCATACTAGTTGAACTTGCGGACCATGTTCATCTTGGCTAGCATGTTCTCTGCCGAGCAGTAACGGACGTCAAGGAGGAGCTTTGATTCTACGAGGGAGAGCGGCAATGGTCGTGGAAGACCGTGTTCCCTTCCTCGTAGAATCGGAGCTCTTTCGTGGCTAAGTACGGTGCCGTCCGGTGGAGAAATGCTCGCCGAGATGATCACGTAAGCAAGGTCAACTAGTACGGATGGTTATTTATTTAAACATGTTTTTGAGCTAAAATTTGATGGATATTTGATAACTTCAGACCTACAAATGTCATCTACAAATGTTACTATCCTCGAAGTGGCACGTCCTGCAGGAGTTCATTTTATAGATATAGTTTTTATTTTTTATAGATATATCTGGTGGTGTAAAAGCTAGATGGCTGCCCCGAGAGACAACATGGATGAAGAAATGATGGATATTATCAACACCGGCACTCAATTTGCCGATGGTGACTAGCAGGATGTAGATGACGGGAGTCAATACCTGGCTCTTCAAGATAACAAGAAAATATTGTACAAGAAAATACTGGCGAGATATATATATTTATATATATATTTGAATATTATATATATATATATATGAATATCTATCATCTATTATGTGTACACATGATATTGATTTATTCTTTTTTATACGTAGCCCTCTGGATCGACGACCACAACGGCGAAAAGCAAAAATATTCGAGGCCCGAAAAACCCATTGGAGGGGCGCTACATAATATCGGAATTCAATATCGAGACAGGCGAACCACTTGGTCCACATGCAAGGAAATTCATGCAACACTGTGGGTGCCTTGTAAGGGACAGACTTTCGATCAGTGCCCATGAATGGAAGCAAAAGATCAACGAGCCTCATGTTAGTTTTGTCTTTGATCTTGATAAGAATTTAATTTGGGATGATATCCTTCAACATTTCACGTTGCAAGCGGATGATTATGATGCTATCAATGATGATGAATTGAAGGAACTAGTTCGAAAGTGGGCTATGAAGAAGATGGCCACACAATTTTAGACTTGGAAGAAATCCCTACACACGAAATATATCAAGAAGAACCTAACGCCCAATTTCAATACTAGTGGCCTGCTCGTGAAGTTGAGGCCCTACTGGAATGATTTTGTATAGTACAAGACATCGGAAGAGGGTGAGGAACGGGTGAGAAGGAACCAAGACAATGCCCGACAGAAGGTATACCACCATGGCATGGGATCAGGTGGCTACGCGACTGCCATTCCCAAGTGGAAAAAAATGGAAGCGAACATTCTTGCCAAGGGTATCACACCAGAATCACTCAATTGGCCTAAACGCGCGAAGAATTGGTTTTTTGCTCATGGGGGAAGACTGGACCTAGAGACCGGGAAGCTGGTTCATGGCCCAAAACTCAAAAGAGCAACACAAAGATTTTCTTATGCTCTACAAGCTAAAGCTATTGGTGCGTTCAGGCCCAATAGAGAGAAGGATGAACTGACGTATGCCCTCGGGACCGCTGAACACAGTGGTCGAACGAGAGGTTTAGGACGGAACATTTCTTGGGAGCATGGTTTCCCTGACGACAGAGATACCTACAGAAGTCGGCAGAGAAGGAAGGATGAGGATGCAGCGTGGATCAGTAGGTTGGAGGAATTGGTTCGTGAGTCACGGGAGGCGTTGCTTCAAGCACAGGAGCGCGAAAAAGACATGCAAGCTAGAATGCAGGACAAAATCATAAAGCAAGTGCAAATAGCAATGAGTGTCCAAAGGCAGGCATCAGATCCAGGAATCAACATTAATATTAGTCCCCCTGACCAGTTAAAAAGCAGCTGCGCTTCCACGGAGTTGCCAAATCAAGATGACACAATGCTACGTTTTTCCGTGGATGACATCACTACACTGTTTACATCATGTGAGCTACATATTCCAAAAGAGAATACCACAATCATGGTGGCTCTCGGTGTTTTTTCTCCTCCAGATCCTACCAAGACACCAAGAATCCCTAGGGTAATAATAACACCTGGATATGTTAGCGTCTCAGTGGATAGAGTTAACAAAGGTTTTAGTGATCTGGCTCTTGACATTCCAGAAGGTGATGAGGAGAAGACTCTAGGAGAAGCAGAGAAGACATTCATACTATGGCGCAAGCGCTACATCATTATTCCCGGGGTCTCTAGTCCACCGCCGCTTCCTCAACTGCCAGACAATAGGTGCAGACAAAAGTGAACGAAATAAATTTTTCACAAATTTTCTATTAACATGCATGATTAATAATAACAATTTCTTATACCTAATTATTCTTTTTTGTAATCACACAGTAGGGCTTCCGCCAACCTAAGTCTAATTATTCAATCTCCAGATCATCATAGTGCTCCGGGCAATGATTATGCAACGCCACCACCGCTGCCACCTCCAAGGAGGTCTCCAACGCCTCCAAGGAGGTCTCCACCGCCGCCACCTCCAAGGAGGTCTCCAACGCCTCTAAGGAGGTCTCCAACGCCTGCCCCGCCTCCCTTGATGATCAAGAAGCAGCCAGCTCCTAAGAGGTCCGCCCCTAAACGAAGCCGTTGGCCCACCAGCCGGCAAAGAAGAAAGCCCCCTCTAATCCAGTTATTCCCCGAAAACTGTCTTACGAGAAAAGTGAAAAGGAATTAAAGGCTGAAGTACAAAAAGATGTGAAAAGTTTCTTCGAAAGTGTAAGAAAGCAACGAGAAGCGAGGGAGAACCCGGAGAACCTGTACTTCTACCTACCTCCAGATCTTCTAAGAAAGAAGGTGAACCAGAAAAAGCGGGAATCTCAAGAGACCCAACCAAAATCGGACTACGAAAGATCTCTCACCAAGTCATTTGAGGCGGCGCAGAAAAAGACTAGAGAAGGGAAAGGTGTTGCACAACTCGGACAACAATCGCAACAATCAGTCCCCTCTCTTGTCATTCATAATGAATATGGTTCAAACTTAGACTTACTGGACGTCGATTATGAGGAACTGGTTCAATTTTATGAGGAAACTGGTTTGGACCTTGCCCAAGTGCTCGCTGAAGGACCATCTACTCTGAAAGTGGATCATTGGAAGAAATTTGAACATGAAAAGAGTCTATATAACCCTAAGGCCTTAGGTGAACTGGGTACGCAAATGTACCTGCTAAACAAGTGGTACATGGCGGCGTGTGAACGGGGAGAGACCTTTGTTTCTATCAGAGTTAAAAACCAACATTACTTCTGTGGCGATGACATTATATATGTCGAGTTTTTAGAATTACACCAACTATGCCACCTGGACTCTCTCGACAAAAGTCTCATTAGCTGCTATTGTCTGTAAGTGTGATTATTTTCTACTATTAAAGTGTATATATATAAAGCTACATGTATATATATAAATTATATATCCTCACATTATATTTTTATATATGCAGATATGAGATGACATAACTCAGAAAGAGAAATGATAATGATGTTGGTTTCGTTGATCCAAATGTCGTATTCAAACACCCTGATCCCCCGCCTCAATGGAAAGCTGAACTCGAGAAAAATCTCATGAGGTTCTTAGTGAACCAACAAAACAAGGACATACTCTTCCCCTACAACTTCAAGTGAGTGTTAAATAATTAATGTCGATCATATGGACATTTGTTCAATTATTTGCTTATTAGCTAAGCGATCTCCCATATATATATATATATATATATATATATATATATATATATATATATATATATATATATATATATATATATATATATATATATGTTGACTCTAGTTAATGTCGATCATATTTGTATATAAAAACATATGCAACAATCACTGGATATTGATGGTCATCGATATGGCTAATAGTCGGTTGAGCATCTTAGACTCGTTAAGAAAAGAGTAAACAGAGTATCAAGACATGATAGATATTATCCAAGGGTAATTTGGTCTCTCTAGCAACTATATATACCCCGATCTCTTAACTGCAATAATTATTAAAGGCCAAATTAATTTTTTATTTTATTGGGCGCAGTGTTTGGAAAAGTTTCATTGAGGAACACCACATGAAACATTGCAAAGCGCCACTGGATATAATCGCACACAAAGTAAGTACTAGCTACATTTATATATATATATATATATATAAAATTCAATTAACACCATGCATGCTTTCAATTCACCGGATCTTTTTTCTCGTAAAAGTGGGTTCTGAGGCAAGAACAGGGGAACAACTACTGCGGATACTATGTTTACGAGTTCATCATGACATACTCAAAAAGAACTCCTGAAGAGAACCTCAAAGTACGTTATATAAATATATTCATATATTCACAATTTCTTTTATTGCTCATATATATAAGTAATCACGTGACCAATACACACACACACATATATATATATATATTAATACTTTTCTTTTAACTTTTATTGAAGACTCTATGGTTGAAGCAAAAAGTCATACGACGTGACCAACTGAAAGCAATTCAAGAGACCATAGCAGGATTTTTTAATGACCAGGTCCTAAACCTCGTCGGCGTTCTACAATGACGTGAACGAAACATGGAAGCCAAACTAGATGGATTAAATTTGTTATCCTAATGATATGATAGAATATACGATGCAAGTTTTATTTGTAATATATATATATATATATACATATTATATGTACATAAAATAACGTACAATATATGTATATGCATGTGATATATATGTTAGTTTCATATTTTAGTTTGTACAAAATGTTCGAACATTATAAACGTGTAGAATACGTATATTATTAATGGCATAGAATGCATATTCGAAAACCAAAACGAATCATCAATAGAAAATAGAAACAAAAAAAACCTTACCAACCGGGACTAAAGAGCCGGCCCACGTGGCCAGGCCGGGAGGCTTCTTTAGCCCCGATTGGTATTACCAACCGATTTTTAGTCCCGGGCGCGAAACCGGGACTAAAGGAGATGCTCTTTAGTCATGAATTCGTGCTCCCGGTTCCAAAATCAAGAAGAGGGTTGAGAATCATGAGTACAGCGGCTATCTATGCTACGTGGCCCGCCTCTCCGGCCGGCCAGCCACCGGAGTCACCAGCGTGCATGCATGAATGATGACAAGAGGTCCGGGGTCCGGGCGACCGGGCCACTACTCCTACAGAAGGTGGATAGGACGACCTCTCCGTCTTCCACACGTACGCAAGCCGTCAATGAGGCCATGGCCAAGTGCGTCACGGAGGAGACAACGGACACGGAGCACCGGCGTCAGGGAGTCCGATCGAGTTGAGCTGTATGTACTCGGAGGTACAAGAGGAGATTCGATCGGCTTCAGCTTATGGAACCCGAGTTGTACTCTCGGATCGGAGGGGAGGGACGTACTGCAACAGGACTAGCTAGCTGGTACAACTACAGATAGAGGGCGTATCCGTTACTGTTTCCGTTCCAATCGACGAGTACAACATGTATGCGCTGATCGATGCGTCTACACGACCCGTCTCTCTATTTATATATATAGGCCTGAATATATATAGCTGCAAAAAGGCGTATACGTATATCAGCATATATGTACATCTAATCTACCCAACACCTCTGGAGTAGTAGCCTGCTAATAAATCTGCTATATATATAGGCACGCTGGGCGTCTGGGCACACTGTATATATGGCTACGACGGAGGACAATGCGGCAGGTGCCAGGTTCGTTGAATTTGACCCCATCCAATCCAATAGACATATTCGAATTTTATTGTTATTATTCACTAAAATTTATTCTAAAACAAGTGCACTTCTAGTAGTATTTTTTTCTCTATATTCCAAAAATACAATTGTTACATGCTGCTGGAACAACTTTTCGATAGGTATATATATGTAATTTCTTAGTAACATTGATGATCTCCTTGACAAATCCTAAATGTACACCTATTTTTGAGGAGGAGGGGAGTAACTTTGAATTACGGATTTTGCTCAGTTCTGTCTATTTTCTTAAGCGTTAATCCTATTATTAGTTTTCACCATGTTTTACAAACTAAGGTATTGTTTGGCTGACGACGGAAACGTTTTGATTCTTGATTGGATCGGAAGAAACAGCGCCAAATGCCTAAACCGCGAAACGATTCTCCTTAAAACATTTCATAGGGTGCTACACTTTTTCAGCCTGTTCGCTTGCTCGTATCTGGCTTATAAGCCATGACTTATCAACCAACGAACAATATTTTTCTCTCACACCAAACCAGCCAACAGTACTTTCAACCATGACTTATAAGCCAAACCAGCCCAAATGAACAGGGCGTTTGCCTGGAGGACCAAAACGGCTCGGGACTCATTTCACTACCATACACTAGCGACCATATATTCTTTTATAGCTATATATTATTTTTAGGTGCAACAAGTTAAAATATGTTGTATTCAATTTATTGGTCGTCACAAAAAGTTTTGAATTTTTTAAAGCATATTTTTACTTATATGATTTTTATGAAAAACATTTTCTTCTCGAACCAGAATCTAGCCTATCAGTCAAATGGTTTCATAAAGTGATCTTGATTTATCACACTAAATGTTTCTTAAGAGAATCTAGATCAAAAATATTTCTATGAGAACCTGAATGCATATTGAACGGACCCTAAATAGATGAATTTTCATGCCTTCCACTCGTTGACATCTATTTTCGTTCTTTTCTTTATCAACCTTTTACCGAGTCTTTTTATAACAGGAAAAAGCAACAAAAGGTTAGTTTCATGGTGGGGAAGAAGAAGTGTAGGCTCGGCAAACGTAACGAGCTCGGAACTAGGGTATTTGATTTCAAAGGCGGCGAGCAAGACTCCGTGGTATGGGGCTACATGGGCACCATGCGCAGAACCACTTCACTAGGGCGCGAAGCGTCACTCAGATTGGAAATGCGAATAATGTCAGAATACTTTCAGAGGCTGAAACGTGCGGGGGTGTTTAAGTGCCAAGCTTTCAAGGACAACCGGGAGAGCATCAACAAGACCATAAGGTTTCTTAGGGAGCGGCTCGCGAGGTACAAAGAGCGCCGGCTCAAGTTTGGGCTCTTTTACCTGGCACCACACAACGAGAGGTTGTCCGTCGTGGTCGTCAGCCATCTGAAGCACATGCCGCTCAAGGAAGCACTCAGAAGGTCGCGGCTAGACCTCGACAGGAGGAGACGCATTCTTGAGAGATACAACGCTCGTCGTCAGCCTCCTGCTCTTTCGTCACCTACAGCTAAACTTGTGTTGTACACAGTTTGCTCCGTGTTCTTGGCTTGTCTGATTATATTATGTTAGAGAATGTTTTTAATATGTTTACAATTAACTGTAGTGTGCATTTTTTTATTTGGAACCATCTTGATGTAATAAATATAATAATGTTCTTATTCACAAATGCAGATTCAAACATCATATCCATTATTTCATCACCAAGATGGCTTCAAACAAAAAAATAAGTTGTGAGCTACAAAGTCATAGATCACCTTGAGCACTGTAACGTGTTTACACGTTTACTAGAATGTTTTATGAATTTTCTAGATCATTTTCAATTTTTCTAGAACTAAATATATAAACGGTTATCCTAGCGTCCGGCGCGAGCGCGCGTCTGCACCTTGGGGCGTTCGATTATTGTAACAGAAAACATCCGATCCCAACCAATCCGAATACGATCGAACCACGCCACTCGCGTGGCCCGTCCCCTCACGCGCCGCCATCCGCGCCTCCCCCCTTGTCCCCCCACCGTGCCCCGTTTCTCCACCGAGCCCCTGTCCCGTTCCCCACCGTATCCCATTCCCCACCGCACCCCGTTCCCCACCGCACCCCTGTCCCAAGAGCGCGAAACACTTTCAAAGTGCAACATCGCAAAAATATGTGAACTATGTAGTGCAACATCAGAATATAAATACTGCAACATCGCAACTATGTAGTGCAACATCAAAAAATATGTACTGCAACATCGAAAATTATGTACTACAACATCGAAAACTGCGACATCTCAAATAGTAGTACTGCAACATCGCAACATCAACCATAAAACATGGAAAATCGAAACATCTCAAATCATCTTTCAGTGCTGCAACATTTGAAAAAGGTAATTTCAACAATTAAAACCATCCGTTGCAACATTATGGGAAAAATACAAATCCCAACATTAGAACTCCCTTTCTGCAACACATCAATCACCCTATTGCAACATTCGAGAATCATCTGTTGCAACAACACAAAAATCCCATTGCAACAAGGATAAAACAACAAAAAAACGTACAAACAACAAGGGGATGGGTTCGAGGTGCAGACTGCTCCAGCCCCTGACCCATCACATTCGAGCTCGCTGGAGGGAGGAGGGAGTAGGACCCCAGAGCTCGTCAGAATCCTAGCCACCGCCGCATCCCTCGGATCCAGAGGAGGAGGAGGAGGAAGGGGGCTAAGATCCAGAGGAGGAGGAGGACTCAAATCCAAAGGAAGACCGACCTACCTCGTTGGAGCCGCCGCCGCCGTCCTCGTCTCCGGTGGGGGAGCGGGAGCCGGGTCACTAGGGGCGTGGGGTAGCAGGTCGCGGAGGGGAGAGGGAGGGAGGGAGGGAGGGAAAGTCGGCACGCAGGCAGGGTGACCGACACGTGGTGTCCGTCACATCGGGTGCGGCAGTACAATGGGAGCGCGAGCGCTACGGGAGTGCGGCTTGAGGAAAGGATAAGGAGCGAGGGACGCGACGTGCGGCGTGGGTCGGGTGCATCCTTCCCCATCCGGATGCTCGATTTAAATCATTATCGATATATAAGGTCACACAAAAATATACAAGTATAAACATCTGTCTAATATTTAATTACTTGCATGTCATGTATATTAACAGTTAACATGTATAATTGGTGATTAGTGCATATTGTCGGGGATCAATATTAGGGTACCCGAAGAGGAGGAGATAACGACCGTCAACATTGATTCATCCGCGCAATGAAGAGCACGACTACACTGCTTATCAGGTCACTCCTCGTCCATCCGCCGAGATCATGGGCCCCGCCTCAAGCTGACTCCCGAGGATTGGCTCCGCCTCGACCAACGTCTAAGGGCTGGCTCCGTCTCGCCCGACCCCTGGGGGCTGGCTCCACCTCGCCCGACGTCTAAAGGTTGGCTCTGTCTCGCCCGACCCCCAGGGGCTGGCTCTGCCTCACCCGACGTCCAAGGGCCTGCTCCACCTCGCCCGACGTTTGAGGGCAGACTCTGCCTCGCCCGACGTTCGGGGCTGGCTCCGCCTCGCTCGACGTCCGGGGGGCTGGCTCTGTCTCACCCGAAGTCTGAGGGCAGACTTCGCCTTGCCTGACGTTCGGGGCTAGCTCCGTTTCACCTGACGTCCGAGGGATGGCTCTACCTCGCCCGACGACCGGGGGCTGGCTTCGCCTCGCCTGACGTCCGAGGGCAGACTCCGCCACGCCCGACGTCCGGGGCTGGCTCCGCCTCGCCCGACGTCTGAGGGCAGACTCCGCCTCACCCGACGTCCGAGGGAGGGCTCCGCCTTGCCCGACGTCCGGGGCTGGCTCTGCCTCGTCCGACGTCTGTGCGTTGCTCCTTCATAACTACGCGCGTAGATAAGGCAGGGCGCTCAAGTCAACCGCAATACCGAGGACCATACCCTGCACGCCTGCAGGAAAGTACCGTCAGGATATAACAAGACGGGCGCTTTAAGCCCTTCCAGTCATGTCAGAGCCCGAACAGTATTGTAGGCGTCGACATTTGTCTTACAGTGTTGTGGGCACCGCCATTTGCCCTCGGGCACAGATCCCGACGGAAGCATACGACAACCACTACGGTCCAGGAAGGAACTCGCATCATCTACAGTAGCGGATGGGTGGTCATTGCACCGTCTGCTCCCCGTAAGGCCGTAGATCAGCACCCTGGTCCGTCGCGCCGTCCGCCGGGGCGGGATGGGACGTGACCACTTGCTGATCAAGCCAGAACATGGCATCCTCAGCGAACAGACGCCCAGCACGACCCTATCAGAATCAGCAAACATGCACCCAGCATAGAGCTATCCCTGGCATCGTCTGTTGGGTCAGTGGGGCTCGCTCAAAGGAAAAGGAAGACCCGGCATCTTTGAATGACCTCCTTGGCCTATAGTTTTTCTTCTTTCTCCCATTTGTAATCCCTGCTTTCCCTTGGTCTATAAAAGGGAAGGAAGGGCACCCCACTAAGGGGACGGATCAATTCAACACACCACGCATCTCATCACACATAGCTGAGCAGCAACTAAGCTCTCGGCATCCATTCGACCTTTCCATCAGAGACTTAGGACATGTTCCACTCTCGTCCGTTTGTAACCTCTACTACGAACTTGTCAGTGCTAATAACGCAAGCAGCAGCCGCGAACTGGACGTAGGGACGTTCTGCCGGAAACCAGTATAAACCTTGTGTCTTTTTAGTACACCATCCGGGTCAGACGCGCAATAACACAAATTTACTCGTTGGTGTTTACACGAAACACCGACACATATACTAGCATAACATAGAGCATCTCCAGGTGTTTGCTAAACTAAATAGATATAGCAAGTTAATGTAGGAAATAACAAACTTAAATTTTGTCCTTCTCCAATAGTCTCCTATAATAGCTTTTTAAATGATTTTATATTGAGAAATCTGAACTATTTCTAACGAACCAAACCTTTTTTAATACTTTATCTTGTTGTCTGAAATCCTTCATTTTCTTAATTTATTCATCCAATTTACTCTCGTCTCTCGAGAAAAATATTGGATGGGGAGTGGATACAGAGTTTCTCTCGACTGCAAAAACTTACGAGTTGGAGAAAATATTTAACATTTTTTTTTATTTTTAAGGAGCTTTTTTACTAACTGTTGAAAAGTTATTTTTCTACTTTTTTGCGAAAATTTCAAAGTAGGAAGTTGTTTTACGGAACTTCTCGAGGGATAAGGTCAGAACGGTTTTTTTTCATCACTATGTTAAGTTGCTTTCTTGTGGTGCACGATGACCCGAACGCAGGGCTGGTCCCAACCAATCCGAACCACGCCACTCGTGCGGCCCGTCCCCTCAGGCGCTGCCCCCCCTTGTCCCCCCCCCCCGGTGCCCCGTTTCCTTACCGAGCCCCTGTCCCATTCCCCACCGCGCCCCGTTCCCCACCGCACCTCTGCCCCAAGTGCGCGAAACACTTTCAAAGTGCAACATCGTAAAAATATGTGAACTATGTAGTGCAACATCAGAATATAAGTACCGCAACATCATAAAACTATGTAGTGCAACATCGAAAAATATGTACTGCAACATCAAAAATTATGTACTACAACATCGAAAACTGCAACATCTCAAACAGTAGTACTGCAACATCGCAACATCAACCATAAAACATGGAAAATCGAAACATCTCAAATCATCTTTCAGTGCTGCAACATTTGAAAAAGGTAATTTCAACAATTAAAACCATCCGTTGCAACATTAGGAAAAAATACAAATCCCAACATTAGAACTCCCTTTCTGCAGCACATCAATCACCCTATTGCAACATTCAAGAATCATCTGTTGCAACAACACAAAAATCCCGTTGCAACACGGAGAAAACAGCAAAAAACATACAAACAATAAGGGGATGGGTTCGAGGTGCGGACTGCTCCAGCCCCTGACGGTCGAGGTACGCGACGTGCGGTGTGGGTCGGGTGCGTCCTTCCCCGTCCGGATGGTCGATGTATATCATTATCGATATATAAAGTCACACAATAATATACAAGTGTAAACATCTGTCTAATATTTAATTACTTGCATGTCATGTATATTAACAGTTAACATGTATAATTGGTGATTAGTACATATACTAGCATAACATAGAGCATCTCCAGGTGTTTGCCAAACTAAATAGATATAGCAAGTTAATGTAGGAAATGACAAACTTAAATTTTGTCCTTCTCCAATAGTCTCCTATAATAGTTTTTTAAATGATTTTATATTTAGAAATCTGAACTATTTCTAATGAACCAAACCTTTTTTAATACTTTATCTTGTTGTCTGAAATCCTTCATTTTCTTAATTTATTCATCCAATTTACTCTCGTCTCCCGAGAAAAATATTGGATGGGGAGTGGATACAGAGTTCCTCTCGACTGCAAAAACTTACGAGTTGGAGAAAATATTTAGCATTTTTTTTATTTTTAAGGAGCTTTTTTACTAACTGTTGAAAAGATATTTTCCACTTTTTTTCCAAAATTTCAAAGTAGGAAGTTGTTTTACAGAACTTCTAGAGGGATATGGTCAGAACGGTTTTTTTTCATCACTATGTTAAGCTGCTTTCTTGTGGTGCACGATGACCCGAACGCAGGGCTGGTGGCCGTCGGATGCCAAGAAATGGCACAGGTGGCATAATCCGTGACGGGATCCAGATTTTTTTGAAAAAGAAAAAGAAAAAGAAGGAAACAGAAACACTGCCACTGCACTGGCTGCAGGGAATCTCCGTACAAAACAGTCGTCACCCTCCCTCCGAAAACCCCATCCTCCTCCTCTCTTCGAAAACCCCCGTCCTCTCCTCCTCTCTCCCACCGAGACGTCCGCCCCGACTCACCTACGGCGTCGACGATGTCGAGCAGCGGCTCCCGCGCCCACCCCGCGCCGACCTCCACGCTGCTTGGTCGCTCGGCAATGCTCCGCCGAGGGTACCAGGCGATCACCGCGCCACGCTCCAAGGTGATCATCGTCGACGACGACGGATCGCGTGCTGTCGACAGCACCAAGATGCTCCAGAAGGGTATCCTGACGGCCGGCAACAAGTTCGACGTCCTCTACGACTACGGCGACGAGAGCGGTGAGGAGGAGGACGCCCCCGCCGTCAACGCCCCGGCACCGCTCCCCGCCTTCGACGCCCCAGCACCGCTCCCCGCCGTCGACGCGCCGGCGCCGTGAGCAGCGCAAGCCGCAACCAATGTTTCGTTCTACACCGTCGTGCTTAGGTTCTGAATTCTGATGCGTACTGTTTTCTGTGATATCTGATCGCTGTGTCTGCGTTGAGCAACGACCGTACCATTGCGCGTGTCAGCGTATGATATTGATGTGAGAAGTTTGCCTGGTATGCGAATGATGCATGGTTTTATGCTTTAATGTGTTATTATGATTGGGCTTCTTGCACTGCGCGCATCCGACGATTTGGTTGAATGGCGCCGCCACCGGAGCCCGGGCCGTACATACCCGACCTCCCGGCCGGCGTTGCAGTAGTCGCTGATTTTGAACAAGCAGGGCCTGTGCTCTCTGCTCTGCTCTACGACACGCTTGTTTCTTTGATGGATGGATTGATTGATGTTCAAGTTAGCTGATGTATGGCATGCCGTCGTAATTTCATTTCATTCTTTTCCTGATGTATGGTATGCGCGTGTCAGAGTATAGATTAGTGTGTTCGTTGTTATGCGCAGTGCTCGTTAATTTGTCAAGCAGGGCCTCCCTTGAAGAACTCGTCGTAATGACTCGAGTCTGCCATTACATCAGAGCTGTTTTTCAGGCAAAGCTGAAAGTTCATCAAATTCATATTTAGTAACTACTAGCAATTCATTGACATCCTTCAAATTTCCACACACACAAAACAAAAAAACTGTGTCGAAACGTCACCCGTTGCCGAGGAGCCACGTCACGGACACGGTACAAACCTGCGTCACGCCGACGGGCTCGTGAGAATTTTTTCATCGGGTGACATGACACCGTAAGCCGCCGGCCGGATGACGCCGAAATGGCCACACCTCAGCCGGGCCCCCGACCTCCCAAGGGCGCGACGGCGCTGGTGGCGGCCACGTTCGTCGGTCTCCAGTCCATGCGGGGCTGGTCGTCGTTCCCCGCCACGGCGGGGCGCTCGTGGAGTCGCGCACAAAGCCGTACTTAATTCCCGGAGGCATCGATCGTGTCGCGCGCTTGTGCTAGCTGTTCGAGTTTGTGCTGGCCCTGGCCGGTTCGCTCGATCCCTCTCCTCGGGCGTAGACGCATGGCGTTCACGCCGCTGTTGCTGCTCCTCTCCTAGACCATCTCCATCTGCACGTTTAGCTAGCATCTGGGGCGATGGCGGCGGCCACTTCCGCACTGGTGGCGGCATCATCGACTACATACGTACTCTAGCGGGCAGCGGATACATACGTGGTCCACCTCTCCGGCAGCATGCATGCATGAATATGATGACAAGAGGTCCGTGTTAGTGTTGATCGCATCCGACTCGGCCCAACGGTCGAGTCGGGCCTTGATCCAGTGCCCTGATCGGGGGCATCCAACCAAACCAAGGTTGGTGGGCCCCCGTCGCGCAGCACCATATAGAGGGAGGTGGGGGCCAGGGCACAGGACACGAGGTTCACCTAAGCCGCTAGACGCCCCACCTAATCTCTAACCCTAGACTGATCGAGAGGGGTGCTACCAGCGATAGGAAGCACCACCATCGCCTCTGCACCGCCGCCGGACGACGCCATCGACATGGACGGCTCATCCTTCTCCAAAGCCGATGGTCAGCCACTCCTACATCTCCCTCTCTCACTGTCTCCCTCTCTGTATCAAGTTACAGGTCGAATTGAACTAAACAAGTACCGGATTCACCCTCTAATCTACACCTAGATGATCCTAAGAAGCTATCAATGGTATCAGAGCAGTCGATCTAGTGTGTAGATTGAGTGTGGGATAGAAAATTGAAAAGAAATAGAAAAGACAGAGAAGTAGAGGGTCCGATCTGGTTCGGATTGGAACCCTAACCCTAGTCGGGGTGAAGAAATCAAAAGAAAGAGGGTTCAATTTGGTCTATTTGGATCGACCCAAACATGAACCCTAACCCTAACCCACAAATAGTAGGCGGAGAAGATGAACAGTGGGTTCGGCCAAACCCTAACCGGCCAAACCCGAACCCTTGACCCAAACCCTAATCTAGAAGAAAGAAAGAAAAGAGAACCTGCCGGCCGAATCTGCGACCGGGGAAGGGGAAGAAGCAAAGAGATAGAGGGTTTGAACCCTAACTCAAACCCCATGCACTAACCCGAACCCTAATCCATCGAGGAAGAAAAATAGTAACCGATCTATAACCCTAACCCTTATATCGGATCAGCTCCGAGAAGAAGGGAAACAAGATCCGAACAGAGAGAAGAAAGAAGGAGAAAGGGGGAAGGGCACTCACCGGGTCACCCGGGAAGGACCTCAGCGCCGGTACAGACCGGCCGTGCTAGGGCACCGCTGCCAGGCCGCTCAACAGCGACGCGCTCAACCGCTGGGGACCACGCGCGCCAGCGAAGGGGCCGGTGACGGTGCCATCATCCTCTTCTTCTCTGGTCTCTCTCTCTAGTGGACACTGCGCTCTGCTCTTCATCACGGCGGTCAGAGAGGAAAGTAAGGGAGTGAGACTGAGCTAGGGTTTGGGGGAGCTGGCTGCAGCTGCTGGTTTTGTTCGCGCGAAAAAGAAGCTGAGCCGGCGATCTTGATCGAGCGGCTGCGAGCGGTCGGGCCGGCTTTCAACCCAAGCCTAGGTTGCGGCCTAGGCGTGGGGGAGCGCGCGCGAGGCCGTGGGCCATGGGCCGCTTTGTTGGTTGGGCCAAAGGCAGTAAGAGAAATGGGTTATTTTTTTCTTTTTCTAGTAAAAGTTTATTTCCTGAAGATTGATTAATGGCTCAAGAAAATTAGCAAAAGAATTTTTCCCATGGATAAAATTCACAAATTATGTTTAAGTTTCTGCTGCAAAGTTTAATATTTATTATCTTCTAATTAAATTCGAACCAACGGAAGAATTTAATTCGAAGAGCAGTTATACTTGGTAAACTATGATTGAGTTTATCCTCTAATTAAATTAGAACCAACGGGAAAATTTAAATTAGAGGAGAAGTTCAGTTTTTTTTGTTTAAATAAGATTATGGTATTGTCATTTTCTGACCAACGTTGATGATGACAATATTATAATGAATTTAAGTTTTGAAGTTTAAATCTCTGGTAAATTTTACACCAACGTGGTGAATTTTTCAGAGTAGATAAGGACCAAGAAATGCTCCTGAACTAAAAGAATGTATTTCATTATCAAGTTTCCGCTACAATAATGTTGATTATCTTCTAATTAAATTCGAACCAACGGGAGAATTTAATTTTGAAGAGTAGTTATATGTATTTTAAGTTGATTTATGAGTTTTATGCATTAATTCTATTTTCTGGCTAACGGTGATGTGGAATTGATGCAGAAGCACCTTGTTTATTTAACCGACGAGATCACTCGGCTGTATGCCAACGGGCTACAATGCTGGGGTATGTGAATAAAAAGAGTTGAGTCAAGCCAGTTCAAGACTGTTTTTGTTAGTTTATTAATGTTTAGATTAAATTGAAACTAACGGGGAGATTTAATTGAAAAAATAAAATATAAGTGAATGTTTTAGTCGTCATGACTATTTTTTCGTATAATGTATCCCGCAAGGGGAGATGTTTTGGCATAGTACTTATGCTAGTCAATTCTGCATGGCGGGAGAAGTTTGTGATGATTCATATGTTTTGTATCCCGCATAGCGAGAGAAGTTTGGGTAGCTCTTATGTTGTCCTAGTATTGACCTTGGCACAATAGTAATGCATCATCATGGTCAATACTAACCAAAAGATAAGAAAAGATACAAGTATGACTTGCAAAAGCACTGCTAATGAAAGACCTTGTTGAGTTCTTAAAGTAAATTAAGGAAAGTGTACTCCTAAATAGATCAAGAAATAACTTTATTTATATGACACAATCATGTGAATGAAGTAAGTTATAAGTGTCTCCTCGTTTATAGGCTTTCTGAATAGTTATTGAAATTATGGCAGTTTCATGCCATATTTTGAGGAGGAGAATATTAAGATCAATTAAGAAAAATACTCTTAATTAAGAGTGAGATAAAGATCAATTAAGAAAGATACTCTTCATTAAGAGTGAAATAAAGATTAATTAAGATGAACGCAATCGTTGGAGGAGTACAACGGTCACAACAATGATACCCCTAACCAGAGAAATAGCTAAATTCTTGGACCTTTTAAAGTCCAGGAAGATAACATAGTCAACCTCAAAGATGTTTGAGGTGGTGCTTAAAGTGACATATGAGGTTTTAACAGACTAAAACCAAGATAAGATATTTAAAGACACACTATCTTTAGAAAAGATAGTAAGATCTAGAGGAGCATGGTATGTAGAGGTATGTAGAGAACTAAGATTTAAAGAGAAGTGGGACTGCGTGCCCACTTCAGTGATTCAAAAACAATGAATTTCTCAATACTTGTTGATGTTGTATAACTTATACAACACCTGTTATTGGCTCTTTAAAGAAGATGAATAATGTAAACAAGGATTTTGTAATACAGGAGCCTGTAGGATCAATTGCCTCTTGGCAATGAAGAGCAATAACAGCCTCATATGAAAGTGTCAGTAGCTAAGGCCCCAGAAGGTCTTAAAGAATTAGTGAACCGGTTTTTCTGATGACTATAAAGTCTATGTTAGTGAAGAAATTTAAATGTAGGGTGATCTCACCTCATTTGAAGAAGCCATGAGAAACGTTTACTCGTTTAAATGGCAAGAAGCTATGGAAATTAAAATGAATTCGATGAATAACAACGATGTTTAGGACTTAGAAGTAATTCTTAATGGAGCCAAAACAGTAGGCTGTTAATGGGTCTACAAGACAAAATATGACTCCAAAGAAAATATAGAAAGATATAAAGCACGACTTGTAGCAATATGATTTATGCAAAGAGAATGAATAGATTATAATGAGAGTTTTCTCTCTAGTCTCATGCAAGGATTCTTTTAGAATCACAATGGTGTTAATGGCACATTACGATTTAGAGTTACATCAAATGGATGTAAATACGGCATTCCTCAACGGGGATTTGTATGAAAATTTTACATGGCACAACCCAAAGATTTTGTCATGGAAGAAAAAGAACATATGGGATGCCGCTCGTAGAAAACCATTTATGGGTTAAAAGTAAGTCTCTAGACAGTAGTATTTGAAGTTGATGAAAACAATAAGAAAATTTGGATTTTAAAGAAAATAAGAATGATAATAGCGTTTATGCGAAGTTTAAGAATGGAAAATTTATTTTTTACATCCTGTAAATAGATGACATTATACTCACTAGCAGTGATGTTAATCTATCATTGGAGAAGAAGAAGTTTTGTCCTCAAATTTTAATGTGAATGATCTTGATGAAGCGTCATTGGTTCAAGGAATCCATTTGAGTTCACCGAGATAGATGAAAAGGGGTATTAGGACTATCGCAAAGACATACTTAGAAAAGATTGTAAAGAAATAAAGTATGTATGCGAGTAAACCTACGTCTGCTCCTATAGTCAAGGGTAATAGATTTGGGAACTTTAAATGTTCTAGGAACCGATATGAGATCGACCAAATGAACATGGTTCCATATACTTCAGCTGTTGGAAGTTTGATGAGTGTACAAGTATAAGTAAGAACTTACCCTGACGTAGTTTACGTATACGGAATATTTTGACAGAAGTCCAGTCTAGATATAGATCACTGGAATGGAGTTGAGAATGTCTTACAATTTTACAAAGTATTATAGGCCTCATGCTGAGTAAGAAAGAATAAATACTCTCAAATAGTTGATGATATAAATGTTAAGTCTTGATGAGATGTGTAGAGAAATCCACAGCAGTTGCTAACACTCACAATTATAGTATTATTGTGGAAAAGCTCCAAAGAAACAGTTATGGTATCATCAGTGATGCATATCATAGTATAGCTTGACATGAGGCTTAAAGAACAGGCAAAAGAGATTAAATGAATTTGTACCTGGATTTAACAATGGTAGCCAGCAGCAATAATCATTTAAATTAAGTTAACTCCTAAGACAACAGGTAAGTGTGCTGTCAAATATATTGACACTAAGTTATATGTCGTAAAGGAGAAAATCTAGAATCATTTTAAAAGCATTGAGTACATAAATACCAAGTAAGTACTTGCGGATCCTCTTACCAAAGGTTAATCATCTAGTGCGTTCAGAGAACACACAGTCGACATGGGTTTATGGAAAAGCTTATGATTTCTGGATACTAAGGGCCTAGTTGAGTATCTGTTTCAAAACAGAGAGGTGCATTATTGCTGTTAAGTCTAATGACAACTGACCGTGACGATGAAACACGCTCTATGCACTGATCTGTGATGGAATGAAAAAAGATAAACAAAGTTGAGTTTAAGTATGAGGTGAGATCAATGGAAAGAATGTTAGTGTTGATCTCATCCGGCTCGGCCCAACGGTCGAGTCGGACCTGGGCTTCCAACCAAACCAAGGTTGGTGGACCCCCGTCGCGTAGCACCATATAGAGGGAGGTGGGGGACAGGGCACAGGACACGAGGTTCACCTGAGCCGTTAGACGCCCCCACCTAATCTCTAAACTAGACCGATCGAGAGGGGTGCTGTCAGCGACGGAAAGCGCCACCTCCACCTCTGCACCGCCGCCGGACGCCACCACGGATATGGACGGCTCATCCTTCTCCAAAGCCAACGGTCAGCCACTCCTACATCTCCCTCTCTCGCTATCTCCCTATCTATATCAAATTATAGGTCGAATTGAACTAAACATACCGGATTCAACCTCTAATCTACACGTAGATGATTCGACCGGCCCACTACTCCTACAGAAGGTGGATAGGGCGACAGTACGACAACCTCTCCGTCTTGCACACGTACGCAAGCCGTCAATGAGGCCATGCCCAAGTGCGTCACGGAGGAGACAACGGACACGGAGCACCGGCGTCAGGGAGTCCGATCGAGTTGAGCTGTATGTACTCGGAGGTAAGAGGAGATTCGATCGGCTTCAGCTTATGGAACCCGAGTTGTACTCTCGGATCGGAGGGGAGGGACGTACTGCAACAGGACTGGTACAACTACAGATAGAGTAGAGAGGGCGTATCCGTTACTGTTTCCGTTCCAATCGACGAGTACAACATGCATGCGATGATCGATGCGCCTACACGACCCCTCTCTCTATTTATATATATATGCCAGGCCTGAATATATATAGCTGCAAAAAGGCGTATACGTTTATCAGCATATATATACATCTAATCTACCCAACACCTCTGGAGTAGTAGCCTGCTAAATCTGCTATATCTAGCACGCTGGGCGTCTGGGCATACTGTACATATGGCTACGACGGAGGACAATGCGGCAGGTGCCAGGTTCGTTGAATTTGACCCCATCCAATCCAATAGACATATTCGAATTTTATTGTTATTATTCACTAAATTTTATTCCAAAACAAGTGCACTTCTAGTAGTATTTTTTTCTCTATATTCCAAAAATACAATTGTTACATGCTGCTGGAACAACTTTTGATAGGGATATATATGTAATTTCTTAGTAACATTGATGATCTCCTTGACAAATCCTAAATGTACACCTATTTTTGAGGAGGAGGGGAGTAACTTTTACCGATTTTGCACAGTTCTGTCTATTTTCTTATGCGTTAATCCTATTATTAGTTTTCACCATGTTTTACAAACTAAGGTATTGTTTGGCTGACGAGGGAAACATTTTGATTCTCGATGGGATCGGAAGAAACAGCGCCGAATGCCTAAACCGCGAAACGATTCTCCTTAAAACATTTCATAGGGTGCTACACTTTTTGCCCGGAGGACCCAAACGGCGGCTCAGGACCCGTTTCACTACCATGCACTAGCGACCATATATTCTTTTATAGCTATATATTATTTTTAGGTGCAACAAGTTAAAATATGTTGTATTCAATTTATTGGTCGTCACAAAAAGTCTTGAATTTTTTAAAGCATATTTTTACTTATACGATTTTTATGAAAAACATTTTCTTCTCGAACCAGAATCTAGCCTACCGGTCAAATGTGATCTTGATTTATCACACTAAATGTTTCTTCAGAGAATAGATCAAAAATATTTCTATGAGAACCTGAATGCATATTGAGCGGACCCTAAATAGATGAATTTTCATGCCTTCCACTCATTGACATCTATTTTCGTTCTTTTCTTTATCAACCTTTTACCGTGTCTTTTTATCACAGGAAAAAGCAACAAAAGGTTAGTTTCATGGTGGGGAAGCAGAAGTGTAGGCTCGGCAAACGTAACGAGCTCGGAACTAGGGTATTTGATTTCAAAGGCGGCGCGCAAGACTCCGTGGTATGGGGCTACATGGGCACCATGCGCAGAACCACTTCACTAGGACGTAGTGTGCATTTTTTTTACCTTGGGCACTGTAACGTGTTTACACGTTTATTAGAATGTTTTTTGAATTTTCTAGATCCTTTTTCAATTTTTCTAGAACTAAATATAATATTTCAAAGCTTCTAGAGATAATTTTATGAGCTATAAATATTTTATTCGGTTTTCTAGCGTCCTAATCTACTATAAGATTTTTCTCGAATTTTTCATAAGTTTGACGATACATTTTGTGATTTAAAAACCTTAGAGCATCTCTAGGAGCATTTCTAAATCTTAGTCTCTAAATCATTATTTGGAGAGTCATTTGCATAAAAATCGCTTTCTATATCTTTTCACTCTCCAATAGTTTTTTCTATCTCTCGTGCGCACTCTAAAGAAACATTCTCGTTTTCTATTTTTGGTTAGCGAAAAATCCGAAACAGAAGATAGCTATATTTGGATAAACATTTAGAGAGGCCGTTGGAGGGTAGTTTTTTTTACCAAAATCTTTACGGCAGTGCTAGCACCCGGATGTCCGAACGGACGCCCGCTGTTGCACTCCGTCTCCCCCGTGCACCTGCATCCCGTGCCCGCGCGTTAGTGTTGCATCCGGATATATCAAAAGTAGATCGGGTGTTGCATCTGAAACACACGAAACATGCACCTGAAACACTAGCTGCAACATCAGATCTACTTTAATCTGAATGTTTAAAGTAGATCTGATGTTTCGTGTGCTTCATCTGGATGTTTAAAGTAGATATGATGTTTCGTGTGCTTCATCTGCCTTCAGCCATGGCCGCGCGTCAGTGTGGGGCAGGGCGCGAGCACAGAATGGATAAGGGTGTGGAGGAGGAAGTGAGGGATATAATTTTTCTAGTAGTGAGCGGAGCATGCAGGAGTGAGCGGTGGGAGACGTCTATCCATCCGAACGTCTTAATTGTATCATTATCGATATTCCTAACATTTAGGAAGGATATAGTGTCTCTTGGAGATGCTCTTATCAAATTTCTATTGGTTTGATTTTTAACTAAAAATGGTAAAGAGTCTTGAAAACCTTTTCTAACCATAATATAAGGTTAGAGCATCTCCAAGAGTATATAATATTTTCTTCTTAAAAATATGAAGTTTTAAGACTCCTAAAAAATATTTGAAGAAATAAAGAAGGTCATCTCCAAGAATTTCTAATAATCCACTTCTAAAATATAGAAGACAATTTTACATCAGGAGATCATATACTATTTCTAAATTATTCTAACTATTTTTATATATTCTTTCTCTCTTGTACATTTACGTCAGGAACCATTTTCTACACTTTATTCTTTCCACGCCCTTCTACCTTTAGATTAGTCGACAAACACGCACGGGAGAGAGAAGATACGCACGATTCGGAAGCGCGTAACTTTACGCGGAACATGACTTTTGCCAAGTTCTAAAAGATTAGGAGGATGGATTATGAATTATTGGAGAGGGTGTTTTTCTCATCTTGCTAAAAACAAGGATTAGGAAGAGATTTATGGAACTCTTGGAGATGCTCTTAATTTAAATGATTTGGAGAATTGATAAAGACAAATTGCTTGTTTTTTTTTCAATTATAGTAGGGACATAAACACTCGTATATGCATATCTTAACATGCATGTACTTTTAACATAAATGTACATTTTAACAAACATGTACATCTTGAGATGGAAACGTTGAGCTTGGACGATAGTCAGAGGTGAAAGGAACCTTTTTCCAAAGTGGGGCGTAGACGTATTCACAGGCTTCCGCAGCGCTACTAGCTGAATTGCATGCTGTCGTTTTTCCATCAAATCCTTTCTATTTATGTTTATTTTTTCTCTATAAAAAATGATAGTTTTCACCTAAAAAATTATGGTTTCTTCTTGAATTTCCTACAAATTCAAATGTTGTTCAAACAATCCAAAAAATACTGTTCAAAGGATTCATGATGTAAAATGTTACTACAACAAGTGCTTTTGCATGGCCTGGGTCGTCGTCATTGTTCAGATGATTCTCTATCAAACTTGACGCAGGTAGCGAACTGGTGTTTTAAGCATCAGAACCTGCAAAACACAAAGGTGCATAGAATCATTGATCCAAATAGACAAAATAACAACAATCTCCACATAATAAAGAGTGTAGAGCACGTAGTACTACCTTAGGATTATTCATATTGCTTCCGAAATAACCAACACCAAATGATGGCGAGGAATAGGCAGCAACCAGCTCAGCGGCTTCCAGTTCAGACAAATCCCCTCCCTACGAAAAGATTCATGGTTCAGCTCACAGTGGAGGGGCTTACCCATCCAAGACCTAAGCAGATGGGATTGCAACTACTCACCTTTAGAACATCAGCCTGAACTAGCAACAACCCAGCGCCTGTGTCATGAGACATCTTGCTGCTGCTTTGAACCACAGAGCGGAGAACTTTAGTGCATGCAGAAGCAGGACCAGATTGTGACCTGACAATATATACATATATATTCAGAGTTACACTTACATAAGGGGATATTTGCTGGAAAATAATGTAAAAAGAAAAAAGGAAAGGAAAGGACAAAAGAAAAAGAAATGATCATACAATGATGATGAGATGCAACATTCACGGGCAGCAAATCCTCTAATCAAGTGTTCTCCAGCTCCAGTTGCACAACAAGCAACTACGAATGGTGTACCAAAGGGTCCTTTGGACGAAGCCCAGCATCCAGAGCCAAACATAGCTGCCAACCCAACCCGGCCATCTACCTGCCAAGTGCTACGACATCAGTCTGCTTTTCTTAGCACCAACAGTACAATGAGAGGTTTTTTGCTACTGCTAGAGAGTAACACAAAGTTCATGACAACCATACTCACTAATCCAAAAGTGTAAATAAACTAAAAACAAAAGGAGCATTTTCAAGGGGCAACCATTTATTAGAAACTTTGAACAAGAACTGATTAGAACAATGACCAACAGACCTTCAGGGCAATACCACCACTAGATGCACCTGATGCTACATTTCCGTAGCTATCTACACAAATAACACCAACAGTATCCATTACGCAATCTGTATTGTCTTCCATGAATGACTCTGTCAATATCTTCTTTACATCAGAAATATTCTCAGATTCTGTTCCTACAATGAATTTGACACAGGTCAGATGGACAGGTGGAGCAGGAAGCCTTTTATTAGCTCAAAATATAGTTCAAAAATCACAATTGCTACCATAGCAGAAAACAAGTGCAAGAATGTAACATTAGTACCACATTGCCGAGACTCTCAGTAGAGTAACTAAAAATTGGGTGGTGACATAAATATTTTCAGTGCTGATATCATACCACAGGTCCAAATGAAAGTAGTGCATAATATGTTATAAATGGATAATTACTAAGTGTCCAACTGAACTCAGACCAACCACTGTGCTGATATCTGTTTTATTTTTACATAAATGCTGATATCTGTTGGACATTGTGTTTATGGAAAATATGACAAGTGTATATACAAAATCATTTGACAGACCTTGTGAAATGCAGTAGAACCAGTGTGTAACATGACTGGTTCACAACAAACCAGTCAAAATTATATTTCAAGAAGAACGGCTTGAATATTGCTGGAGACAAAATGTAATTAGGAGATAATGAAGAAAAAAAGTAAATACCTAGCAGAATAGAATTTGGCAACTAACAAAACAGAAGTACAATGTAGGGCCAAGTTCTTAAACTACCCAACAGTCATTCAATATCGTTATGCTAAGGAAATAAAGTTAAATATTCAGATGATATTTCAACTTACACAAGGTGGAAGTTTGAATAAAATATCATACAGATTAATAAAACTTTAAAGTGTAACCCGAATAAAATAAGTAGCAAGTAAACATGGAGGTAACCTGGTGCTTCTAACTGTACTGAATGTTCTGAAGCAGGACCAGTGTTATGCTCTAATAATTTCTTGGTATTAACAAGCAATGATGTGTATTTCACCCACTGCGCTCTTGCATTCTCAGTCACCAACCACTGTTTGAGAACATAAATGTTCCACCAATCAGGAATGAATGATTAGTTTAGACAACAAAAAACAAGAAGGGGCTCACATTATTAGCCCCCGATGCAGATTCAACTAGGTCCATTCCTTTAGATTTTGCCCATTGATATGCTCCTTCACCAACCAGAAACCTATAACAAGGAATAGTTCAGTATTTAGATATGGAGCTAAGATGGGTGATAGGTTAGTGGTAAATTAATAAAATCAACATAAATGAGTGTTGAATATATTGTGCATTGATCAGATTGCATCCTGAGACAAAACTGTAAAGGGAACTTTGTATGTAACTGGTTCAACGGATAAAGCAATAGCTTGCATTACAAGATGAGATGCAAATCATGCAACTTTGAAGAACATGTTACTATTCAGTTAGTTGAGTGGCACAAGTGAACAAAACAGATGGGCAAGAATTTACAGGGGAAAAACAGGCAAAAAGTGGAGAAGGTACTCGGTTTTCATGATTACATCGGGGGTATCCGACCAAGCAATGACGATCCTGCCATTTGTTCCTTTGCCAAGTGCAAAGTGACTTGGATTGGATTCTTTACATCTGATCTACAAGAAACAGAAAATAAGGTCAGAGCTGCAGTCAAAGTTCACAGGACAAACATATTACTCCCTCCGTTCCAAATTATAAGTTGCTTTGACTTTTTTGGTACATCTATTTTGCAATGCATCTAGATATAACGTCTAGATACATATCAAAATGGATGAATAAAAAAAGTCAAAGCGACTTATAATTTGGAACGGAGGGAGTAGCATTTAGCACTAATTTTCATTCATACTACTTAGTTATCACTTCCATGCTTCAAATTACAAGTACCTCGAATAGCTCCAACAGCTCAAAAAGAACCAGAACTTCCATCCATGATGCTTGCATCGCATTCCACATGACCACTCTCAGTCAAATTTGAACCCCGGGCAGCATTTGTGACGGGATCATCCTAGTTAGTCAGATATGAGAATAAACAGATTCAGATACCTTTAGCTTAGAACAAGCAACCATTTTCCCAGAATATACCACTAAACCTTTACTGTAGTTAAACTATAGCATGCAAATATTAGGAAAAACATTTTGAAATCTGAAACAACACGTATCACTTACTTGTTTCATTTATTTGCACAATCTATATCTTGATCCTAATGTTTTCAAGATTAATTATACATAGGTACTACAAGAGTAAAACTATAGGAAGTCATAGAGCGTAATAATACTAACCTCCAAAACTTGAATGGCAGCTGCAACAGCATCCAGGCTTGTGCCACTGCCCTGGAAAATGTACAAAACAATACCAGGAATCCACTACTGGAAATGTACAAAACATCATCAGGAATCCACTACTGAAAATCTACATGGACGGATCTGAAGATTACATTTCCACATGATCAAAATATCACATCGTAGTGTGAGGTCAATGGTCCAGCACAACCTGAAGCTATCCTTTAGTAAACAACAACAACATGAAGCTACAGTAATAAAATCAGTCACCTATAAACCACACTATTTACAGAACTGAGAACAAGCAGGCCATGATCGGCTCAGTTTATAATGCACCACGTCTCCCTAACGGAAATGGATAGTGTGTCCCAAATTCCCAATCCCAATTAAACCCTACGCACTCGACAATTCCAATCAGCGGCTAAAATCTAGGCGCCACGACCAAGCCATGACAACAAGGAACAGGAGGGGGAGAGCGGGTGGTAAGAGCTCAGTGACCAGACCTCGCGAAGAATGGCCGCAGCGGCGAGGCAGGCGCGTTTCATGGCCCTGCGGTGGTACGCCTTCTCGTTCGCCGGCGCGTGGAAGCCGGCGCCCACGTGCAGCGCCACGAAGAACCTGCGGGTGGGGATCGCGTTCTCCTCCCCGGCGCCGACGGCGGTCTCGCTGGTGCCGCCGCCGGTGGCCATCACGACGAGCACCCTTGTGAAATTATCAGCTGGGACCCTTGTGTAGATGGATTTTACGCTTCGTATTTTTTGCAAAGGAAAAAAATTGCATATTATTTCAGTTTAGCCCCTTGTGAAAGTTATATTAGTGGTCATAGAACTTTTGTCTTCTAAAAGTAGAAAGAATATTTCCATATCTTCTTGTACAGAAGATGGAGTTTCCTTGTTTGTGCAACGCTGCAATTTACAAGGATGCCAAGCTCTTTTTTAAAAAAAACGAAAGGCTGCCAAGCTTTCTTTTTGAAACGAAAGGCTGCCAAGCTTTTAGTTTTATGAAAAGTGCATGAGGGTTTTATAAAAATTGTTGAGTCGTTTGAGTTAAGATTGCTTCATTAGCATGAAGTGTTCGGTACTATTTGGTTCGGTGATTTTTGGGTGTAACAGAATCACGCTACAATCACATCAAGTGATAAAGTTAATTTCGTTTGTTTCACGAGCTCTGTAATCTATTTATCTTCTTCATTAACTAGCAAACGTGTTCATATGCTGCAACAGGACTTAATACATTTTGAGATTGAAATATGTATATTGCTAGACGCGAGCTGTTGTAACTCGTATGAGTACTTATTAATGAGTCTGGGTCGCAAACGAGACATAAGAGATAGATTTGAGCAAATTGAGCTTGGTCGGACTTGGCTTGTGGCCTAGCCCAAGCCCGACAGGTTTTGGCATATCTACGAGCAGGGCTGGATAACGAGCCGGTTTGGCTCGGCTCGGCTCGTTCTGGCTGGTTAAGATAACGAGCTAGCTCGGCTCGGCTCGTTATCCTAACGAGCCAGAAAGCCAGCTCGGCTCGGCTCGTTAAAAGCTCGAGCTGGCTCGTTAAGCTCGTAAGCCAGATATAAAAAAATACACAAAATATAATATTTGCATTTATCTAAAGTTTGAGAATAATAATGATACAAAAGAAATACATATAACAACCTTAAATTGAATAAAAAATTAATATGCGCTAATATATACATATATATATAAGTATAATAAAATACTATAGTATTCATGGTCCATACTCCATACCATAAATAATACCGTCCATGAGTATCCATATATGCATTAAAAACAAAATAATATAGTAATAATAATCTCAAATTTATAGGGTCTAGACCAATTACCAGTCAATTATAAAGTGTAAGACATGAAGTAATACAAAAATTAATATAAGTTTTGATACTTTTTTTCCTGGAAGCTTGGCTCGTTTAGCTCGCGAGCTGGCTCGAGTTGGCTCATTATAGCTAACGAGCTAAAATCTTGGCTCAGCTCGGCTCGTTATCGTAATGAGCCGAGTCGAGCCAGCCACGAGCCGAGCGAGCTAACGAGCTTCGAGTTCTTCGTCCAACCTTATCTACGAGCCTTAGTGGAGAGGGTCTGGACATAGATGCCACTATCTAGATTTTTTTTTTCTTAAAACGAGCCCAACCTAAAATATTTATTTTAGCGTAGATGACCCCCACAACCTGGTCTGAAAAATCAGGCCTGATTCGCCTAGTAAGGCATCCATGGGCAGAATTGTTTTGGCCCAAAACAACCGGACATTTTTTTACCCGACCCAAGCCTTACGTGTAGATTATATACTTTCTTCATCTCCAAAAGTATCGTTCTCGTTTCCCGAGAAGTCACGCTTTTAATCTAGACTAAATATTGTATTAAAAATATTAATAAGGAGTAGTACATTAAACTACTTGACTTGTCATATTTTCATTCTTTCTTTTTCGAATGGGGGTGTATATGGATGAACTCACACCATCACACAAAGGACATGTTCGTTAGTTGGTGCTGGTGCTGGTTTAGACTAGCTGATGCTGATTTTTTTATGAGAGAAAAACATTATTAGCTGACTGATTTAGGCTGTCTGAAACCAACAAGCGAACAGCTTCAAACAAGACACCAGTTAAAAGACCGCCATGGTGTGTGTATTCGTCGCACTAGTCATCACGGATCAAGCTGCTACCGGGAATTCGGGATGGAGACGAGAGATTGATTGATTGGTGTGCAGTTTTGCAACTCAGCCCCTGGTACGCATGCATCTTCTCTCCCGCCAAGGGGCCTGCAGGCGAATTCCCATCCTGGCCAATGGCCATTCTTGTGAACTGCTTCCACCTGCCCTCCCTCCTCCCACTCACCTCTCCTGCTCTCCTTTCCTCCCTCCACCACTGGGCCATTGCAGGGCAGCAGAGGGGAAGGAAAACCCCACCTCCACCACGCACGCAACCTCCGATCGGGCCGCCACCACCACCTCCTCCTCCTCCGGATTTGTTGCTGCTCGTGCTCGCCTGTGCTCCCACTCTCCAACTCCAAAGCCGAAGCGCCTTTTCTCTGTTGCATCGCGCGCTCCCGCAACCTCGCATTTCCAATCGGAGGTTTGTTTCCCAGCGCTGCCTCGTCCCCGAAACCCTCATTGCTCTTGGCGTCCGTCGTTGCGTTTGCGTGGGGGAGGAACCGCGTGGTTGATGTACGATATTCTCCTCCGTGCATTGCTTTTGGCTGTCGTGTCTCGTGGGGTTTTCTGCCTGCTATGCTTGGCTGCGCTACTACATGTCCTCTTCTTCTTCTTTTTTCTTTTCCTTTTTTTTTTTTGCGTGTGTGGGTTTAGAGTTCAGCATTAAGGAATTTCGTGTAGCATCTAGGTGATCCTTTTTAGTGCGATTGTGCGATTCATAGTTGCGTTTCAATGCCTCTGATTTTAGTGGTTTTGTCTTATATAGGGTTTTGAGTTAGCATTTTTTTCTTTTTTTTAAAGAAAAAATAGAGGAGCACTGCACACTGGAATTACTAGGGGATGGGAAGGTAAAACATGTTCATGTACAAAGAACCCTACAAAAAAATGGTTTTACTTGTTACATGCATTCTTTTAAGAATTTTTCTTCAGTGTTTGTGTTGGATAAAGAATACCAAAGTCCTTGGGAAAAATTTAATACACAGACATATGCTATGGCCCTAATAAAGAGGTTAACTTAGTTGGATTATATATGCTTCTCATTTGATATTATTGACTCTGCACTATGGAGCAGCTGAGCCTTGGAAGTTACTGTTGTTACTGTACCCTTTTAGTTCGATTATTTGCGCAAAGGTTTGATGGTTCTGCTGATTGCGTTAAACTTTTGTATTGATTGAGTGACAGTGCATCTGGATCACAATATTAGTTTATCCAATTATGTAACTAGTTTTTACCGGTGTGGAAAAAAATTATGTAACTAGTAACAAGGCAAACAATGCAATTACATGAGGAGCTGTTACTGAACATGTTGCTGTCGCTTTCAGTCCCAGTAGTCGAAATTTAAATGATCAGTCAGTTATGTGGATCACCTTTAGTTTGCGAGGAAGGCATTGCGCAACTGACAATCCAAGTTGTGCAGACGTGCTTAGTAGACCCCAAAGGTTTCATTTGAAATCCAATGTTTTTCTTTCAATGAGCTGTTGCATATTCAGTTGTTCACTGTTTAATTATTTTTATCGGTGTCCTTCAGTGACATACATTTCCTCCACCTTTTGGGGCTAACCAATATTCTCTTCTATGAACCAATTTTCAGAACAAGAATGGGAGAAGTGGCTTGACTGGTCAGCTGCAGGAGAGTCAGAGTGATGACATGAGTGCTGCTGCTGGTTATGAGGAAGGCAGCGAGGAGGAAGAACCATTTGAGGTTGAATTCTATGATGACGATGATGATGAGCTAGATGTGGAGCAATGCAATGGCACTGCTCTGCCTGAAAACAAGGATGCAAGCGATGAGGAACCTTTTGAAGTAGACCTTTGCAGCGATAAAGGCAGTGGCAAGGCTGACTCATCTCATTCAGAGCATTACATCAATCTGGTGCCTGATGGCCGCAATACTTGCTGGAACCAGCTGTATGTGGTGGAGCCATGTCATGGTCTAATGACTGACAAAGGGGAATTTGTTGAGAAGAAATCCAACTATGTGCAACCATCGAAACAAGAACAAAATAAGAAAGAGCTGAAACAAGTGTTGAGGCACAACAACTCTGCGCAGAAGGAGGTATCTGTGGCCAAAGAAAAGGAAACTATGCCATTCAAAAAACGGTTATCTGTCAAGTTTGCTACTGATGTATCTTGTTATACATACAGTACAGAAAGTTTTGCTGCTGCTACCGTAGAGAAAAGGAAAGTTCAATCTGATGACCAGGACAAGCACCTGTGTAAGAGACAAGAGCTCTCATTTTCTTCAGCTCATGATGAGGGCAAACTGAAAGAAGGGAATGACACTAATTTGTTTGTGGGTAACCTACCACCTTCCTTGGCTTCTCACAAGCTCATTGAGCTATTTCTGCCATTTGGAAGAATTGTTAGATCAAGAGTTGTGGATGATTGCTTCACTGGTTCGAGCAAGGGATATGGCTTTGTACAGTATTCTGATCCTCGTTGTGCTGCTGAAGCTATTAAACACATGAATGGACGCATGGTTGAGGGAAGAATGCTAGAGGTCAGACTGGCTGATGCTCCATCATCAGGTTCCACAAAAGAAATGGATATGAGTAATTTGTATGTCTGCAACCTTCCCTTGCTCCTGCATGAAGACAAGTTACATGATCTTTTTGTACCTTATGGGCAAGTAACCAGTGTGAAGGTAGTGAGGATCATGCCACGGGGTTAAGTAAAGGATATGGCTTTGTGAGGTACTCTGATCCTCAACATGCAGCTCATGCTATTTTCCAGTTGAATGGATGTCTGATTGAGGGGAAGAAGATGGAGGTTCGAGTGGCTAGTGTTTCCTCATCAGGATCCAATCCATCTGTCCAAGCTGTATCAGAGACTGATCATCAACTCACGAAAGAGGTGGACATGAGTAATGTGTATGTCCAAAACCTTCCCTTACTCATGAATACAGACAAATTGCTTAATCTTTTCCTACCTTATGGGCAAGTAACTAGTGCAAAGGTAGCCATGGATTTCACGTCAGGTATAAGTAAAGGATATGGCTTTGTGAAGTTCTCTGACCCACACGATGCAGCCCATGCTGTTATTGAGTTGAATGGACGTCTGGTTGAGGGAGGAAGATATTGGTTCGAGTACGACCATCAAGCTCGCCTGTGGAATCACATGACAACAACAGGACCCTCAAAGAAATCGACATGTCTAATCTATATGTTTGTAACATCCCCTCGTCCATGAACAAAGCCAAGTTGGTGGAGCTTTTCCTGCCATTTGGTAAGATCACCCATGCAATGGTGGTGGAACAATCCAATAATTCAAGCAAGGGATATGGATTTGTCAAATTTGCTGATTCTCATTGTGCTGCTGAGGCTATTGCACTGATGAATGGAGCACTGATTGAAGGTGAAACGATCTCTGTCAGAGTTGCTGGCCTTTCTCCGTCAGTATCCAGCTCAGTTTCACAGCATTCACCACACTCAGAAACAAATGCCTCTCCTGAAATCAACAACTGTAGACTGTACGTCACCAACGTTCCACAGACCATGCCAGCTGACAAGCTTGTTAGTCTTTTCATGCCCTTTGGTCAGATTGACAGGGTGGTGATGTACGCGGAGTACAGTCTTGTGCTATATGCAGATATAAACTCAGCAGCGAAGGCTCTCAAGCACATGGATGGGTACCTGATTGAAGGAAAGAGGCTAGTAGTCAAGGGATCTGAGCCTCTTCCAGCCAATGCAGGTAGCAAGCTTGTAAAAGAAATTGACATGGCTAATCTGTATGTTGGCAGGGTTCCATCAGCTGTGACCTGTGAACAGCTGGTGCAGATTTTCTGCCTATATGGAGAAATTGTTCGAGCTAAGAAGTTTGATGTCGGGTATGGCATGATCAGGTATGCTAATGCTTCATCTGCTGCTGCCGCAATTGATCAATTGGATGGTTACCAGATTGGAGGAAGCACTCTGGTTGTGAGAGTTGCAGGGCTTCCTGCAGAATCTGATGTAGCCACATTTGCTCGAACCCCTCAGACACCTGGCAATGAGCACAGACAAATTGACATGACTAATCTATATGTGGGCTACCTCCCGCCGTATGTTACTACTGATAAGTTGATTGAACTTTTCCTGCCATGTGGCCAAATCACTCAAGCGAAAGTAGTTGTGGATAAGTTCACAGGTGTCAGCAAGGGATTTGGATTTGTCAGATTTGTTGATGCTTCCTCTGCTGCTACTGCGATCACTCACATGAATGGTTACCCATTGGATGGGCATATGTTGGCGGTTAGAACAGCAGGTGTCCAACAGAGTGACATGGCCAGCTACATGGCACATTTCTACTCCTACTTCACTTCCCCTGATCCCTCAAGGATGGCTGTTGGAATCCCGACATCAGACTGGTCATACTATTATGGTCAATCTGCATATAACCCATATTATTATGCTGAATCCGCATACACCACACCGGCCGTGCACCAGGGACAAGGTGCTGAATCTGCTGCTGCGACTGCTGCTGGTAAAACATCTCAGCTGGAAGGCCTGTCTGGACCTGAACCGGTCGGTTCAGTTGCTGAGAGAGATGGCTCTTCTGTGTCAAATCCTGCTGCTTCTGATGGTTCTCGGTTGGATGTTTGGGCTGGTCCACTTGGCTTTGAGTCCCATGCTGTCGCCAAGAAAGATGCCACTACGATGAATACTTCTCAAGCTTGGGCTGTCGCCAAGAAAGAGGTCAGTATGATGAATACTTCTCAAGCTTGCTCGAAGGTGCATATGGTACAGTCGGAAGGTTGGGCTGGTCCACCTGGCTTTGAACCCCATGCCATCGCCAAGAAAGATGCCACTGTGATGAATCCGCCTCAAGCTTGCTCAAAGGTGCATATGTCTGTCAGTGGGAGCGAGAAAAGAAGTCCAGTTGTCTAACATATAGTATGCATGTCTACCTGTAGTCTGATATAACATAGCAGGATGCTCTTCGGATAGGCGTGTTTTCGAGAAGATTATGCTTATGCAGTTTTCCTCGTGGAAGAAACTGTATCCTGTGCATTTTACTCAACCCAACATTTTCAGTTGCGCATATTCTAGTAGTGGATGTTTTTACCCTTGACTGTTATTCCAAATCTACATAACGTTTTCATGTGTTTTTCTTGAAATGTTTCAATTTACTTCCCGTTCCAAATTACAAGACGTTTTGACTTTTTTAGATTGTTTTTTACTATGTATTTAAACATATTGTATATCTAAGTACATAACAAAAACTATGTATGTAGAAAAGCCAAAACGTCTTATAATTTGAAATAGAGGAGTAGCTGTTAAAAATTTCAGTCAGCATTAATCCATTACAGAGGGTCTATGTGAAGTATCATAGTTCAGTCAAAGATCATAAAAACCAACTTGGATTTGAGGTGGTAAAACAATTTTCAGCATGCTCCCATACAAACAACTTGCTTAGGTTCCGTCCAAAGACAAGAGCCCAAGTCCACCCTATCATTGATAAAATTGCTGACAGATTGCCGTGGATGGAAAGCTGACCTGCTCACTAAAGCTGGTAGGAAAATTTTGGTACAATTTGTTCTCACCTCTATGTTAATATATCCGGCAATGGCCTCGGATCTTCCTTCCTGGGCTTTGAAAGCGATTGATAAGATCGGAAGGGGTTTCTTGTGGAAGGAAGAAAAGATGTGAGGGTGGTCACTGTTTGGTTGCTCGCCCAAGGTAACCCGTCCTCTGGAATTGGGGGGCTTGGTATTTCACAATTACAACAGCTAGGGTGGGCACTTTCGAAATGAGGTGGCTCTGGTTGCTCAAAAACTGAGCCCGACAAACCATGGAATTTTTTTCCCATTCAAGTGCATCACTGTCTGTCGAACCTTTTTCTCAAGCAGCCATATCTTCCGAGGTCGGCAATGGTAAGAATACACTTTTTGAACGATAAATGGCTACATGGACAGAGTCTTGAAATGCTTGCTCCACTCTTGTTCAACTCTGTCTCTAGCCGTGCAAAGAAAAGAACAACGTAGTGTATGACGCTCTTCTTGATGGTAGATGGGTTGCGACATAAGAGGTGCCCGCACTGTGGGTGTTTTGACTGAATTTCTCGATCTTTGGGACTTGCTGGCTGAGGTGGTGCTACAGCCGAAAGTGGATGATTCTCACATTTGGAGGTTCTCTTCCACAGGAAAGTACTCAGCTAAGTCGGCTTATGAAGCAATGTTCATAGGGGCCACTCATTTCAAACCCCAGGAAAGAATCTGGAGGAGTTGGGCGCTGGAAAGTGCCGGTTCTTTATGTGGTCTGGTTGCCCATAACAAATGCTTTGGGGGTGATAGACTTGCTAGGAAGGGATTGCCGCATCCGAGAGCAATGTCCATTATGTGATCAAGAGGAGGAGACGATTAATCACCTGCTTGTTTCCTGTGTGTTCTCGCGCCAAGTTTGGTTCATTGTCTTCCAGCAATTTGGACTGCAGTGTCTTGCCCCACAACCTGGGGACCTGCTATTTGATGAGTGGTGGGAACAGGTGAACACTAGGGTGACTGATCTTGTAAAGCAAGGCCTGAACTCCTTGGTTATCCTGGTGGCTTGGGCCATCTGGAATCACAGGAACCGCTGTGTGTTTGATGGACAGCAACCTGAGCTGTTTGGGTTGCTCCGTTCTATCAGGGTTGATCTATACATGTGGGATATGGCTGGGGCTCGAGGCATTTCTCAACTCCTCGCCCTGCAGCCTCCTAGTTGATCTTTTTTTCCTGGTCATGGGTAGTTCCTGGATGTAATAGGTGATCTAGCGTGTGTGTATTTGTTGGAGTTTTTTTGTCTGGTTTTCTCTCCTTTCAAAAAAAAAACCAGTGTACTACCTGGGTGCTTTACCCTTTTTTCTTCTTAATATATTGATACGTAGCTCTCCTGCGTGTTCGAGAAAAAAAAAGGTTCCGTCCAAAGCATTTGAAGCAGCTGCTGGAAAGGCACTTGCAGATGCCTTCGGACACCTTGCGCCCAAATTTCTCATGAATTTGCAGACAATAGCTAACAACGGCAATGCATAATTATCGTCTTTTATTACATCACCCCTGTCTCAAGGAACATCTCGATTAACACAGGGTAAAATGAAACAGGTAATTCTCATTTATTTTCACCAATGTATACATGTAATCTGAAAAATTGTGAATATGGAGCAGTACAATCTGTTTGGACTTGGAAGGAAAAATGGACGCATGTAATTGTCATGAAAAAAGATGCCAAAAGCATTTAGTCAAAGATCACTTAATAAATGTGAACTTGATAAATATATGGTGCAAATAAACTAGAGATCATTTCGACATGAAGAGAGATCTGCATTGCTGAGCTGTGTCATTGGGGCTGGTAACTGCAAATCAAAATGATATGGAATCAGTATGGGAATGACACAAATGGTGACTTGGTGAGTGAGTAGCATTTGTAATATGCAACTACTATGATGATGAAAGAGGTCTCATTTAACATTAAAATTAAATTCTGCTGAAAAAATTTCACGCAAGCCTCATATTGATTTTGCACTGATGCTTACTTTTCCTATTTATTTTTATTTTCTAAGGAGAACTAAAAGTGTCTCTCTTTAAGCTATGTCCATTTCTTGTTAGGTGACATTACAAATTCATAGGCATAAGAATATCAGCCTTTGCCATACAGCCAGCATACCTGTATGGCCAACTGTTCTTTCAGATTCAAATATCTCATAGTCATTGCCACCCTGTTCAATGGAAAACAAGAATTAGTCAGATAAATTACCAAAATAAAGGCCATGTTAGAATTAAGCTGCTGGTTACTAACCAAAAATATAAAAATATACACGCAAATTATTTTGGGTCCTAAGAAGAAGCTACATATCCACACAAACAAAATTCAAGAGTTTTATACGATTTAAACACCAGTAAGGAAGACATATCACCTTGTAGGTCTTATCCCCAAAGAAATGGATTTCTTGAAATTCCTCAAGATATCTCAAGCAGTAAGTCTTGTCCCAACCTTGGGGAAATACCTGGAATTTTTATGTGGTAGTAGTAAATACCATGATTCCAATTATTTCAAGAAAATACATACGTGTACAAGTCTAGGAGACTCACATCAAAACTAATCTGCCCTCCAATAGAAAATGTCAGGTTCATGTGTGCAAACTTTTCACGAAGCACTGACACCATTTTAGGTCGAATGTTATGCACCTGCAGGAAATCAACCGTTTCAGTCCCATAGATTTGATTCCTCCTCTCTGACTAAGAAAAGGAAATGACTTTTAGTAGACGATTTATACCTTATCATACTTCTCAAATTCATCACGTTCTTCTTGGCTACAGTTTCTTCCTATAGGAGATACATTAATCATTCCACTTCGGAACTCTATGAACGTACCCCTGAGCAATCAGTCAATATTATAAAGGTCAGTAATGACTAACAAGCTAGTGCAAATCATAACTGTTGAACAGGGTAATTAACTGACCTTTTAATTGGGATATCCAAGTCAGCAATGTAATGAAGAGTGAAGTTAATAAATTCCTGGAAAGAGAACACATTGTCTTCAGCAAGGCCTTAGGATTTTATCAAAAGAAGCAGTGCAAGAACGTGAATACACCACATTTAGGCTTACCTTTAGCTCGTCTTCTCCAACAAATGATTTCAAACTCTGCAGAGTGCACAAGGACAGGTTTTAGCATATATATAAAGGGTCTCTAGGTAAGTCCGTTATTCTACTGGACTAGAAGTTTGTATGACAGTTTGTTTGGTCGGTGTTGCATGTCAACAAAGGAAAAGAACAGAGGCATTCCTTTATTAAACTAAATTTCTGACAATCTCAGCATATACCTAGTGGAACATTTTTCATTCAGAATGAAATATCAGGAGACGTTGACCAATGCATATATGTTGAGACAGTGTATGTAACTATGTAAGGTGCCCAGAGACTTACTTGAGTTCCAATTAGTTGGCCATTTTTGTGTGCAACCAGGCCGTTTTCAGAGAAGACGTAATCATAATCAGTAATAACTGCAAAAACGAAAGGAAAAAAAAAAAAGGCAAAACCAATTACTTCTAACGTTGCAGAGTTCATCATCATCATCAGTGCACTGACAGGGTCACGCAGAGTGACAGAGCAACTAACTCCTAGCAAGTCCAAACTTGAGTGCCTATGTTCATCACCTGTTTTACCGAGCTGCTCGGTAATCTTCACAAGATCGGATCCGCCAACCACGCCCACAGTCACATGCTGCTCCCAAAATAAATAAAAAACGAAGCTGTAATTTCTCGTCATACAACGAACAAATACAGCAGGACTAAGAGGGCGAGTATCTCAATTCTCACCTGGCGCAGCTGCTTCATGAACTCTAGCATCTCTGGCGTCACCACCTGCCCCAGAGAAGCACAGGATCATTTCACAAAAACAAACAAAACAACGCGGCGCTCGACAATTTCGAGCTGCAACGCACTCCTATCCTATCGGCTACTGAGCTCCTCCGAGTACCAAGCTACCGCGACCGGAGGCTGAGATTGAGAAAAGGAGACGGATCCAGGAGAGGGGAACTCGCGGCACCTTGCGCGGCGCTGTGAGAGTGCCGTCGACGTCGAAGAGCGCGAGGACGCCCGCATTCCTTCCCGCGGCGGCCATCGCAATCCGTCCGCTCCTCACGCCCCTGCCTCCGCTACGACTGCGAGCAGAGGATGAAGCGGCGGTCCTCGCGGCCGCGTGGTAGTAGTAGTAGTAGTAGTAATAGCAGCAACGGCGCCCGGGCCAGAATCGCGGGAGACGAAGGCGTGGGTTGCAATAGTCAGCTCGGCGGCGCGGATCTAGATGCGGCCCTCGCTTGGCGTGTGGACTGTGGAGCGTGGAGTCGTCGCGTCGCGCGCAAGGGAAGGGGCGTCGGGATCTGCGCGCGGGGAGGGGAGGGACGAGGAGGAGGACGAGCGGGGACTGCACAAGCCGTCAGTCGTCACTCCCTGGAGGATGGAGCGGATGGATGGATGGATCATGGCTGCAGTCGTGACTCGTGGCAACGACCGCGCGCCACGTAAGATGACTAGACGGGGTTTCGCTGCTTTGCAGGCGTTTCCTTTAAGTAAAAGCGTATTTCGTTGACGCTGTACATACATGATACGATACGAGGCATATTCTGCGAGCATCGTTTTTGTCTGGTACTTATCAGATAGCAGGATCGAATCCGGGAGGGTTCTATCAGAATTTACAAGATTTGTAATATGTTGTAAATGTTTAAGTCTATAATATTTATTTTAATTAATTTCAATTAGGACCCATTTCAGAATTGAATTCATTCAAATAATTATAATTTATTCATAGATTAATTAAACTAATATGCTTGTATACGGAATATGCATATTATTGTTAGCCATACAAGATACATACATTATATGTTGCATTTCTATTGTAGGGAAACAAGTTGAAGAGTATGTTATAAGTTGAAGAGTATAAACGTAGCATGGTGATCTATAGGATCCATTTCCATCTCCTACCCTATAAATCTGAGATAGACTTATCTGTTAGCTTGAGAAAGCTGTGGAATGTCAAATTCAAGCAAAATAGCCTAATCCAATAAGTAAATTCCAATTTCTCTAAATAAAGGGATCCTAACCGCCCTCAATGTATTTAACCTTTTAGATTTAAGTAGTTCATATCATTATTTTTAACGCCTCTTAACTTCAAATATTATTTTACTACTACTGAATCTTTTTAAAAGTCATCTTCTATCCTCTAATATCTATAACATATCTACATATCTTATAATTCTAAACATATGTTGTAAATGTTTAAGTCTACAATATTTAATTTAATGAGTGTATTTAACTTTTTAGAATTATAGGTAATTCTCAACATTATTTTTAGGTAAAATTGGCTACAGGATACTAAAAGTGACCTCTATTTGTTGTTGGACATGCAAAATAGAGCAGTTTGCTGATAGACAATCTGCTTCTTGTTAAATTTGTTGGTGGACACCGGACCGAATAAAACATTAATTTTTGGGTTTGGAGGAGAGAGAAGAGCGGTAAAATATCCTTCATACCCCAGCCTCTTTCTCTTTTCCATTTTCTTCCTTCTCTTTCTTCCCCACGCCGCCCACACCCCTAACCCGCATGCCGCCATGAGCCGAGCCCCGTGGCCTCGCCTGGCCTCTCCGCCGCTTCTTACCAAGCGGCCTCGCCACGCCGCCCTCCACTCGCACCAAGTCGAGCCGAGCCTCGCCCCTCGCCCCCGTCCCCGCCTGCGCCGAGTAACGGCGGCCAGTGCTCGTGTGCACCACGGCGGCCAGCGCCATGGTGGCCACACTCGCCCTCGCCCGGTGCCGTGCACGCTCGGCCTGCCCGACGCATCAGCAGCAGCTGCAGGCTGCCGCTGCACCACCACCCAGCCGCTTCCTTTGCCGAGTGCGCCCTGAAGGCCCCACTTGGCCACGACCCGGTTGTCACGTCGGCGCCCTGGGTCCGTGGCGGTATGCGTCTTTGGTGCTTTCACCACGCCATAGCCGCCGCAGACGAAAGCAAAGCGTAAGCGGACGACGCGGGCAGCGGCGGCATGAGCAACCGGGCCCGAGCAGTGGCGGCGCGTAGTAGGCAGCGGAGGCGGCGGCGCACGGCAGAGGGCTGCAGCGGTGGCGCGCAGGAGGTAAGTGGCGGCGGCGGCGCGAGCAGCCGGGCCCAGGCAGCAACGGCGTTCGACAACGAGCTACAACATTGAGCGCTCTCAGCAGGCAAACAACAGCGGCGGTGGCGCGAGCTACCAAGCCAGGGCAGCGGCGACGTGCGGCAGCGGGCTACAGCGGTGCACGCGTAGTAGCAGCAGTACCGTCCGGATTTGGCCACTGGCTGTGTATTATGCTCTGCTCTTGGAGTCCGCGGCGGCCCTCGTGTCCACGGCGCAGACAGGCGAGCTGAGTGAAAAAAAAAAGAGAAAGGGAGAGAGGAACAAGAAGGAGCCAGGGGCGAAAAGGACATTTCCCCTCTGTTCTCTCTCCGCAGAAGCAATAAATGAATATTTTATTGGTCGCAGTGTCTAGAAGCAAATTTAACAACAACGACAGTGTCCATCAACAAATTGCTCCATTTTGCATGTCCTCTAGCAAAGAGGGGTCACTTTGAGTGTCCTGTAGCCAATTTTTCCTTATTTTTAACGTCTCACAACTTTAAATATTATTTTATCACTACTAAATCTTTTTAAAAGTCATCTTACATCTACATCTATACCTATATAAATATCTTGTAATTCTAGATATAATTAGAGGTTCTATCTCAACATTCACCTCATACAATTAGAGCTCACTAGCGTCAGCAATTATGATATACATGTCAGCGATACACATTATCAACTAACATGCATTTAGTTGTCCATATCAACGTGTCATGTCGTCTAACATTTAACTTATGATAGTTTACCCCTTCATTTAAGTAATTATATCATTATATGTAGTCTAATTTTATTCTAAATCATCTATAGTTCCAGCAGCAACACGTAGGTATGCTTCTGGTATGTCTAAATAGAATACCTTCAGCCTTCACCATGTGATTTCTTTGGTTTCTTGTGCTGCCATGTCACCCATATCCTCCTTCAGCTTCTAGGCTGATTGGAACTAAACAAACAAAAGGTTCCACTGCTCTATGTTTGTCTATTTCCCTCACGCTTCTAGGCTGATGATTGGAACTAATAAACAAACAAAAGTTCCACTGCTCTCTGTTTGTCTATCTCCCTCACATCATGCGACCTCAATTCATGGTTCTGAAACTACTTCCCACCATGATGGCCTCATTAATCTACCAGCCCGATCCCTTCTCCCTATTAATTCATCACATTGGACTTCAGTTGCTCTTGGTCAACTCGCCTAATTAAAAGGCCCCGATGATCGCACGATCTCTTCTCTAGGCATCCCATCTTCGACAACGATTGCACGCGAGTTGTCGTTGGCATAGATTAGCAATGACTTTTCCTCATCCCAGCCAAGCAGTCCTCTTTGACCCTTTTGTTTTGGTTCCAGTATCCTATTTGGATTTAAGATGTTATGTTATTATTTCAAATTCTCCTTTTCATAATTTGTTCTTTTTTATAATTTTCAAAATGCATGCAACATTGTACATGCGTCCAACACCTAGTGACAAGGAACTAACGTGTTGTTTGGTTCCTTCGATGGTGGTGGGTTCAGATATGTCTGTTTTCAGTCGACCTCCTTCGCAGACTCGATAGAAGCGCCGTCGTCTGTATGTTTAAAACTCTTCTTCTTACTATAATGATATGCAAACCTTTTGCTTATTCGAGAAAAGAAAAATAGAGACAAAATTAGTTCAAATTGCATGTCCCCATAATGGCCACAGCTCTAATTTGTTTCCATTATGTTACAGTTGACGAACCAAACATCACGTAAGAGTTAGAAGGTATTTCATTCTCACTTTACTTTAATTACTTTATAGATATATATTTCTATGCTTTTATGTTGATTTTTTCCTTCTAAGCTTCTGCTTTTTGCTAGGAATTTGGAGAGGCTTGAGGAGCAAAGAAATTTGTACCGAAACAAAGAGCACATGCTCATTGGCTTGATAATGGTGATCGAAACACTAAATTCTTTCACCAATTTGCTTCTGAAAGAAAGAAAAGGAGCCGATATGTAAATTAGTGATGGAGGATGGATTGGTGGTGGAGCAGGAGCGGGAAAAACAACATGTTATTACTAATTACTACAAAGATTTGTTTCATGCCAATGCAGGTGTCCACTCCGATGAATTATTGCAATATGTGCTGCCCAAAGTGACCCAGGAGATGAATATGTCTTTAATCAAAGAATTCACAGCCGAAGAAATTAAAAGGGCACTTGACAGCACCGGTGATCGCAAAGCTCCGGGCGGTGACGGTATGCCTGCTGTCTTTTATAAGAAATAAGAAATATTGGAATATTTGCGGTGATGATGTGATCAAAGAAGTAAAACACTTTCTTGATGGAGGCGAGATGCCATAGTCAATGGAATGAAACGGTGGTGGTATTGATTCCAAAAGTGCCGAGACCTGAGAGACTCAAAGATCTTTGCCCTATTAGTCTATGTAATGTGATCTACAAGATAGCCTCGAAGGTCTTGGCAAATCGTCTAAAATTGATCCTCCCTGATATTATTGCCCCAAACCAAAGCGCGTTTGTCCCTGGAAGACTGACTACAGACAATGTATTAATAGCCTATGAAATGTCGCACTATATGCAGCACAAAAGAAAAGGGCGGTGGGCTATGCAGCTTTGAAGCTTGATATGAGCAAGGCCTATGACCGTGTTGAGTGGAGCCTTTTAGAAAAGATGATGGAGAAGCTAGAATTCCATGAAAGATGGTCCAAAATGATTATGCAGTGCATATCAACTGTGTCATATCGGATCAAAGTGAATGGGGAGCTAACAGATGAAATAATCCCTTCACGGGGGCTATGGCAAGGAGACCCTCTTTCTCCCTATCTCTTTTTGTTACGTGCTGAAGGTTTTTCTACCTTGCTAAATGCTGCAGAAAGTAATGGTGTTCTGGAGGGGGTGTCTATTTACAATAATGCACCGAGCATCACTTATCTTTTGTTCGCTGATGATTCTTTGCTTCTCTTAAAAGTCAATGATGAGAGTGCAAATCATTTGCGGCATGTGCTACAACTTTATGAGGAGTGCTCGGGCAAACCATCAACAAGGATAAATCACCTATTATGTTCAAAGCAGAACACTGGGACTGCAACAAAGGAAAGTTTCATGAGAATTATTAACATTTCCACCGGCTTAGCTGTGAGAGGTACCTTGGCTTGCCGGTTTATATTAGGCGGCTCCAAAAGGAAAATGTTTGAGTATCTCAAAGATCGGGTGTGGAAAAGGATCCAAGGTTGGAAAGAGAAGCTCCTCTCCAAGGCCGTAAAAGAGATATTGATCAAAGCCATTGCACAAGCAATTCCATCTTATGCTATATCATGCTTTGACTTAACCAAGATGTTGTGTGATGATATTAGAAAATTGATCCACAGGTTTTGGTGGGCTCAACAAGACAAGGAGAATAAAATTCATTGGCTATTTAGGAGACCCTTTGTAGCAGAAAGGACAAGGGGGGCTGGGCTATCGAGATCTTCACCTTTTCAATTTAGCCATGCTAGCTAGGCAAGCTTGGAGATTAGTAATGGATCCAAACTCCTTATGTGCAAGACTTTTGATGGCCAAATATTGTCCGGACGGTGATCTTATGAAGGCAAGAGTGGGCCGAGCATTTCATACACTTGGCGAAGCATTGTGCGTGGGATTCAAGCGCTGAAAGAAGGCATCATTTGGCGCGTGGGCAATGGAGAATCGATCAAAATTTGGGAAGACCCATGGATTTCGAGGGGATTAACACGCCAGCCAATTACTCCCAAAGGTGCAGTAATTCTCTCAAAAGTTTTGGAGCTCATTGACCCAAGCACTGGCTCGTGGGATGTCCAACTATTGAGAGATATCTTCTGGGAGGAGGACGTGAAGGACATCATGGCAATACCGGTGAGATCTGGGCATGAAGATTTGGTTGCATGGCACTATGATGCAAAGGGAGTGTTTTCGGTGAAATCGGCTTACCATGTCCTTGATGATAAGAAGGAATTCTTAGCAGTTCGTCAACGTGGGGACTCATCCGGATCAGATTCAGCGGACTCCAGAAAATTTCAAGTGGAAGAAGATCTGGAAGCTACCAATTTTACCAAAGGTTAAGCAATTTGTTTGGAGGCTGGTGCATAATAGTCTGCCTGTAAAGAAGAACATTCAGAGAAGATTGGGTCTGCTCGATACTCTATGTCCGGTCTGCAAGCGCTTTGACGAAGACGGGGGACATTGTTTCCTCAAATGCAAACCTATGCGAATATGTTGGCTAGAGCTGGGTCTTAATTTTCTTAGGAGGAATTGCTTGAGCTACGATCCTCGCGTGAAATGGTAACCAAAATCATCTCACTGGAGGAAAAGACTTGCATACTGGTGCTGAACCTGCTCTGGAAATGGTGGAGTACACGCAATGCAGTGAACGCGGGTGAAAAGATGCTGGCAACCTCAAATATCACATATGCAGTTCGGCAAATAACAAATGAAAGAAGCAGAAAGACCAAGCTGTGTGCAGGGACTGCAGTTCCAATGAGGCAGCGCTAGACACTGCCACCGCAGGATCTTCTGAAGATAAATGTGGATGCAGCTTTTAATCATATAACAAAGATGGGTGCCTGGGGCTTTGTGGCGCGTGATGCAGCTGGAGATGCGGTTCTGGCAGGCACAGGAAAGTGCCGGACATGCTTGATGCTCTGACGGCCGAAGCCACTGCCTGCTGGACGGCAATCGACATTGCTGCGTCCGTTGGCATTTCAAAAGTGCAGGTAGAGACTGATTCCCTCCTACTTCGAAATGGTGTGCTCACAGATAAGATGGATCAGGCGCCAGCTGGTGTTATCTTTCAGGATATTAGTAGAGTGATTAGAGATCACTTTTTATCTTTTGAATGTTTACATGTTCCTCGTCTGCGCACCAGATAGCCGCTTTAGGCATGAGTTAGTATGTAAGGATGTCGGAGGTCTGGGAGTACCCGATCCCTATCTTTGTACAAAACTTGGTTGCTCGCGAGCTTGCGGAGCTCTCTATCAATTAAAGGCCTGAGAGGCGTGGTATCAAAAAAAAAATGATGTTTCTAATAATATATTGTATGTCATGTTTAGTATAGTGCAGATCGAGTTAATTTTAGGCAGGTAGTTCCATATTGACTTACTCCTAAATGTAAAGAAAATGTTTCATTAACTGAACAAGACTGTGTTCCCATGTTCTTTTCATTTACAAACATTCGTTCTATGTTTCAGTAAATCTTCATGTTCACTCAGACGAGTTGGTGGAATGAGCAGGAAATAACATGACCGAAACAAATAAATTATTTGTGAATATTTATTTCCATTTTTTCTAACTGGATCTCATCTACACGCTGTCCAGATTTCATCGTAAATGAGTTAGCTGAGATTTTAGAAGTGTAGTTGATATTGGTGCATGTCCAAATATAACCCAATGTCCATATTCAAATAACTTCTCACCAGGCCAGGAGTACCTTATCTCTATTCAACCTGAATGTAAGGTTCATTTCAGACGTTTGTACAATCAAGTATAATTGTCTAACCATGGATCAGGTCAAAGTGGCTCAATGTCTCTTTACTTTGCAGATATTCATTTAGAGCACCACAGTTCCTATCAATGCATGAGTAGACTTGTGTCAGAGAACTACACTTCACGCCCTTCACTTTTCTCCTATCCACTAAGATAAATTACTCCAATAAACTTAAGCCACGTAACAACATACTCTGATGACGAGAGTCTAACATAGGCGAGGTACGTTAAGTCCTAGAGAAAGAGAAAGCCGATTGGTGTACCCTCTGACCGATACTGCAGATCATCCGGGGCGAGGGCTATACCTATCGGGTACACTCGCGCGTACCCTTTGGAAGGAGTCAGGGCGAGCCCAAACACACCCGCAGCCGCTGCTCGAGGCTCGTCATGACCCCGGACCACCGAGCGACGGCGGCACAAGGCTGACTCCTACCCAGCGCACACCTGGGCCAGTGCCCGGTCGACAACTGACGACGTGAGCCACAGGTCAGGGCCTGGCTGAGCATGCAAAGCCTGACAGGTACGGGAGATGCTGCACTGTCTGCCCATTCAAAGGGCATGTGGCCCTATCTGCCACTCCTTCTACTGGTCACGAACGGCATAGCATAATAGGACAAAAGGACTTCACCAACTCTAAAGCGCGAAGGGCTCCAGGGTCCACTCGTCAGCCTCTCCAGGTGGGGGCTCCTTGCAGGCCAAGGAAGCCTCGAGAAGGCTCATTCGGGGGAGGCCGCGCCGCAGCAGATAGCCCCCATCCCCCTTCCCCTGGATGAGAGGCTTTCATTTTTTTTTGGTGTAACAAATATGGTGTTCCATATCTAGATTTAACAAAATTTGTTAAAAATAAGATTATAATTTAAGGAGAAACTTTTTAAACTGAGTTTATTCCATGGCTACATGCGCCATTTGAGTATTTCCTCGAATTATTTAAAATTCATAGAATGTATTATATTTCCTCCTGTCCTAAATTATTAGACGTTTTGATATTTCTAGATTCATAGCTTTTACTATGCATCTAGACATAATATATATTTAGGTGTATAGAAAAAGATGAATCTAAAAAATCAAAACGTCTTATAATTTAGAATGGGTAGAGTATTAATTATAGGAGGAACTGAGGGGGTATGTCACTAGAAAAAAATGAAAATAGGACATTCTGTATACGTCTGTAGTAGCACGTATTAATTGTTGCAGCTATATACGGCTGTAGTATAGCACTTATTAATTGTTACAGATATATACTGCTATACAATATACATACATCCAAAATACCAAAACAGAAGGCATCAGCATGCCCTGTGGTCCCGGCTCTGCTGACGGACGATAGTCACGATACTCCCTTCTCCTCGCCTTTTAAACGGCTCCGGCTGGCGCGTTGCCCTCCACTCCACACCAGACACCAAAGCCACCCGACGCTCCGACCCTCTACTTTCCATCCAGAGAGCACGGCTTTAGCTTCAGTTTCGAGCGGCGGCCGGCGCGTGCGAGCGGTCGACGGAGTTGGCTGGTTCAAGGGCGTCGTCGCCAATCGTCGTCATCTCGGACGATGAGGAGAACCCGGTGTCGCCGCCGGTTGCCGCGGTCCTCCCTGATGCCGAGCATGAGTGGCCGTCGACGGCGGACTGGTCCGAAGACGTACGAAGATGTCCCGAGGCCGGATTGGCTCCCCGACGGCTTCGGCATATGGAGGGCTACCTTGAAGACGGCACGTTCCAGGCGACGGTACGTCCATCCGTTACTCATCGACCATGGTCATCATCTCTCTCGTAGCCATAGGCGCCCCGTCGCACCCCTTGTACGTACATGTAACCTTGCGTTTTACGGCGGCCGTCGGCGGGGCAACCTGTATGTGCGCGGGGCTCTGCGCCGCCTCGTGTACTCGTCGACCCGTGCGCCGCTGGCCAGCTTACATATATAGAAAGTTCGAAATGGCCTGGATGCGTGCGAGAGCTAGCTAGGGTTTTACAACAATTCTACTGCATATGTGCATATGCTGTGTTTAGACAATTAAACTTTTACGCTTGCGTGTTCATCCGTATGTATGTATGTATGTATATATATGCAGAACTTCATCTGCCACGTGACCGGCATCAGTTTCGGCACCAAGAATGAGGTGCTCAACTATTGCGGCTCCGGGGGCTTGGAGCGAGCCATCGAAGCAAAGAACACACTCGACGACAAGACCACGCTGCAGGTGATCAGTCATCAAGCATATCTATCTATCTATTCTACAATCGAGGAGAGTTTGACCACACGAGTTCGTTGTAGATGTCCACCTTGCATTGCCTTTGCTGAGATTGGATTCAGACATCTCATCACCGTTGCGGAATGCATGTGTGTGTGCAGGGGAAGTACGCATGGCTCAGGGGCCCGGGGATCACAAGTGGCTGCTCGAGATCAGGGCTGGAGGGGAGAACGGGAGAATTCCGAGAAAGATGTACAAGGTAATAAAATAAAAGGACAAAAAAAAAGATCCCACAACTAACTAACTTTAACTTCTTGTGATGTACTAAATGATTATTATTGTTAGCTGTATATTTAATTTGTCTCTGTTGGTACTGCATGCATAGTTGGAAAACGTTACTAGTAATTACTACTATATATGTTCGTCCTAGCTAAGCTAGAGCATGCATGAATGTAGTGGTCTAGGATTTTACTGCGGTCAAAGTTACAGCAGGGATATGATCATTCTAGCTAGCTTTATGGGCAAGAGATCTAGATCGATACACATTAGCTGTTGTATTGTATTACAAAATGGAAGCTAGCTAATTAAGAGGTGGAAACTATTGTATGTATATATCTCACATGTATCTTCCGGTTGTTATTGTAAACATGTATAATATCAGAATTGCTCCAATACTCCTTTTCTTAAATTTTTTGCACAGATCCCAAAGCAATAGCCCATCTAAGTAATTATTTTCTCTAGGGTCCCGCATTGGCCTGGTCCATCCAACCCAGCCCAAGTCCAACCCTAACGTGTCATTCGAGTTGCCACCGCCGGAACTCGAGCGGTTCATAACGTGCTCCGTGGTGCCCCTCGCCGAGCATTGTGTGATCGGGTACTCAGCGTAAGGCTGTCGGTAGTGCCCATTCCTGATGCCCGCATGCGATTCCTGTGTTTGGTGCTTTTGATCTGGTATTCAATGGTAGTCTCAGCATGGAACACCATGTTGATCGGTCACCAGGTCGATGTTGGTTTCTACTACTAACAATGGTGAATGGGTTAAAGGTAGAATAAACAGCGGTCACACATGATCAGTCTAAGAAACATGACAGGAATTGCTTATGGTTCTGGGAACCACGAGCATCGAACCTTCCGTGATTCAATTGAGATTATAGCCGCCGGCAAATGGGATCGGAATGGGCGACGCCGTTTCACCCAACGAGTAAACGGAGAGACCGAACAAACAGGATCTAGAGAGGTTGGATCAGGACTGGAATCGGGCTGGGTTGGACAGGCCAGGCCCATGTGGGACTCGAAAGGAAATTAATTAATTAAAATGGGTTGCTTTGAGATCTGTGTATTTTTGAAGAGAGGAGTACCGGAGCAGCTCCCGTATAATATATAGGAAATGATGTTACCAGGATTCACGCGCCATGTATTCCCTCTGTCTTAGAAAAAATGATGTTCTAGAAATTTTTAGATAGATTAAGGGTGGATGAAAAAGACGCATGTGCCCTTAATTACTTGAGTTGCATGTACAAGGTAGAGAAAATATATTTCCATTTAATCATGCATGCACGAGATTAACGCGCCGGATTATGCATGCATGAGGTTTGAATCCCAAAACATTATTCTTTTCGGGACAAATTTTGAATCCAGAACATCATTTATTTTTGGTATGGAGGGAGTAGAAAGGTGTTTACTTCTTCTTTTGCCATTTTGTGTTAGTACTAACTTAGTTAGTAAAGGAGTTTTAGTGAGTAAAAATAAAGCATTTTGTGTTACATGGCCGCTATGCAAAGTAATTAATAAACACTGCCCACTAAGTTAAATATAGGAGTATATATTTTGTTTACAACGACTAGGTATATATATGTAATACAGATTGAGGTAAGTTGCAATTGCATGCAGTTGACCCTAAATTCAGAGTAACAAATATTCATGTTTTCATACATAATTGCGATTGAATGTTATGAAGCTTATATCGGTGAAAGAGCATGGTTTTCTTTTATGTTTTCATATTGTTTGTATACAATATTGTTGACACCAAAATTTGGTAAGCTTTTCCCAGAAAAGAAGAGATCGGCCGATAATGTCGAAAACAAGAAAAATCTCCTAATCAAGGTATATTTACGAGCCGACCAAGGAATATTCTTTAAAATATTTGATACATGACATCACCGGAGGTTCCGAGACATGGGAGCACATCGGTTATGGACAATGGAGTTGGAGTCCAGGATACTTGCTGGTTTCATGCACTTGGGATACGCCATGCTGGGAAGGAGTCCAACATATTCATCAATTGAAAAGGGAACAGGTCTCCAAATTCCATGCATATCACGTTAATTACCTGAATCTTGATGGTGTACGTGCATGAAGGAAAGGGAAATACTATTTTATTTGGGATAAAACATGACGTCCAGATGCAACTCAACGATAAATGGAAGACAGCCAGGATTGAGATCGAGTTTGGTTTGGCCCTCAAAGAATTCCGTCCACAAGAGTCTCCGGCCGTTGGGATGTGCACGTGGAGTTTGTTTGGTACTTGCATGCAAACGGCTTCGCTAATCTCGTCCAGGAAAGGCAAATCATATGCATTTAATATATATGGCCAATACCAGCTCGACCATACAAAGTGTACGTGAACAAAGCAGTATCAAGGCGCAACCATGTATGACGTACTTGGCTTGGAGTACATTTATAGAAAATTGATATGGTTAGTTTAGCTCACGAGATCCCATTAGATTTTGGACTCTTGTACTCAGGAAGGTCCATCCACCCTATAAATATAAAGGGTGATGGCCAATTATAGGACACAATCAATCAATTATAAGTCAATTACTTTTTCGCCCGCCACCCTTTAAGAGTAGGAGTAGAGTAGATCCCGCGAGTTCTTCAAATGAGCAGGGCTGCATCGGTCCGCCGATCTCCGCTTGTCTCAGTAAGTACCGCCATGGCTTATACTTCGTTAGTACGGCTGCATCGATCCGGGTCGACCTCTCACTGTGACTCGGTATAAGCTAGTTATCGACTCTTGTCTAGTTCAAGCACGGTCAAGTACGCATCGATCGGTCGACCTCCACCGCTTCGAACTAGATTAAGGTCAAGTTATCGGCTCTATCTCGAGGGTGGCGTCCTTTTGGTAGATTCATTGTTACCGATCTTGATGATGTTTTTATCGCCATTAGTTTGCAGCAACATCAATTCGTCCGGCCGAGATCGAATTAGATCGGCCTTATATCCTTTCTCGTCCGTCGTCTCGCTTTACTCTAACACGATGTTTTCTTACTCGAGCGATTTAATTATACTTTATCGGCTATTTTTACTTCGATCTTGATCGTGCATAGGACACGGTTAAGGCATGAATAATCCTGAAGAGGTTTGTTGGCTAGTTGAATCTGGTTTATGGTTCACCATTATGGTTTATGAACGATCCGGCCGATCTCCACCGATGGCGTGCCAGATTGGAAGACGCTAGTTAGTAGATTTGTTTCGGTTAGGCGTGACCTTAATCTGTACTATGCCCGCATCGGCTAAATAGCCGATCGCCTCGCGCGTTAACGCCACGGTGTGCGGCCCATGATTACAAGTTAATCGTGAATAGATCTCGTACTTTAAAGGTTTGATTCGCTGTCTTTTCACGGGTGTGACGATCCCAATAACCCCCTGTTTTAGAGATAGCAGGTTGAGTCCGAGGAGTTCAGAGGTTTGTTCATGTGAAATAGTCGATTGTTCACACGATGTAGTCCTTTTCACCTGAACCAGCTATTTTAGTCGATTCATCCGAGCCTTCACGTATTGCATGTCTTTCGGAAAGCTCGTCAAAGTACCTGGACGCTTTTTATGGATTCTTCGGTTTTAGTTTGTTACTATCATCATAATCGCCATCGATTCTTGGTCGAACCTCACTATTGGTGGTAACAGATTAGATTCTGAGCATTTGTAGATCCGCTCAGTATCGATAGTCGATTCATTCGTGTGCTATATCTTTTCTCGATTAGGTTCATCTGGCCAACGTTTTACACTTGATAATATCCGCCTAGCTAATGATCTTATTTACATATACGTATCGTATATGTCAACTTAAAATCTATCGCTATCTATGAGCTTTACAATTCCGTAATGTGCCCGATTTACATGCGGATCGGCTATTTAGTCGCTTTTCCCGTGTGTGGTCGCTTGCTCGGAAGTGGCACGCTTGAAACTGTTTGGGCACAGACCGACATGTTCCACCTTAAATTACTGATAAATTTTTCTCTCCTTGTCAATTGCAGGGTCAAATTGACTGGCACGTCTCGAGAGGAGTACGCAGGATCGACCATCCCTACGTTGAAGCCAAGCGGATCTCCAAACTCTATCGAGTGACCTTTCCGCTTGCTCGTGTGCTAACACGAGACATATTTTCGTGTTGACAAATATATGATGCATTGTTTCTCTTTTCTAGGTTTATGCCTCACCCGTCTTCCAAAGTGAGGATTACATCAAAAGCTGAAGTGATGCGCCTCATAGATGAGGGCAAGCTCCTGATGAATCTACAAATGGAGACCGCAACGACACGAAAGCAACAAAGATAACGATGGATTAGCATGCTAAAATATTCTACATTTAAATATATAACATTGTGGCTATATATTATATGCTTTAACATTCTCAAGAACTAACATTCAACATTACATGTAGATCATTGCTCAACTTGATTTCAACGCCTCGCCTCTTCCGCCAGATGGGTTAAGGAAACTACATTTAAGAAATGCAGTGATGGCATTAGGACAGATAGGGTAAATTAGATTGAACATAGAGCTCACCCATTCCAAAATATCCAGTTGATTTCTGTTTTCTTATCATTCTTTGTTTGATTTTGTAGTACTATACGGATCCCGTGACAAAAAGGTGTTCCGCTCATGAAGGCTGCAGAACAATACTTTAAGTATGAAAAATAATGGATTGTTACAAACCAACCAGGAGTGTCACCGACTTGTACTCCTTTGATGGGTGCGTGCACATGGTAATTTTTCTTCCACTATAATTGTTCTTATCACTCATCCTGTTTTCTTTTTTTGGTGGGGTCTTTACTATTTTGTGTCTTGCAAATTTTTACCTTGCTTGTTTGTGTGTATAGTAACAATCTTAACATGCTACAGCCTCTTTGGTTAGCAAGAAGACTGAAAATGGATGGAACAAAAGACCAATGTGAGGAAGAATGCCAGACTTCATGTTGTAAGTATTTCTAGTATTTGCTAAATGCACCTCTACAGAACTTTTAATGACAAACTTTATTTAGTTATGTCACTTTTGGTATGATATGAGATCCTTATATTATTCTCCTCCTAGAAATGAGTTTAATGATTTATAAATGAAGTATCACCTAAGCCATGATACATCTCCAATCACATTTCCATAAGTAGGAGGAAGGGTGGATCTTACCCTGATGAGGAGGGGACCTAGGGAGCTCGGGTCCTCCCCAACCACCACCACCACATGTGTGTGTGAACACACTTCTTTTTGTGTTCGCCTGTAGTAGGGAGGGGCACTCATAGGATCTTAAGGGTTAAGAGGCAATGATTTCTTAGCTAGTCATGTTTGGTTTAATTTACCAATTGTTGTCATTAGCTTCCACTATGTTTGTTGGCTACTAGTGAAGTTACTAGGTGCTTGGTTTGAGGAACACGGTGGGTTGGAGTGGTCTCGTCCTATTTTTAGGGATGGTATCTTCTCGTATAATTTTGGTTAGGGGGACAGGGCCATTCATGTTTGTGTTTGGATTGAGATCCCACATGGGACCCACCATCACCCTCTTTTTTCTTTTTGTTCTTTTCTTTTCCCATCCATTGCTTAGTTCTTACAAATGCCCACACTCAAAACCATTAAGAGGCGGCATGACGAGGCCCACATTGCCCAATTAAAATGGATAGTGGATAGCAACCGGCCTGTGGCCTTCAGGTAGACACACGCCAAACTATGTTTTCCTCTCTCTTCCTCCCTCAACCTCGATACCTCCATCGCCTCCCTTCCACTTGGGCTTTGTTTCATGTGTTACCAGATGGGCGCTGTGGTGTGGCAACACAAATGGTGTGCATCAACGCTTTTGGGCCATAACCGACCCATCATCACCTCGTTGTACTCTCCCTTTCCCTATGCTTATCTCCTTGTCGATCCGACCTAGTATTAGCAAAATCGCCATTGCCCCGCCCAATTCAAGCCTTCCTCCTCCGTCATCAACCATGTTGTTGTAGCATTCCCTTCGGTCAATGTGGCCGGATCCGAGATAGAGGATGAGTGCTCAAGTAGCCACCAAGCACTAGGTACATGTTCATGACTGGGAGGCACCCTCCTAGCTTTTGGTTGATGCCGTGTAGATCTACCTAGTGATGCCTCGGTGCCCTCGCTCAACCGCCTGCCTCTCTACCACTCCGCTCTCCTCAGACTTTGTCGATCGACAGCGATAGGGCCTTCCATACTCCAATGTGAAACGGATCAGGGTTTGTTTGTTTTTGTTGCTATCGACCTATTTTGAGTCGATGTCGCTGCCCTTCTCCGTGGCGCTTGGACCCGCTTCTTGCCATCGCAAGCCTTTCTTTTTGGATATGATGCTTACATCTTGTCATCCCTACACTTTGTTAGACCTGAGAAAATTGAGCCCGCCCGGCCCAAGCCTCGCCAGTTTTGGCTCACCCATGAGCCCTAGTGGATGGGGCCTTGGGTGAGGTCTAACCTGCTAGAGAAAAATCTTGATCCGAGCCCAACCCAAAATATTCTTTTTATTCGCTTAATAAAAAATAGTAGGCACATTGACCTGACTCACCATGGGACGATGGTGGGTAGGATTTTTTGGCCCGGTCCAAAAAATGCTCAGGTCTACGCTTTGTTAGTGGTGAGGCTCCACCATGCATCAATGGCTAGTGATAATATGTGCTTGTTTAGCACCTCGTCTTACCAGCTTCACAATGTTTTCCTTTTACCAATACCCTTCATGTATCTCTATGATATGTTTTATTTGATTGAATCATTGTATAACGATAACACTTACTATTGTAAATGTCAATAGTGGGGTGCTCTCACATACACTTTATTGCCTCCTTATGTCCGTGAATGACCCATTAGGTCGGACATCACCATAGAAGAGGTCAAGGATGGGAAAAGAAGAGCTCCATGGTGATAGCAAGGAGAAACTTGATTTAAGAAGAGTGTCATGGTGATGACAAGATGGAACAAGACAAAGAAGAGGCACTCAATGGTGATGGCAATGAGAAAGAAGATAATGAAGAGATGCCCCATGGTGATGGCAAGGAGGACGAGGATGAACTGTGGCACTCCAAGTGGCAAAGTGACAAGGTGGGAGTGAATGGATAAGGAATGCCCTGTGGTGATGGCGTGGAAGATGGATGGCGCTTTCGCTCACTTACAGAGTTGTACTTGCACAAATTGAAAAAGGCAACTTTAAGAGAAAGGGAAAAGAATACACTAGTGTAGAGTGGGAGAAGCGAGAATGTTATCTTGATTTTAGTTACCCATAATTTCGATGTGTTAACTTGAGATTTAGCAATTTGCTCTCATTCATATAATCTTTTTATTAACTCGAAATGTGCTCTATCATTGAATTAAGTAGAAGTAGAGTAACTACAAATCTATTGTCTCGACTTAGGGAAAAATAATCAAATAAAAGGAAATAAACTATATTGCCAATTACGCTAATGATTGTAGAGATTCCGACACAACAATAATCCCCGTGAATAAACTAGGTTGAGGTTGTATTTCCACCTTTAGTCATCTCCATTGCAAACGAAGTGCTTGGTTGAAAGTTCTTAGATCCAAAATGTCAAGTCCTCCCGTGTCTTAGGATGAAAACACATTTCCATTTGACCAAGCAATGGTCTCCCCATGCCTCTTCTTTTTTTCCATAGAAATTTTTGTCATGTTCGATCAATTCTCTTGTCAATAGTGTCATCCTCCCATATCTTGTTTGCAGTTAGCCTTTCCACCCCTATAATTACGTGAGATGCTGACCAAATGACCTTGAAACTAATGGAGTATGTGATCCATATCTAGATTTTCACGCCAAATTGGATAGACCTCTACTTTTTTAAATATAGTTCTTTAGGCCAATGGCTTCACCATAATTATTAAGGATCTGTTGTAAGTTGTTCAAGTTGTTACTAATGGCTGCAGAAAAGTGCGCGCATCATCTACATACAAGGTGGTACAAAAATGCCTGGGGTCTGCCTCTAATTTGTGAAAGCAATCATGAGAGGTTGCTTGGTCATCTTAAGGGTGTTCAATCAGGGGCATTGCTAATGCTAAGTAAAAATGTAGGCTTACTAGATCACCATAACCCCTTTTGTTGAATTATGTTCCGCTCTAGTTATGAGTTCGGCCAAGTATTAACAGATGTTTTTATTATCTCTTTTTTCCTTTCTTTGAATGAGAATATGTCTATTTTCTTCTTCAAGTTCAATTAAGTGTTTTGCAAGTTATCGGGACAAAAATAGAGGTGGTAAATCCTTTGATCAAACTAAAACAACCTTCAAACGATAAAGGTTGCAAGTGCAAGAAGTGCTACCTAATACAATATAGTGCAAACATGTCCCAAAAAATTCCTGAATGGTTTGGTTTGCTTAACTTTGCATTTCCCTGAAGTGAGATTTAATTTTGAGTCATGAACAAAAAAAGGAAATTTAGGCAGTTTCACTCCTAGAAATGCTACGAATACAATATAGTGCAAACACCTCCCAAAAAACATTACATTTACTGTTCTTTACCTTAGTTTTTCAAAATACATCTTAAGCGCCCTAAAATGGTTGTTCTATCACCACTCCCCTTCCCCGTCCCTATTCACTTTTATCCATCCTTGTTTTTCACTAACCAACAATGGTTCCGCCCAGGCATGGGGGTTTGCATCATCTGATCATCTCCTCAAAGTTGAATTATTCCAAGCGCAGATACACTATATAGGTGGCCATGCACCATGCTACTTCATCCACACAAAGTTGAAAACCCCTTATAACATAGTCTCCACCATCGTAATAAGTGCACCATACGTGCATAAATGTGACCTAATGAAGTTTGATTTGAACCCCTGCACACCAGCTAATTGAGGCCAATCTTTATCATATATTATGACTATGACTATACAATATGTTTGTGTGTTGCAATAGATTTCAAATCTATTACCACCTAAAAAATCTGAGGAGGTTTCGTCCACAGCAACTTCGTATGCACGCCTGCTATCTCGGCCCCGACCCATGAACGTCCAAGGAGTTAGTTTTTCCTTTTGAAAGTAATAGAACTTGGCGACCTCGATGTCGAATCAAATCGGAAATCAAACTGGAGCCGGACACCTTACGAGACCGACCTTTTAGATTAAACTCTGAACCTACTTATACTCCATGAAAAAGATCGTGCAATGTAACGCCCTGTTCACGGAGCATGTTTGCCCTGTTCACGGAGCATGTTTGCTGTCGACGATCTGTTTCTCTATCTCACGCCAGAGTAAATCAAGGCGCAAATTCCTTTGCTGGAACTCGTCGGGATCTTTGCAGCGTAGCTGCGTCGGCATGGCGCGTCCAGTTCTTCTGATCACAATGACAACCCCACGAAGGTGCAGTGCCGCCGTCTTCCCCTGTGGATCAGTGGATGAAGCGGCTACAGGAAGCCCATCGGTTGGTAGACGAGGTCGCCGAGCGGGCCAAGCGGTTTGCCGAGAGGGGAGTCCGTGACACCGTCGCTGCCGCGCGAACTGCAGCGCCGGAACCCCGAAATCCAGCACGTACCGTACACATGGCTTCCCCTACCACCGGTGGCCATCTGACAGTTCTACCCCAGCATTCACCTCGAGCATGGACGCCGCCACGCTGAAGGCGCGTGCGTCGGCGAGGATGCGGGTGATGCTGACGGCCGTGGGCTGGTGGAACTCAGACCGTCGGATGCCATGAGGACGAACCTAGAGTGGACGATGAGGGCGTTCACCGCTAGCACGCTAAGGTTGTACGGCACCGCGGTAATGGCGCTGAGGACGGTTGCATTCGAATCCGGGGACGGTGCCAGCAAGCGGACAACGGCAAGGAGGCGTCCGCTGTGGTGATATTGACGGCGCCGAGGTTCACGGGGGCGCGGCTGGTATCTGGAACAGCGTGGCTCACGAGCTTCACGGAGGTAGGCAAGCGGCGGATGTCGGCGGGGGCAAGGAACTCGAGTAGACGTGGAAGCGGAGAACGTCGGCGAGGTTGGCGCCCGACACGGCCACGAATGCAAACGACGACAGCCACTGCAGGAGGTTGCCTGTTCGGCACGACAAGTAGCGTCAGGGACGACTGGCCCTCCCTCGGCCCCCTTCACCCAGTAATTCTGTCGCCCTATATTTTCCTTTTCCGATGGAAGCAGCATGTGAAATTCCTGGTCCAGTCATAGACCATAGTGGCCAGCCCATGCCCGACGTCGACAAAATTCATGATCCCAGTGCAAACACACGAAAGCATATATCTAATAAAAAATATAAACTCGATCGACTATTCCCTAAGCCTTGAGGATAAAAAAAAATAGAAATGTCAAATAACTTTCTCTGAATGTAGAAAAGGTATGTACCAAGCCACATATATCCTAATCCTCCCTCCATCATGTGATATAAGGGTTCTAGAGTTTAAAAATGCATCAAAATATAAGGTACTCTAGGTCCTCAACCATCTTTCTCCTTTATTTTTTTGGGCAGGAAATATTAGGATTCCTTTTAAACTTATTAGTGTCATCCAAACAAACCAACATTAATTAAGAAAATAACAATTGAACTAATTCATCCATTCTAATTAGTGAGGGGCAATATGGTCTTATGATGTCGTGCTCTTTATTTTGTCTAAAAATCGCTTAGATCCCTTATATTACAGGATTTGACGGTATCATCATACAATGTATGAGGATATTCTATACACATTGATCCTTCTTTTCGAGAGTTGTATGTCATTTCATTTAAGAGAGAAAATGATGCAATGGTGAGGCCGTAAAGAGGTCCCAAACTCGAATACGCATTTCACTTACACACTGAAAACCTACAAAACACTCACCACAGAGGAGAACATGACCAATGTGAATAGCTTAATAATTAAAAACGAACTAATTAAGGATGTAGCGATCGACCTTAAGAGTAGCCCTCAAGGTTAGAAGCACCCGTCAAGCACTGTAAACCACACTCATCAGCTACCTTTTGCAAGAGGAAATGTAACTTAGGGGAAACTCACCACATAGGCATTCCTATGTTCCATACTTCCCAAGTCACCAATATGATTAGGAGTTCAGCCCTTGCACATCTCCTTGGTAGTACTTTTTTAGGCAAAATTTTCTCCTAAACACTTTCTAGTGACTCCCCCTTTGTCGGTGAACATCGAAAAAATGGAGCTGATTTGTTACGAACACTTTGTTGTTGTCAAATTCTGTAGGACACCGAACGCTGTTAAAATAACCATTTCTGGCTCGGAAGGTGATAGAATGAGAAATGACGCTTTTTGCCCTATCTCTTTCTTCTTTCTTCTCTCTTTCTTCTTCCTATGGCCGATAGGATGCCTGGCTCATGAACTCGCCGGGCGGCAAAGAAGGCGGCGCTTAGGGCTTTCGGTCACCGTCCACCCCTCTTGTCGCCTCTCCTCGCCTCCCTTGGAACAACAAGCATGGTAGCGGGCCACCATTGTCGAAAGCAGAGGTGCACGCCGAGCAAAGAGATCCCGTCACCATTGTCCCTTCCACGTTAGCGCCACCGGTGGAAACCACCGACCCACTACACCTCCGACATCTCCTGCTCTTGTTTCTCCTCTCAATGGCCGACCAGTTCCTAGGGATCGCTTTCATCACAAGGCGTTGACACAAATGGGATGTCACCGGTCGCGTGGCTTGTGCCACTGGGCTGACGGTCAAGCGGGCATTCCATTGTGGCTCCCACCGGCCGCCGAAGGTCAGCGGCAGGCGCTGCTTAGCGGCACACCGCAGGCTGCCACGGTAGGGCTTCCATGCATACACCGCGGGTTGTGCCCCTTAGCTGGTGTAAGCGTGGGCTGTGCAAGCCCTAGCCGCCTTCCCCGGCTGCCAACTGAGAGCCCGCCGCCGGATTTCGCCGAGCCTCGGCATCCTTGCCATAGTAGAAGAAGAAAGGGAGAGGAAGAAGAAGAGACAGGGGTCATTTCAAGCAACCTGTTCTCCTCACTTCCTTTTGAGCCGTAAATGGTTATTTTAATACATTCGGTGTCCTCCAATAAATTTGATAATAACAAAAGTGTCCCTGTAACAAATTCCTTCATTTTCGATGTGCAATCGCAAAGGGAGGTCACTTTTAATGTCTAGGAGCAAATTTTTGCCTACTTTTTATAGTGTTTCCCACCATCTAAACAATGAGTTGCATCAACTGAAGGTGTCATTGCAGCCATTGAATGGTTTCTACAAAACAAAATCTAGGCCTGCTAAGTGAACACACAAGAGATTAATGTTTCTTGCCCCACAGAAAAGGGCAGCCTGGTTGGTGGGGTAGCCTAAGTGCTTGGCTAAGCAGTCGATTGTCCAACACCAATTAAGATGGCTAACCAAAGGAAGAACTTGTATTTTAGAGGGGTGAACTCTTTCTAAAATCCTTTTCCAAGGACCAGATTTATAGTTCACAAGAAGAAGGCAGTATAGGGCAACTTGCTAATGTAGGTGCTAGATTGTGTAAGCTTCCAACGACGCTGATCAGGGATAACCGATTGCAACACCAACCATCCACCAAGTCCCAAATGTATATGTACTCGACCATCACTTGTACAGTCAAAACTCTTTGATACCAGACACCCAAGTTCAGTCTTTTAAGAGCCAGAGCTACTGTTGTGATATTGATAATCTTTGAGATCGCCTTGTGCAGTTAGTTTGTTGTTCTATAGTCCTTCTTCCTTGTAACCATCAGTCATCCCAGAACCTTATCTACTTCTCCTTCCAACTATATAATCCACAGCAACAATGAAGAGAGGTTGAGCATTATGCCTGCATAATAGACCATCCCACTGGCCACATGAAGGGTGTGTCCTTTGGAGATCCCTTCCTTTGAAATCCACCATGCCACAAATTCATGTGAAGCAATTTATGAAAGAGGGTTCTCTAGTATTAAAGAAATGATAATGACAAATAGTTCATTAACACAAAATCCTGGCATTTTTTTGAAGACCAAACATGGCTTTGCATATATTGAGAAAATTATTATGCACAAAAGGTTGTTGCTGTATTAAAATCTCTCGATCCACGGTGGCTAGATAGCCCCAGGTATTCCGTTTTAACAAGAAGATCTTACCACGCCTAGATCGAGAAAACTTTATGAACCCTCGCCACCCATACACAACAGGGCACTGGGCAGACTCCATGAGATAAATTTCATTTACAGACGTGCTTTGGGCCGCGGGCGCATGTGGAGGGAGTTTTTTACCGCGCTCGTGAGAAAATCCAAAGAAAACAACTGCTACGGCGCCATAATCCTACAATGCATGAAAGAGACTAGACATCATCTTGCTGCTCCTCCCGGGTTCAGGCCACTTCATCTCTGTTAATCCTTCTTTCAAAATCTGGCATAATAAGTGGCTTATCTTTTGCAACCTTGTGACATCAGTTATGCTGATGCGGCAAAATTCAGGACATGGAACGAGAAAATCCGCTACTAATTTGTTTACTCATGTCGAACATGCATGCAATCTGTATGACTCGTGGACCCACATACATGATAATTGTAGAGGAGCCAATCCATTGGACTAGTGCACGAGATGTTGTTGACATCAGCAATTGTTATTGAAAAGTGGCAGTCTTGTTTTTTTTGTCATATGTAAGGAGAAAAGCAAAATACATACTTAGTGCAGAAGAGCTAACTTATAGCATATTTTATACAGTAGAAAAGGGGAAAGAGAACGATGAAAACAACTAGATAGCACTTTATGAAAAAAAAGCTAAACTCGTATACTTGATTCATTTGTTGTTTATGCTCACATGATTTTCATGCGCTAATATATTAAGCACCGCTCTATGTTTATTTTTATAGCATTGTTAAGTCTATTGGAAACACCTTTAGGCAGATGTGACATATCGTTGGGTGTAAACTTACGAGATAGATGTGGCATATCATTGAGCGTAAACAGGTGAGGCTGATATTCAAATCTTATCAAAGTGGTGAGTACTCAGCTCCAGTAACAGGAATTGATGTTTTGCAGTCGAATCTTTTCGCTAACTAATTTATGTTTCCAAGGCAATCAAAAGGTAAGAAGGCTAAGACTAGTAAGAAGGCAAAAAGGCAAAGCAG